>CM031242.1:232498809-233098809 GCA_018340775.1 Taxus wallichiana var. yunnanensis
CAATATTGTAATAAGGAATTTAATGCCATTTATGATATCTTACACCACCTTTGGAGGAATAAAAAATGGTTTTGGTGGGCAAAAGACTCCAAATAGCTAAATGGAAGTGATATCTAGATTGAACATTTAGTTGTTGCTAAATTAATTGGTGGTTTCAAAATATTAATGGATGACTTATGGTTTTTCCTAGATTTTTTTATGTCGAGTAAAGGTGGAAAACCACCTTGGGAAACTCTGAGATGGAATGGATGAAAATAGGGAAGTTTGGTTTTACCATTCATTTTGTTGTTCGAGCTCATTTACTCTGCATGTCATTTTACCATTGTTCAAACTGAATGTTTGATTCAGTTGCATGTTTAATATTTCCATTGCATGGATGAGATAGTGGAAGGAATTTATTATAGTTTCTATAAATAAAATGGATAGAAGGAATGATGGGTTTCTGTGGATTCGAGTGCAAGATTTTTGTGGATTTTATTGCAAATTCCTGAAGGGAAACTCAAGGAAACAAGAAGAGTTTTGTAGGAGCAGTACTAGGCATGATAGGCTCTAACCCAATATGATACTTGTTGTGTTTATCAATCTTATAAAAATAACTCTTTCTATTTTTCTGATATTGCTTCTGAGTTGATTTTTGTGATTGGAAATTATATGGTTGCTTGTATCTCTATTTTTTCTTTAAAATAGTTTATGGGAAGCAAGACTAGTTTTGTAGAAATATTTTCTTCTTATTGTAACTATGAGATCATATGGAAGAAGGTTTTGGATGATTTTATTTGCATGAGTTTATTTGTGATTATGTTTGATAGTCGATATTATTTTTACCTTTCTTCGAATGCATATATTGAGGGTCCTTATCATTTCCTTAGAATTAATGGTTAAGGTCATTTCAGCGACTCCATGGGAATAAAGATTTATGGTGGTTACATATATTTTTATCTAGGTCTGTTAAAATCCTTTAAGATTTTGGAAATAAGTCAATTTTTGGTCAATATCCCTTTTCGGTTTCAAAATGGACGGAAGGAATGATGGGTTTCGTGGATTCAAGTGCAAGAATTTTTGTGAATTTTATTGCAAACACTTGAAGGGAAACTCAAGGAAACAAGGAGGGTTCCACATGAGTACTACTAGGCATGATAGGCTCTAAGAAAATATGATACTTGGAGTGTTTATCAATCTCATAAAAACAACTCTTTGCATTTTGATGATATTGCTTGTAAGTCGATTTTTGTGATTGGAAATTATATGGTTGAATGTAGCTCTAGTTTTTCTTTAAAATATATTTATGGGAACCAAGAAAATTCTGTGGAATTATTCTATTCTTATTGTAAATATGAGATAATATGGTAGATTGTTGTGGATGATTCTCGCTACATGAGTTAGTCTATGATAATGTTTAATAGTGCATATTATTTTTACCTTACTTCTAAATGTGTATATTGAGGGTCCTTATTATTTCCTTATAATTAATGGTTAACGTCATCTCGCGACTGGGGAAATAAGGATTTATGGTAGTTACATATATTTTTATCTAGGTCTGTTGAAATCCTTTCGGATGTTGGAAAGGAGTTGATTCTAGGTCAATACCTCTTTTATGTTTAAAAATATGTAAACATGGTGACTTGATATAATTTCCAGATATTCTCTTATTGTAGGTCTTTTTTTTGTTCTCTCAACCATATTCATGTAGGTATCTATTAAAGGTTATGAAGACAAAAATATTATATAAACCCATGTGTGGTCATGCTTAATTAGTTATAATTTCTTACTTGAGTTAACCATGGTTGAAAGATTGTATTAAACAAGGTTGCTTTATTTTTGTGATCGTAACACTTGTTTATATTTTTGTGATTTCCTTTTTGGAACATTTTTCCTCACCAACCTAGTTGGGTTGTGTGGTCTTCGTTGGAAACTAATTTGAGTCTTTGTATTATTGAATGTTGTTTAAGATTTTTTGACTCTAATTAGATATTATTTTTGTGATTGAGGTTTCATATCTCACCCTAGAAAGGTTCAAATAAGTTGGTAATTTGAGGACTATAGCGTTATCACTTAGCTCTTGAATAGGTTTACTGTGCTAGATTAAACCATCTTTTGAAAATTTAATTACCTCATTGTACTATCTAGAATATATGACTAACATGGTCGAATTTTTTTAAGGAATTACTTGGAAGATGTCCACCATAATTTTGTGGATCACCATTGCTTAACTTGGTCGTAGTTCAAGTTTACTTACTTTAGTCGGTGAAAATTATTGGTTTGTTATTGGTTTGTTCAATTATCCTATGTGACTGGGTAGCAATCATTATTCTTTGATAAAATAACTTGTTTGATAGGTACAAAACAAAAATACCTTGACTATTTTAGAAAAATACATGAAATGATAAACCAACCTTCGACTGTGTGATAGTTAATGATTGGATAATTATGGTGTTTATTTCAATCCCTATTTCATATGGAATTGTTTTATGGTTATATCAAAGTGTATCAACCGTTAGACAATGTTGTTTTATATTTGGAATTTCTTTGATATCATTATCTTAAAGTATGAAGGTAAGTGATGGTAGAATTTATTATTGAAGAGAAGATGAAGTTTTTAATTTCAATCATGTAATCTTTATGATTACCTTATTGAAATCCCAAAACAATTTGTCATTCTGTTTGACTATGGAACCAATGTTTTTAAATCGAACGAATTCTAAATTTTTATAATTGAGATACAAGGTTCATAAAAAAGGTACATTGACTTTTTTTCCTTAAATTGGCATTGTGGACTTTTTGTTTTCTTTCTTTAAGTTACTAGAAATAGGGAACTTAGAACAATTTAATTAAATAGAAAGGATTATTTTCATAAAATTGATAGATAGTAGAATGCTGTCATAATGTGTTAGATCTTATCATGTTCAGGGCTTCTGTGGAACTCGACACATGTTAACAATGTGAAGATTGATTTAGTGAAAAGTGAAAGGAGAAAGACTTATAGGAATTTTAATTTATTTTACTAATGACATTTGATTATTGGATATCTAAAATTTATAAAGTTATGAAAGGATTTCATTTATGATTCATGAAGGCCTAGTGCCATGACAAACTATAATGGTTGGAAAATGATATTATTATTTTTATTGATTTTTTTATGAAATACTTTATGGTTTTTGAGTAATCAAACTTTTCCTCATCAAATTAAATTGTTATTTGCTTGATTTGTATGCTAAATGTCTTAGTTTATTTTATGATGATTTGATATATAAAAAGTTATGTTAAAGTACATATGAAATAGTAGATAAATTTGGGTTAGGAGTAGAATAAATGTGGAACTATTTAATGGAGTCCTTATTCTAAACTATCCTTGTAAACTACTTAAATTATAATTCTGATATAGTTACTTACTAAGACCGAGAGGATCATACAATACAGGAATTCTGTAAGTAGTGTATTCCTTATCAGAATTGAACCAAATAAATGTGTTTGGAACTAGTAAATGAATCTATAGGATCCTAATTGGGTAAAGAAGGAATTTACTTATCTTAATTATAATGGACAAGGATATGACCTTTATCTATGTGAATGATTAAATCAACACTTGTTGGGTATTAAATCTATTTTCTTCTAAATCAATATATGACATTGTAAAAGATTAAGAAATATGTGGTTATGATCATAACTTATAGTGATAAGCATAATTTGCTTTGCTTGGAAAAGAAAGTGATTAATTTTATATATTAACTAATAAATGAAAAGAGAGAAGATACTTGGAATATGATAAGAATGAAAATTAATGAAAAGGAAATCATTAAGTCAATCTTTTGAATTATACATATGCGTACTATTAGAAAACTTTTAAAGGAAGACTTGATGATGATCTTCTTACTTAAATCTGATTGAGTTATGAGAATCAAATGAATGAATTATTAACTAATTGTGAGATCATAACATAATGCATAAATAATTTGCATACACTCAATTATTGAAAGGGTACCTTACGATACCCTTAAGAAAGGAAATATATTTTTAAAATGTAGTTGATCCCTTAGATATGTGTGTAATGTAAATTAAATTAATTAACGAGAGTAAGTTAATGAAACAATGCCTCTTTAAGTATGAAATTTGTGTTATAAGTACTTAGTGGGCTGCTTTGGAATATAATATTACTACATTGTACCCACTTAATGAAGAAATTCAATAGGTGGATACAATTAAGTAGATGATATGCCTCATTATCCCACTCAACTCTTCTAACTCAATTTTCATAAGTGGGATTCCATATCCTAGTTATATTTTAAATTGAGATAGACATATATATTTGATTGTCAGTAGTCAACTCTCGTGTTGACTAGGATGATTAAACACAAGTAAATCAACCTAAGTTGATTCAAGTATGTCTACTTACCCTTAGTCACAATAAGGAGAATACAACACTAGTGTAAGTGAGTTTTCCCTATTTAGTGTAAAAACATTTATTTGGAATTGGTTGATGGAAGTAAAAGAATACTAATCTAGATAATAGATAAAGCGGGGTGAAATAAATATTTCTTTTGATGAGTATGCCATATAGGAATGTAAGCATGGTAAACATGTTTAAAACTTTGGCCAAAGTATTGTAAGATACTGGGTTGCATTTTCTTAAGTCACCTGGTCTAAGATTGCGAGATGTCGATGAGTATCGTGAATAAATACTAAGATATGTATCTTATACAAAGTAAGACTTGAATGACCCAAAATGGAAAGGAAAGAAAATTATACTTTGTATAAACAAGAACAAACAACATGAGAGATCAGTTTTTAACCAAGTCATGAAATGAGAGATCCATATAATACCGAGATCATTACAGTTGCATATGGTTTTCTATTATGTGATGGATTAGAAAGGAATGTGTGTTCTAAATTATGTAAATTTAGAACAGAGAACATTATGTGTATCAAAAAAAAATTCCCCTGTTTTCTAAGTCATAAATGAGGATGTTACATTTTAGTATCAGAGTTGAAGGTTATAGATATTCAACCTATTGAGTCCATATCTAATAAAAACTTAATTTCTTATTAATAGAAAATGGTTAGAATAAGGGGAGGTGCTACAAATAATCCGCCTCGATGAGGAGAGGCAACTATAGAACAAAAACTTTATGAGATCCTTTCTTCCCTGTTTGAAACAATAGATCATCTTTTTGTACTAGAATAAGCAATGGGAAATGAAGAGGAGGAAGATGATTCTGATAATAACAATCAGCCACCTCAAATAAATAACAATAATGATAGAAATATTGTGTTGATAAGAATAATCCAAAAAATAACAATGTTACAAATGCCAATAATAATAATGAAAATGCACATAATCATCCTAAAAATAAAAAGGAAAGATTGGAAGCTAAACTTAATAATGACATAAAAAGGATAATTCCACCAAAGTTTTATGGCACTACACTGAGGATGGGGCTAAAAATTGGCTTAGTGAAATAGAGAAGTACTTTGCAATAAGGAAATTCTTAGAAGAAACCAAATCAATATGGGGGGATTACCATCTTTCCCATGAAGCATCCTCCTGGTGGGATAGCCATCAGACTGAACTAAACATTGAAGAAGAAAACATTACATAGGATAAATTTAAGGGCTATGTCAAGCAACGCTGGTTGCCACAACTCTATTATGATAAAAATGATAGAATTTTAGAATTTAGTACAAGAAAAGTTAATCGTAACTCAATACTAGGAGAAGTTTACTACACTTCTCAAATATGTCCCACAATAACAAACTGACAAAAAATTTCAAGATAGACATTTTTATTATGGGAATGAATCTTGTCATTGGTGGAGAGGTAGATGTACACAATCCAACCACCATGGAAAGAGTTATGGAAAAATCCATAAGGCGGAATAGAAATCGAAGGCATTGTATTTGTATAACAATGAGATTAGGAAGAAAACATGAAACTCTACTTCATCACTTGCACCTAAAAAGGTGGCCTGGAAAATTTTTAGCATGAAAAAAGTTTGGAGCTGATAACAATAAGAAAACAACAACAAATAAACTTGTTGTTAATAACATAAACAATTTTGTAAGGAATAACAACAATGGAAAAAACTTATGGCAATCAAAACAATAATTTCAAAGTTGAAAATAAGTTTGAACCAAAAAGAGGACTTGTAGGGGGTAGTTTTAAGTGTGGGAAATATCATTATGTGAATTAGATCCCTCTCAAGAAAAATGACAGAAACCAACAACATAAGATACATATTACACTAGACGATAAACTATTTCAAAAGTAGGCTACACCCATAGAAGTGCGAAGTAAATTATTGGTACGTTTGTTAATATAATTTTTATACCGTGCTATATAATAATGTTTCATTTTCAATAAATTAGTAGAAAAATTAAAAAGAAAAGATCGAATAATGGAAAAATCTTTGATTGTTCATTATGGTAATAATGTTGTCCATATTGTTAGTAAATCTATTTTTGGCACAACCTTAGAATTACCGAGTTTGAATACAAGGTATACCTTTATGTTGTTCCTTTAGTGTTATATGATGTCATAATCGTGTAAATCGGCTTGTTAATCATAGAGAAACAATTGACTATTTTGAGAAACATATTAGATGCCTTCACGATTTTAGAAAACAACAAACATTCAAGGGGTAAAATAGGAAATTTTAGTTAGGAAACTATCAGCTATATAGCTTAAGAAGGAAAAAAATAAAGGTTTCACATTATATGTAGTAAAAAATTTGAGTCAATAGAAGAAGGTGATAATTCCTTTGGAAAATACCCATTGTTAAGATATTTTAGCGATGTGTTTCTTTAACAATTACTTGGTCTTCCTCCAAGATGAGAATTTTACTTCACAATAGAAATCAAACCTGGAACTAAACCTATTTCCAAAGCACCTTATCACATGAATACAACCAAATTAGTGAAACTTACGACTCAATTGCAAAGAAAAATTTTCTAAGGTTTTGATAAGACTGAGTGTCTCTGCTTGGGGAGCACCAGTAATTTTTGTCAAAAATAAAGATGGAACACTTAGACTCTACATTGATTATTGAATTTTAAATAAAGAAAAAATAAAAATAGATACCCTCTTCCTAGGATTATGATTTGTTTGATCATATACGTGGTGCATTATTTTATTCAAAAATATATCTTCGATCTAAACACCATCAATTGAGAATTAAGGATGAGGATATTCATAAAACAACTTTTAGAACAAGGTATGGACATTACGAATTCACTGTTTTTCCTTTTTGTTTGACAAATGCACCTATATCTTGTATGAATTTGATGAACAATATCTTTCAGGAATACTTGGACAAATTTGTGATTTTATTCTTAGACAATATTATTATCTATTCTAAAAGCATTTAAGAACACAATGAGCATTTAAGGATTATACCTAAATTTTTGAGGAAGAGATAATTGTATGATAAATTTTCAAAAGTTTCCTTTTATGACACAAAAGTACATTATTTGGGACATGTCATAAGTAAATATGGAATATATATGCATCCATAAAAAAACTTAGCCATAATTGAATGGTTATCACCTAAGAATTTTCATGAAGTTAGAAACTTCATGGGGCTTGCAGGATATTACAAAAAATTGTTAAGGACTTTTCAAAGGTTCTTGCCTCAATTACTTGATTACAAAATAAGAATAAAAAGTTTTTGTGGAGTGATAAATGTAAAAAAAAAATTAAAAATCTAAATGAACAGCTAACTACAACACATATTCTAACTTATTCGCATGCAAATGAAAGCTTAACAATAGTTATAAATACTTTTAGAGAAGGTTTGGGAGGTATACTACTTCAGAATGATCATTTTATTGCCTATGAAAGTATAAAAATCAAGTTACACAAGTTGAATTATGATCCCCATGATTTAGAGCTTGCTGCCATAGTTCATGCACTTAAATTTTGGAGACATTATCTCTTAGGTATACCTTTTGAGTTAAAAACTAACCACCTTTGGTTGAAGTATATTTTCACTCAGCCAAATCTCAATACAAGATAGCAAAGATGGTTAGAGTTTCTATCAAAATCTAATTTTGACATAAGTTACATTAAAGGTAATTAAAATAGAGTGACATAAGCACTAAGTCGTAGGAAAAATATTTCCACATTTGTAAATTTGAGAACTGATTTTAAGGATGAAGTTAAGAATTCCATGAATTCTAATTTGTATTTTCAATAAGTAAAACAACGCTTGTTTCATATCATAATGATGTTAGATATAAAGGTTCTAGTTTTGGTAATGAAGTAATCTTAAGGTATGATCATTGGGTGTATATACCCTCATAAAATGAGTTAAGGAAGAAATCGATAATTTAATTTCATAACTATCCTTACTTAGGACATCCGAGTTACAAAAATGCTTGTTGATGTAAAACAACAATATTTTTGAATTGGATGAAGAAAGAAATAACTGAATTTGTTTCACATTTTCTTGAATGTCAATGTGTTAAAGATGAACATATGCATCTGGTTAATTTATTTGTATTAGCATAACATACCACAATATTAGTGGTAAGTAATTAGTATGGATTTTGTTTATGGGCTGCCTATGTCTAAGAATAAGAATAATGTTATTTTAGTTGTAGTTGACAAGTTAACAAAGGAAGCTCATTTTAATGATTGAAATTTAAAAGGTGATTCATCTATAGTTGTAAAAAAAATTTGTTTATGAAATTTTAAGGTTACATGGTGTACCTAAATTGATTATTTCTGATAGAGATCCAAATATGAATTCACGTTTTTGGAAAAAACTAAATGCAGCCTTGGGAATGAAACTGAATTTTAGTTCTGCATATCATCTAAAAACGGATGGGAAAATAGAAAGAGTAAATTAGGTAATGGAAGATATGTTGAGAATGTATTGTATGGACCAGCAGTACAAATGGGAAGAATACCTTCCTTTAGTGGAATTTGCATACAATAATACTTATCATTCCTCTCTTAAGATGGCACCATTTGAAGCATTGTATGGACGGAAGTGTAGAACCCTTGTTAGTTTGGATAACATTGAAGATAGAGAGGTAATTGGACCTGAAATGCTTACTAAAATGGAACAACAAGTAAAATTAATCTATGAATGATTAAAGGAAGCTATTGATAGGTAGAAAATTTATGCAGACTTGAAAAGGGTCGATAAGAAATTTGAACTTGGTGAAAAGGTATTTTTATGTGTTAAGCCTAAAAAGAGTTCAATTACTTTTGGCAAAGCAACCAAGTTATCACCTCATTTTATGGGACATTTCGATATTGTAGAAGTGATTATCCTTGTAGATTATTGCTTAGCATTACCTCCCATAATGCCCTGAATGCATGATGTTTTTCGTATTTATTTTCTTAAAAATATGTTTCACACTTGTCATATGTATTAAATTGGAATTCCTTGCAGGTCCAAGACCTAGGAATAATCATGTTTGGACCCATTAGGGTATTGTAAACATGCAAGTTGCACTTGCGAAATTTTGAAATAAGTCAATCTAAGGTTCAATGGGAGTAGTTTAGTGAGGAAATTACAACTTGGGACAATCTTGAGGACATAAAATCTACTCTTTCTCATCTTTTTTAATAGAATTGATACTAATTTTATTGATATCTTACTTTTAAGTCTGAAAACTATCATTAATACTTGTCATTTTTGGGAAAATACTTATTTTTGTATGAACTAGGACAACAAATTGATGTTGTAATAAGTTTAAGGAAACTTGAAATTTCTGCAAAATGATATTTGTTTAAGAATTTTGATGAATAATAAGTTATATTTATTCCTATGATTTTAAAATATGTGTGGACTAAGTTAATCATCTAGGACGATGATGATATTTAAATGGAAGGTACGTAATTCCTCTATCGTGAATGATATCTTAACCAACTTCTTTAATTTGCAAACATTGATATATGACTTTAGTTCTGAGATGGGTTACTCTCTTGACAGATTGGTCATGTTTGTTGTTGATTAAATATTTACTTCTAACTCTGTTGAAATCTTACTATAACAGAATTATACTAAGATTGTATTTTAACCTTATGTTCATAAGCTATGTTGGAGGTATGATCTATATAAATAAGGTAATTTAAGTTAAAAATTTCTAATAGATCATGTGCTAGTAAGGTACTTATGTTGCATTAATTAATGTGAACCTTAGTTTATTCATTGCTAATGAAGGGATAGTCATAACTTGGATCAATTCTAGTGATCCAAGGCATGCCTATGATCAATAAGTGATACGATCATTTTATTAAGTCTAATTGAATTTACCATAATAACAAGAATGCCATCTCAACTGGCTCAAAGGAAATGATGGTATGGGAGGACCTAGAAACATCTTGTGTTTATATTATTTTAGGAAGATCTAATTACCTTGTGATGTTACATATGATGGTATGGTAATGATCTTAGTTAATGATTTAAGTTATATATACATATAGGTTGGTAATCACCTAATCGAGATAACATTATTGTGATAATTATTTGGCATAAACCTAACTATCCTAAATGCATATTATTTTAGGATAATAATTAAGGTATTCATGTTAATGGGATTTTAATTCCTAAGCTAACTTGAGGGATCCATTAAGCATCCTAATCTAGAATAAGGTTGGTACTATTTTAAAACAAAGTGGACCTAAACCTATGGGGGACTTAAAGTTAACCTATGCACTAACTCTAGTGACTTTGAACCTAAGGGTTTAGGTGTGATTTTTGGGCAACCGCACACTATACTAAGGAATTTAATGAAATTTATAAGAACTTGTGCCACTTTTGGAGGAAGCCAAAATGGTTTTGGTAAGTAAAAGACTCAGATAACTAAATGCAAGTTGGTATGTAGTTTGAACATTTAGTTTTTGCTAACATAACTAGTGGTTTAGAGAATATTAATGGATGACTTACGATGTCCTATGATTTATTGATCTTGGTAAAGGTGGAAAACCACCTTTAGAAACATCGAGATGGAATGGAGTAAAATAGGGAAGTTTTGTCTTACCATTCATTTTGGTTGTTTGACCTCATTTTATCTACATGTCATTTTACCATTGTTTGAATTGAATGTTTGATTCACTTGCATGTTTAATATTTCCATTGCATGCTTGAGATAGTGGAAAGAATTTATCATAGTCAATATAAATAAAATGGATAGAAGGAATGATGGGTTTCTATGGATTCAAGTGCAAGATTTTTGTTGATTTTATTACAAACACCTAAAGGTAAATTCAAGGAAACAACGAGGGTTCCACATGAGCACTACCAGAATCATAGGCTCTAACCTAATATGATACTTGTTTTTATTAATCTCATAAAATGAAGCTGTTTTCCATTTTTTGATATTGCTTCAATGTTGATTTGTGTTATTGGAAATTATATGGTTGTTTGTATCTCTGGTTTTCCTTTAAAATAGTTTATGGCAACTAAGACAATTTGTGTAGAATTATTTTTTCTTATTATAACTATGAGATTGGATGTTAGATTGTTGTGGATGATTTTGGTTGCATGATTTCAATTTATGATAATATTTGATATTCAATATTATTTTTACCTTTCTTTTGAATGCATATATTGAGGATCATTATCATTTCCTTCGCATTAATGGTTAATGTCATTTAAATGACTCGTGGCAATAAGGTTTATGACACTTACATATAGTTTTATCTAGGTTTGTTGAAATCCTTTCATATTTTGGAAAGGATTCAATTATGGGTCAATACCCCTTTTGGGTTTTAATAATTAGTAGAAAATGGTGACTTGATATATGTTCCTTGATATTCTCTTATTAAAGGTCTCTTGCTCGGTCTTCTCAACTATATTCATGTAGGTATCGATTCAAGGTTATGAAGACAAAAATATTTTATAAACCCATTTATGGGCATGCTTAATTGGTTTCAATTTCTTACTTGAGTTAACCTTGATATAAAGATGGTGTTATACGAGACTGTTTACTTTTCGGGACTATAACACTTTTTATATTTTTGTTTTTTCCGTTTTAGTAACATTTTATATCACCAAACTTGGTTAGGTTGGGTGGCCTCCATCACAAACTTAGTTGAGTCTGTGTATTCTTGAATGTTGTTTGATATTTTTTGACCTCTGAGTTGATATTATTTTTTTGATTTTTTTTGTATCTAACCCTAGAATTTTTGTCTAGTCGGTACTTTGAGGACTGTAGGGTTATCACTTACCTCTTGAAGAGGTTTACTATGCTATATTAAACCATCTTATGCAACTTAAAGTACCTCATTGTACTAACTTGAATATATGAATAATTTGGTCAAGGAATTGTTAAAGAATTACTTGGATGAAGTCCACTGTAATTATGTGGAATACCAATGCTAACTTGGTTGTATTTTAAGTTTAGTAAACCAAAATCACTTTATACTAGCTTGGTTTATTTTGGACAATTCTTGGTTTGTTTTTGGTTTATTCGATTATCCTATTTGACTAGGTAGAAATCATTAGTCTTTGATAAAAGAACTTGTTTGATAGGCAGGAAACAAAAATACCTTGACTATTTTAGAAAAATACACGGAATGGTAAACCAACCTTTGACTATGTGATAGTTAATGATTGGATAATTATGGTGTTTATTTTAGCACCTATTTTCATGGAATTATTTTATGGTTATATCAAAGTGGCTTGGCTGTTAGACAATGTTTTGCTTTGATACTTGAAATTTCATCATTATCATTATCTTAAAGAATGAATTTGAGTGATGGTAGAATTACTTATTAAATGGTAGATGAAGTTTTTAGTTTCAATCACGTAACCTTATGATTACCTGATTGAAATCCCAAAATAATTTGTCATTTTGTTTCACTATGGAACTAATGTTTTTAAATCGAATGAAATCTAAATTTTGTCATATTTGGGATAAAGGTTCATAAAAAAGGTACATTGACTTCTTTTCCTAAATTAGCATTGTGGAATTTTTACATGCTTTCTTTAAGTTACTTGATATAGGAAATTTAGAGCCATTTCATTAAATAAAAGGATTCTTTTCACGAAAATTGATTGATAGTATAATTTTGTCATAATGTGTTAGATCTTATCATGCTCAGTTCTTATGAATTGACACATGCTAACAATGTGCAAGATGGATTTTGTGAAAAGTGAAAGGAGAAAGACTTATAGGAATTTGCATTTATTTTACTAATGATGTTTGATTATTGGATATCCAAAATTGATAAATTTATGAAAGGATTTTTGTTATGAGTCATGAAGGCCTAGTGCCATGGAAAACTGTAATGGTTGGAAGATGTTATTATTTTTTTATTGAAATGTTTATGAAATACTTAAAGCTATTTGAGTAATCGAATTATTCCTTGTCAAATTGACTTGTTATTTGGTTAAGAGTTGTATGATAAATGTATTAGTTTATTTTTGATGATTATATATATATATATATATATAAATATATGTCAAATTACATATGACATAGTAGTTAACTTGGGATTAGGAGTAGAATAAATGTGGAAATATTAATGGATTCCTTATTCTAAAATATCCTTATAAACTACTTAAAGTATAATTCTAATATAGTTAATTACTAATACCGAGAGGATCATACAATACAAGCATTTAGTAAGTATTGTATTCCTTATTGGAATTTAAACAAATAAATGTGCTTGGAACTAGTAAATGAATCTATAGGATCCTAATTAGGTGAAGAAGGAATTTACTTATCTTAATTATAATGGACAAGGATATGACCTTTATCATATGTGAATGATTAAATCAACACCTTATTGGGTATTAAATATATTTACTTGTGAATCAACATCTGACATTGTGAAAGATTAACAAAGATGCAATTATGATCATAAATTATCATGATAAGCTGAATTTTTTATGTTGGAAAAGAAAGTGATTAATTTCATACATGAACCAATAAATTAAAAAGAGATGAGATACTTGGAATATGATAAGATTGGAAATTAATGAAAAGGAAATCATTAATTCAATCTTTTGAATTATACATATGCATACTATTATACAATTTTTTAAGGAATACTTGATGATGATCTTCTTACTTAAATCCAATTGAGTTATTGGAATCAAATGAACGAATTGTTAACTAATTATGAGATCATAACATAATGTAAAAATAATCTGCATACACTCAATTGTTGAAAGGGTGCCTTACGATACCTTTAATAAAGGATATATATTTTAAAATGTAGTTGATCCCTTAGATATGTGTGTCATGTAAATTAAATTAATTAATGACAATAATTTAATTAAACACTGCCTCTTTAAGTATGAAAGTTTTGTTATAAGTATTTAGTGGGCTGTTGTAGTATAAATGTTGTTGCGTTGTACCCAAATAATGAGGAAAGTCAATAGGTGGATACATTGAAGAAGCCAATATGCCTCATTATCACACTCAGCTCTTCTAACTTCATTTTCATTAGTGAGATTCCAGTTCATAGTTATATTCTAAACTGAGATATGCATATAGTCGAGTGTAGTAGTCAACTCGTGTTGACCTAGGGTGAATAAACACACCCAAATCAACATAAGTTGCTTTGAGTATGTCTACTTACCCTTAGTCACCACAAGTAGACTACAACACTATTGTATATTATTTGTCCTTATTTAGTGTAAAAACCTTGATTTGGAATCGATTGAAATAATTTATAGAAGGCTAATCTAGATAATGAGATAAAGTGGGGTGAAAGACATATTCCTTTGGATGAGTATGTCTTGTAGGAATGTAAGGATGGTAAAAATGTTTAAAAACTTGGCCAAAGTATCACAATATTTTAGTTGCATTTTCTTAAGTCACCTGGTATAAGATTGTGAGATGTCGATGAGTATTAATTACAGATACTTATCGATAGGCATTTTATACATCAACACTTGAATGACCCAAAAGGGTAGGCAAACCAAAGTATAATTTGTATATACAAGAACAAGAAACATGAGAGATCAATTTTTAACTGATTCATGAATTGATAGATCAAGTATAATACCTAGTCATTACTTTGCATATGTTTTTCTTTTATGTGATGGATTAGCAAAGGAATGTGTGTTATAAATTATGTAAATTTAGAATAGAGAAAATTATGTGTATTAATATAAAAAAATCCCCTTTTTCTAAGTCATAAATGAGGATGGTACAAATGTTAATCCTATTTATTTTAATGGTTTATAGTAGGTGCACACTTTCTCATCTTCCTTATTTAGGATCTCATGTTCCTTCTAAGTGACATGCAAATTCCAATCTCCTCACCATCCACCGTGTACACCAAATTACCCTTTTCTTTCTCTATGTAGGCATGCTTAGGTTGTACTTCTTCCACTTATTCTTCAATGAAGCACGCCCCCATTGAAATTGGTGAATGAGGAATTGTAAGTAGTCAAGAAATGTGAGTTCTATCACTTATGGACTATGCATATTCCCATTGAATGAATCCTTCATCGAGAGGATGAAACATTTTGGGATCTATAATAGTGCACACATACATTCTATTAACATCCTCTTCTCCTAAGGGTTCCAGATAGGGCACAGACTTCCCATCCGTCAATGGAATAACAACGTGTTCCTCTTTGTTCTCAAAACTTTTGTACCTTCATTGAAGTGAAATTTAGTGTTATTCTTATAGAACCAAAGGAAACCAAGTAATGCTAGGAAACTATCAGCCTCAGCAAGCTCTAGAACCTCAAATTCTCTATTAAAATTTACCCCTTGAATAGTTATGGATGTACCTTTCATCACTCCCAGAGGCATGGCATTGTTCCTATTAGCCATGTATAACACATTTGAAGATGGATGCAATGGGGCCTCCCATTTGATTCCATGCATATAGAGTAAGGACATTGACCTCCACACCTATTTCAATCAATATATTACTCAAGAGCCACCCATCAACAAATACATTTAGTGTGATCTCCTTATCATAATCAATGATGTGAGGAGGTAGGTTAGTATGTAGGACTTGTCTCTCATGTTGTCCTCTAGCGCATAGTACCACTTCTCTCATGAATTATCCAAAAAAGGAATAATGTTATCCTACCAAAACATCCAGAAAATTTCCCTAAACTCATCCATATCTTGTTAAGGAACCTCAATGCTCTTCTTCTACTCAAAATTTTGTGATTGCTCCTCGAGACACTGGATTTATCCTTGAAAAATCCTAATCACCTATATTGTTTCATTGTATTCCTCCTTCTAGTTGGTAGGATAAGGATATTTCCCATGTGACACTTCTTCTCTCATGAAAAGAATCCTCTACTTTTCTAACTCTTGGGTGCATGCAGCCTTAGTGCGTATAATGACCGAAACAGGCTCTAGCTCAAAGTTAAGTGCTACCCTCGACATCCATTATGGGTCATTCCTCTTTACACTCACCACCCTTGTGTATTTTTAATTTTTCTAGATCTTGATCATGTGGTCACGAACTCCTAGAATTCTTCAAACTTTTGCTTCTTCCCGCACCATGAGCACTCCAAAAAATTATGGCACTCATGCTTGTAGTTTTCATTCGATGCACAATTGTAACAGGTCCCATGGGGAAAGTCACCTTTTTGTGACCATTACAACCTCTAAATCCTCCATGAAAACCTCTTCCTTTACCTCCTCTATCCATGTGCCCCTCATACTGATGATCCTCAACCTTATAACATCTCTCAATGTTGTTCGACGCACACCGATATCAATGGCTGCATGGATTTGGTTTATCAATCGACAATCCTTCATATCATGAGTAGTGGATGTGTAAATGTTACAATGGGAGGACATAGTTTTCTGTATTGTTCACTACAAGAAGGGACATCTACTAGTATCATGATCTCCCGATAGATATCACAATCTAATGATATGGCATGTCCTGAATTTTGAGGGAAAATATCATTTATGTGCCCTCCACTTCACAATTTGTGCACCAAATTCCACCACATGTTTCATGACCTAAATTCACAAACAACTTATCAAGTTGTTTACCTATGGAAGCAATTTGAGCTTCAAAAATGGACTCATGTTAGTGTCAACACTTCCCATGACCTCAACATGCAAAGCAACCTCCAAGGCCTCACGTGGATCCGTGAAAGTTTTGTGTTGAAGGGCTCACCTGAAGGGCATGTTCAAGCCCCTGACAAACCATTATGCATGCTATAATGGATGGATATCATAGGATAACTTTTACAGGAGAGTCTTAAAATTCATATCATACTCCCACATGGTCTTTTCCATACCTTGATGGATTTACTTTAACATGTTAATGCTCTTCATTTTGAACTCGGAATGTGGAACTATACCAAGAAGTCATCGCGTAATGTGGTATAATCCACAAACATCTGATGGGGTAATACTTCCATTACCAACTATGTGCATGCCCTTGCAATGTAGTTATAAAATAACTTGATTTATGATATGGGGAAGTGATGCCCTTCATGTGCCATAGAGATTGACACTTGTGTACATGCTCTGGCATCCTTAATACCCTTATAATTAGGTAGGTAGAGAGACATCTCATAAAACTCTTGCTAAGGTGGTTAAGGCCCTTTTTACCTTATCCAAGAACTTGATTCCCTCCCATGTTACCTCCACCACTAGTTCCACTAGATCCGCTAGCTCCTATACCCCCAAATCCACTTAATCCTCCTTTCATAACAGTAAGGGTCCTAAAGTAGTTGCACCCTAAGTCCATTCTTTCATTCCAAAATATGTGTCGATAGTCTATGATACTGAACCACTCTCATATGTGTTTCCCACACCACTTCCAAACATGATACCCAAAAATTTTCTACGTGGCCATAAATGGGGTTTAATGTAAAATGATATCTACCTGATGCTACTTACTCACTAACAACAATGGGACTAAAAATACCTATCTCGAGATCTTTGGGAAACTAAGCACAAAGTTTTGGTCATCTAGTGGGCTAAGATGTGTGCCTAAGGATCTCATCCTTTGTTGATATGATGATATCTCACCAGAAGTTGAGGGGGTTTCTCTCTTGTGCTTTCCAATATTGGGTAATAAAAGCGCTCAGGGTCCACACTCTCCATGTGAACCTCAAATACTTCCCATAACATCTACCTCCATAATTCTATCACACCAATAACTTCATGTTGTCTTGCCAACTTCCTTTCACAAAATTCATTGTACTTGAGCCACCTTTCCTCTCTCTTTTCTTCTATCGTAAGTTCTGTCATCTCCAACACACCATCTTTTGTGCCCCGTGACTAGAAAGATTTTATCAAGCCATAAGAAATTATTTTGAACTCAAAGTGATAATAATGATCTTGATGTCTAACAAAGATAGCGTCAAGAACGGTTATCTTGGATCCCATAAGAACTCAAAATCAACAATATTTGGAAAAGAATACGTTGATCTTACATATTCCAAGGTTAAATTAGGAAACACACCTCTCCACCAGTGATCAATAGCATGAGTCCATGTCATATCAACATCCTACAACTGTTGATATTCATCCCGAGACCAAACACGAGGTCTCTGGGGTACCAACTCATTCTTGATGTACATGCTTTGAGAGCCATTTATACAACTCAACTGGGAAACAACAGAATAATTTCTCATAGAGATTTTGATAAAGGTTCTCCCCCACCATTTTATGATGGGTTTCATTATTCCCTTCATTTAATCAACTTCTTGGTTGATTTCATATTCAAACCAGGGGGATTGTGTGAAGCTATATGTAACAAGAAGAACCCTAGTGATCTAGTAATTGACTATAGGTATTTATTTTATTTTTGGGGGATTTTGCAGTGTATTGAATATTTCTTGGTCAAATCCTTATTGAAGAAAAGCTATAAGAAACTTGCTAGAAATAAACACTCTCTGTAGAAATAAATTGATGGAAATAAACACACATTGCAGAATGAAATAAATTACCATAAAGAAACACACGTTACAGAAGTAAACAAACTTTCTTGGAAATAAAAACCTGGTTGAAAATGTTGTGAAAATGCTTGCAAGGAAATAAGAGTCTAGTCTATAACACCTACAAAGGTGATAAGTAAATAACATAATTAAACTTAAGAATCAAAAGCATGTTTAGAATTAATACTTAATGATTTACACAAATTAATTATAAATATGAATAAAAATAACAAAAGGATCATGTTTCTTGGAGGAGTGGGCCCTTTCTCCACCTTGAATTAGGATTTGACACAATATTATTCTCTCAAAATGAAATGGCTATCTTATTACTGAAGTGTTTTGTCTTACAAAATTTCACTATATCTCTATATCATATATTTTCCTATATGTATATATTTAATCTATCTATAGGTATTTATATATATTTCATCATCAAAATATGTATTTACAATCATAGTTGTATACCGATTCAAGTGGAACCGAATAGTGCCCAAAATAGATGTGGAATTTAGAAACCATGTTAGACATACATCTATCTGATCCTACATAGTTATCCTGGATCTAAAGTATGAATAATCAACAATTTCATGATATGCTCCCGATAAGAAGGCCCATTAATTTCTGTAATATCATATTTTTTTCAAAATAAATGTATCCCCATTGATTCAGAACTAGTTTTGTAACCAAAGGTAACTATTCTAGAACTAACTTTCAAACTTCTGGAGCTAAGCGCAGGAGTTCCAGAACTAAGTCCGAACGTTACGAAATGAAGAGATAAAGTTCCTTAGCTATATGATGGAGTTCTAAAACTAATCCTAGAGGTTCTGAAGCTATGCCGTATTGAAGCTAATGTTCCAAAAAAGTGATGGTTACTTCATACTTTGATTATCTATCCAAATGTGACTTGTTTTATTCACAAAACCCTCAATTTCAAAAAACTTCTTAGGAATTACAAAGTTCTTAGACGTTAGAACTAAATCAAGCAAAAGATGGAAAATTACATCCTAGCTTATCTCTAGATCAAACAAAAGTTAAAAATGCAAAGAAAACTTGGCTAAAAGGATGTAAAATTAGAGCATTTATTGTTCATTAATGAAGCATATTTTAGCCTCATCATTTCTCCCACACTTACTTGTTTGTAAGTCCTCTTAAAAAATCTATTCTTCAAAAGTAGGATTATGAATTCTGCATTCTAACTGGTCACTGAGATCGAATGGTTGGAACTGAATATCCTAGTGTTTTAGCTCAGAAGTGTTGTATCATGATCCTTCTTTTATATTTCTTTTCCAATTCTCAAACTCAGTGGGATCCTGAGGTTCTCTTTTCTTCCATGGAGACATGGGAGTGAGAAGGAGATGAGGCCTTGTTCTCATTCCCATCCATATGCCCGTATGTTTTTCATTGACCTAAGGGATAAGTGTACACAAAACTTTGGCTCTTTCCAAACTCCATATTAAGTTTGTGGGAGATATTACTTCTCTTCTTCTTAATGCTACTATGAGAAACTCCCATATTTTCAAGCATCCATCATAAATATCTTCAAAAAAATTCTCCTCATAAGAGGTGAAGGCATTAATGCTCTTTTGCAGGCTAGAAATATAATGTTTCTTAAATTTGTTGTCAAAGGTAGATGGCTTCCCATAATGAGTTCTCATACAAAGGCCTGATGAATTGGCCTTCAGTAAATGTTTAGTATCCCTCTTTTTCCAAGCTACCTGATTTTGAAGTACAAGAAAAAATGCATTTAGCTAGCTTTCTCCTACATACAAATTGATCATGAAGCATGTATTCTTTTCCAGCATAAAGTTGTAAAGATAGAATTCACAGAGGAGATTTTTCTACTTTGCATTGGCTGAGGAATATGATGTCATGAACTTTGATTCATACTTTATTTCATGTGCAAGGCAACATGCAATCTGTGATAGGTGCCAGTGAATAAATTTTTCTTCCAAAGACATTGTATACAGGAGAAGTCTCCTCCATGTGAGTAACCTTTCACTCATTATGCAAACCATTTGTATCTTTACCAGACATTTAAATTTGTCTTCTTCCATTTTGTAAAATTTATCTTCCCACTCTTTCCTTGCTTTCTTATCCTCCTCCATCTTACTTCTTAATTCCTCATTTGATGTTTTGAATTCATTAAGCTTCTTGCAGGTATCATCCCACAACTACTTAAGTGGCTAGTAAGTCAGTTCAGTCTATACAACTTGATTCTTTGAAGATATCTTTGACATAGCACTCTGTTTACTAGACAATTGACATTCTTTTTATTTTTCCATCATCTATTGTTTGACCAATGTCAATTCTTCAGCCCTATTTATGAGCTGAGTTGTTAGTTTCTCAATGAGCATTTCCCTCTGTTCTAATTTGAGTTTGAGGAAATTTAATTCCTCATCTTTCTCCCTGATGATAAGTTCTGCTCTAGACAAGAACAAAGTCTATTTTAAGTGTTGTTTTTCCTCCTTTTCTAAGATTTCCTCAAGGAATGGACATTTTTCTTCTACCAAAGGGGATTTTCCTTTCAATCTCCATAATGCCAATTCCTCTTCTTCATGTGACAGTGTTGTTAATTCACCCATCTCCTGAAAATCCTATTCTTCAAATCTTTCATATTCTTTCCTTCCTTAGTTTGATTTAGTCAAGGAGGAGACATTTCCATGCTTCCAAGAATATTAGCAGCTTCTTTCTCCAAACCATCATGTTCTTCAATTTCTTTTAGAGTTTATCTAGACCTCTTATGAACTCTTCTTCTTTGAGGAGCCTCAAAATGTTCTGAAGTGGGTTTCCTCCTAGAGCTTCTTCTTATTTTCACTTCATGATCCATCCTCGGTGAATTTTCACTATCAAAGAAAAATATTCATTCTTCTCGGTATTGCTACAAAGGAAGGAGTTTCTTTTGAAGGCACCGTAGGTTTTGTAGCTTTGATCATTCTTTTATATCTCCTCCTCTTTCTTTGGCATATTAACTCCACCTACTTCCTTATTTTTATTTGCAAGAGGATCAATATCCAAATTAATTTTAGGGGAGAAATGGTTTGGTATTCCCATCCCGATAATATCAAGGCTTTGTTTGAATTTGTAAAGGAACTTTTCCCATGCTTCTTCTCCATTTTTCTTTGAAAGAAAATGGTGATGACAGAACTGATGGAATAATCCATGATGTATAATTATCCCAAATCTTCAAGAATACCTCTAATTCATTTTCTCGAATGAGTAAAAAGGAACCCTTGAAGGTTTACTATATAATCTAGTTTTGTAGTCCCATACCTAATATATATTAGCATCTTAAGGACCTCTCTTCCCACATTCCCAAATTGGCCATCACAAGTTAGGTACTTAACTACCCAAAATGCTACCAAGTCAAATGGTTTGGGTAAGTGGCTCTTCCACCCCCTTTATGATTTTCTTAGTGTTAAAAATAAATTGGTGTTAAGATTCCCCCTCTTGTATGAAGGTTTCCACTATTTCTTATTAGGGTCCTCTTTAAAGGATTTAATACATGTACAATCAAGACTTCCCCAGATACATTACTCATTATATTGATAGTAAAAGGAATTATAATGATTTCAACTCCAGTTCTAGATTCTTCTAAAGTTAAAACAAATTCCCTTACCAATTTATCATTCTACCTCGAGAAATTTTTCAAGAACTCTAGCCACCCTGCTTGTCCAAATATGGTTGCCACTTCTCCATCTACAATAATTTGTGTATCATCCTCTGGCTTTGACTTATTTTTAATCCCCATGGAAAAGAGGATGATTCAAATACTTACTTCTTCAAATTATTACTTTGTCGAAATAGTTGCGAAACTACTATATTTATTTGTAGAACTATTAGATTTGGTCAGAAACTACTTGGTTTAGTTATGGAATTCAAATATAATTCTACTATTTCTTCCTTGAACTTTTCTATAACTTCTTCTCAATTTTGTTTATTCCACCAAAATTATATCTCATTATTAACACGTTGCCACTTTTACTTGTTCATTTGACATCACCCTCATGATTGCTTGCTTTTAATCATAATGTACAATAAATGACTCATAATACCACCAAATCAAGTTAATTCTAATCACACATGCCAACTTTAATTTAAATCTTTCAATAAGATTAAGATATAATTACCTTCCTTGCTGATGTAATCCAACTACCTTAATGACACATCATTCCTATAGAAAATGAAAAATAGAAACGGTTAGAAAAGACAATTTGAATTCCAAAGAAATTCTTTTTATTTTAAATTATCCATTCGTTGATGATACCAAATGTTATTTCTGGTTTTCAATTGGTCTCTTAGAGGTTTTTTTGGGGAAGAGAATGCCATTTAATAGTTTTCATTCCTTCCTTTTTTTTTTTTTTTTTTTGTTGTGGAAGAGAATGCCATTTACTGATTTTCATTCTCTTCCATTTATTTTGGATTATTGTATCTGATTATTTGATAATTTTCGAATAATTAGGTTCTTACGTATGATAAATTTCTTTGTCTACTTCAATGTGCTTCAATAATTCATCCATAGTAGGAGGCTTACTATAAAGTTTTAACCTATTTATATTGACCAAAAGTGTCCTTCTCTTGCCATCAATGGGAAGTAGCTGAACAGAGCCATTGCCAAATATCTATTCAATCTGATATGGTCCTAAAAATTTGGTTCTCAACTCACATTTTTAAATTTTGGTACTTGGAATGAAACAAGAATGCCTAATATCCTACATTGAATTGCCTTTCCTTGATATGTGTATCATGCCACCGCTTCCTTTGGTCTTATATTTTCTCTCGTCGATGAATTGTTTCCAATCTCATCTCATCCAATTCATTGAGTTATAGAATTATTTCCTTTTGTGTTACATTCAATTCAATACCGAATTTAGTCATTGTTCTCAATGTTTGTAGTTCAAATTCAATAGGTAACAAGGGATTTTTCCCATAGACTAACTCATATGGTGAGAACCTTGTTGTAGTCTTCCAAGTTGTATTATAAGCCCAGACAACCTCAGGTATTCTCTTCACCCAATCTCTTCTACTTGCCTCAACTATTTTGGTAAGAATATTTTCCAATTCCTATTTGTTACTTCTACTTGTCCATTTGATTGTGGGTGATAGGGAGATGACTTCCTATGATTGATCTGATAGTACATTGTGAAGTCTTAGATCATATTAGACATGAATTGTGGCCCTTGATCTAAAACTATACTCCTTGGTGCACCAAACTTCATCATAATTTTGTGCCAAAGGAAATCATCAACTGCTTCTTCAATAGCATTTGTTAAAGCCTGCACCTCTTCCCACTTTGTCATATAATCACTACACATAAGAATGTGATCATTTCCTTTTGAAGGTGGACTAAAGGGATAAAAAAAATATAGCACCCACCCTTCAAATGGTTCAATCACCACTTGAGGTTGTAGAAGAATTTCACTTTGGTAATGGTTGGTTGTCCCATCCTTTAATAGGAATCACACCGCTTGATATATCTCTTCACATATTTATACAAAGATGGCCAATAATAGTCGGTTCCTAAGTATCTTTGTGAGATGTTCTTTTCACTTTGAAAAAGTGTCCTCCACTTGGTTCATCATGACATGCCATTAGTATGTCAAATATTTCATCTTCTCTCACACACCTACATAAAACCAAATCAGACCATATTTAAATAACATTCCATTTAACCATTTAAATTGTGCATTAGTTTTGATTAACCTCTTCATTTGTTTCTTAGTAAAAGAAGGAGGAAAATTCCTTGTTGCAAGATAATTCACCATATCAGAAAACCATGGTATATCATTTGAAATAGAAAATAATTGTTCATCTAGAAAGTTGTCCTTAATTAGATCTTGCTCTCCTACAAAGGTGGTTAATATTGACACAAAATCAACTACCACATTATATTTTTTTGGATTATCCATAATGGTAATATCAAATTCTTGTAAAAGTAATAGCCATATAATTATCCTACCTCTAACCAATTATTTTTTCATTAAGTATCAAATTGCTGAGTGATCTATATGTACGGATATTTTGTACCTTGTAATGTAATGTCCGAACTTATTAATTGTAAAAATCACAAAAAAAATAAAATTTAGTGGTGGTATACTTTCTTTCAAAGGGGAGTAAGATTTTTACTAAGGTAGTAAATAACATAAATTTTCCCTTCTTCATCTTTCTATCACAAAACTTCACCAATTGAGTTATTTGAGGCATCTGTTTAGATGTGAAAAGGTTTCTCCCAATTAGGTCCTCTTAATATTGGGGCGAGTGATTCATTTTTCTTTAATCTCTTCAAAAGAATGTTGACATTTTTCATTCCAAATAAATTCATAGTCCTTAGTAAGAAAAATAAACATGCGGGCAGAAATTTTACTAAAATCTTTGATAAAACACCTATAATACCTAGCATGTTCTAAAGATGACTTGATAGCCGTGGGGTTTAGAGGTACAGGTAGGTTTGAAATAATCTTTATTTTTCTGGATCAACCTAAATTCCTCTTTTTGAAATGTGGTGTCCTAGTACAATTCCCACATCAAACATTTCTCATGACTAAGAGACAAATGGTTTCACTCACATCTTGTTCATACTCTATCTAAATTATTCAAAGCATCATCAAATGTGTCTCCATTCATAGTAACATCATCAATGTATACCTCTACACAATCATTTATTAGATCTACAAAAATTGCTAGTACAACTCTTTGGAAGGTTGCTAGAGCATTACATAGTCCAAATGGAAATACCCTATAGGAAAAGGTACCCCATGGATAATTAAAGGTATTTTTCCTTGATTTCCAACAACAAATCTAATTTGATTATATCCACTAAATCCATTCAGGAAGGAAAAATGTATTTTTTCCTGCAAGGTTGTCTAAAACTTGATCTATGAATGGTAAGGGAAAATGATCTCTAAGTGTGTCTTTATTCAGTTCCCTATAATCAACAAAAATTCTCCATTTTCCATTATTTTTAGGCACAATTACAAGAGGGGACACCCACTGACTATCTGAGATAGGGTAGATAAAACCTACTTGTAATAGTTTTTCAATTTATTATTTGACTATGTCCATTAAGGTTGGATTAATACTTCTGAGGTTGTCTAACTTGGTTTAATGTTTTCAAGTATAGATGTGATGCGTGAAAATACTTGTATGGATTCCTTTCATATATTTATAGTCCCAAGAAAATATCTAGTATGATCTTTCGAACATCAAAAATTTAGCTTCTTCTTCATTTTTCAACCAACTATTAATGTTCAATATTTTACCCGATTGAATCTCAACATGTTTGGTTCAAATGTGTGATGAAATTATTTATTGAAAGGGTTACATTAAGGTGTTTAGTGCACATAAATTTGGTAATAACATATGATATGTAACAATATATCCAAAATTACCTTGAGAAATAATACTGGAAAAATGACAAAGTAGGCGTAGTTATGATACTTATCTTGTTGTCGGTCAAACTCCTCATCACCGTTGTTTTCTAAAAATTCCTCACGATTTCCTGATATCCTTGAAACTGAAGCTAATAATTCCATAGCTATTCCTACCCCTCCCAAAGAGAAATAGTATTCCTCTAGAGAAAAATTATTTGCATTCATAGGGAACTATTGTTGTTGTGGTTCCAAAGATAAGTGTGAATGTTCCGGAACTAAATCTAATGGTTCCGATACTAAGTTTGTAGGTTCTCGGAACTATCCCCAATTTCCCAAGGAAAATCAGTTTTCATTCAATGGTTGATTAATCATATCTTCAACCTCTCGTACATGATCCCGTAACATTATCATATCCAAAGAAGATAGGTTTTGCTTATTAGTATAAGGATCATCAACATATAATTGTTCTTGATTATCGGTAAAAGGTCGTGTAGAAACATATAAGGAAATTTGCTTAGAATTCTTACCATTTGAGATAGTCATATCATTTGATCTCGTAATCAATTAAGGCGAAACTTTAGCTAACCATGGTCTACCAAAAATAATGGGATAGCCAAGTATTTTACCTTTTGGATGTAATATAAGGAAGTCCACTTTGGATATTCCCATGACTCCACCATAACTTCCACTCTTCAAGAACTCCTCATTTTTCTCTTGAATGATCTACCATCTATAATATGGTGCTAGTAGGTTGTATACATGTTAATGGTAATGTTTCCAAAGTGTCCATTATCATCACATTTATAGCTACTCCCAAATCAACCAAAACATTATGTATATATTTATTCCCTATAGAGATAGAAATAACAGGGCTTTCAGGATCTCTCGTATTTGGTAAGTAAGATTTTTCCTACTAATAAATTAGCAAGTTTCCCATCTACCTTAATAGTTATAGGGTACTTCTTCCTACTTCCAAGTCTTTTTAAACATAACATTTTGATTAACTTGTTTAACTACGAAATTTCCTTGATTACTTGCAACAAGGGTTTTCAATATTTAATTTCCTCAACTCCTACACCAACTCAGATTCCTTGATCCCTATAACTTCTTGAAATCTCTTTAGAAATGGAGTTTCAGTAGAGTTGCTATTTGGCTCCTTATCTTTCACTTTTTCATCCTTCTTAGGAACAACTGAACTAAGGGTTTTAGTTTCTTTTGTCATTTTAGTAATTATAACAGGTGGACTGCTAATTATTTTTCTAGAACATGTTTGAATATATTTACAATCCATGACATTAAGATCAACTAGTTTTTCTTATTTTTTCCCATAGATAGGGGTTGTTTGTTTATTTCTGGGATTAGCCATTGGTTACACTTTTATTTTTGTTTGAACCACATTTTTAGTCTATGAATTTTGTGTTGGGGAACCCATTATGGATTGTTAATTCTAATTGGGATATATCTTCCCTTGAGTGTGGTTATTAGGGCTCTACCTAGGATGTGACAAAGCATATGAGTTACCTTGAAAAAACCATGGTTTTTGGTGGCCTTGATCATACAAAACTTGTCTTGCCCAATCCTAGGGATTCCATGTTGGTTGAGGGGCTCAAGGTGGTTGTCCCCAATTTTTTGGTACTGTCTAATCTACCCATGGCATCATCCAGGGATTAGGAACTGACCTTGGCATGAACTGCCCCTGGCTAGGTTGTCTCTAGACTAAGTTTTCTTCTTATGATGTAGATGGAGTGTTGATTTGTGTAAGCTAGGTTTTTATTAATGGAAGAAGAGAAGAATAAATAATCTCATGGACCCTAGATTCATAGATAAGATATACTTCTTTTCTATCAAGAGGACAATCTATTATTATATGCTTCTTCTTGCATCGAGGACAATATATGGCTAATGGTTCAGTTTTAGCATTTTCTTTAGCTTGCAATCCATCCATTATGGAGGTTAATTGAACTAAAATGTTTGTTTTAAATTTTGTTAGTTCATCCATTAGTTTGTTCATATCTAGATTAAAAATTTTAACTTTTTTTTCCTTTCCTAAGTCTACCCCTTGTTCTTGAAGATCTTCTACAAATGTCTTTAATATCATTCATTCTCAATTTATCAATGTTTCCACCTCCTATTAAATTAAGGGCTTCCCTAAATTCATCATCCAAACCTTTGATAAAATTAGTTTTTGTTAACTCTTCTTGAAGTACAAATCCACACCTTTTACTTACAAAGAGGAATATTTCCAAATAATCTTCCATATTCTCATCTTCTTCCTACTTGATTTTGAAAAGTTCTTCCTTCCTGTTTCTCCCTCTATAGTAGTATTGATATTTTTCCAAGAAGGAAGTTTCCATTGGTGCCCAAGTGGTAATATAATTGGATGTTAATCCCATAAACCACCTCATTGTTACATCCTTTAGATTAGATGGAAAAAACTTGAGCTTCTGATTATATGTTTTGTAATCATAAGTCTGACACAGTAATATAGATTCAAATAGAAATTGGTCAGGGTCTTTAAATGAAATCCCTCAAAATGTGGGTAAATGTGCAAGTGAAATATCCTTGATCGGTGTATCAACATCATCCAACTAAATTAGATAAGTAAAGGTCCTATCAGGTTCTCTTTTAGCTTCTTGTGTCATTTATGCAATACTTTCTAGACTTTTCTCCCAATCAATGTGGTATGTGATCTTCATTGCTGAAGGTGAGAGAAGTCAGGGAGTAGGAGGTTTGACTAATCAATTGAGAATCAAAACTTTCTCTAAATAGGTCTTGGGAGAGAATCCTTCTTCTAAATATTCCACTTCCTTCGGTGTGTGATTCAAGAATTCGAAAGGTGGCGGTTCCCCTTCTTGTCTAATAGGGGACAATGGTGCTTCCAATTCTTATTGGGATATTTTTGGGATAAATATACCCTTTGAGTCTCTTGGCCTACTCATAAATTTTATGATAACATAGGGAAGAATTTTCAATTACTAAATGTATTACTTTTACTCTTGTTTACACCTAACTAGACAATTCTAACTAGTGGGTCCCTAGAAACGGCACCAAAAGGATGGGTGTCATTATTCCATTCATTTATTAACATTCTTGGTTAATGTCATATTCAAACAAGGGGTATGTATGAAGCTATATGCAATAAGAAGAATCCTAGTTATCTAGTAATTGACTATATGTATTTATTTTATTTTCTGGGGGATTTTTGCAGTGTCTTGAAGATTTCCTAGTCAAATCCTTATTGAAGACAAACTACAAGAAAATTGATGGAAATAAACACTCTCTACGAAATAGATTGTTGGAAATAAACACACATTATAGAATGAAATAAATTGTTGGAAATAAATACACGTTACAAAAAAAGTAAACAAACTTTCTTGAAATAAACACACCGTTGAAAATGTTGTGAAAATGATAGCAAGGAGATAAGATTCTATTCTATAACACCCGCATGTGATAAGTACATAAAATAATTAAACTAAAGAATCAAAACCGTGTATAAAATTAATATTTAACAAATTTATAAAAATTAATTAGAAATATAAATACCAATAAGAAAAGGATCATATTTCTTAGAGGAGTGGGCCCTTGCTCCATCTTGAATCAGGATTTGAAACAATATGATTCTCTGAATATGAAATGGCTATCTTATTACTGAAGTGTTATGTCTTATAAAATTTCACTGTATCTCTATATCATATATTTCTCTATATGTATATATTTAATCTATCTATATGTATTTATATATATTTCATCATCCAAAGATGTATTTACAACCATAGTTGTATACTGATTCAAGTGGAACCAATTGCCCAAAATAGATGTGGAATTTAGAAACCTTGTTGGACATACAACTATTTGATCCTACATAAGTTATCTCTAGATCTGGAGTATGAAGAATCAGAAATCTCATGATCTACTCCTGATTGGAAGGCCCATTAATTGCTCTAAGATTGGATTTTTTCAAAATAAATAGATCCCCATTGATCTAGAAATTTGGAGAAGTTCCGAACAAAAAAGGAAACTATTATAGAACTAATCGTGAAAGTTTCAGAGCTAAGCACAGGAGTTCCAAAACTAAATGTTGGAGTTCCAGAACTAAGTCTGAAGGTTCTACAACTAAGCGATAAATTTCCTTAGCTGTATGATGGAGTTCCGAAATAATCCTCGAGGTTCCAAAGCTACATTGTATTGAAGCCAATGTTCCAAAAAATTGTTGGTTGCTTCATACTTTGATTATCTATCCAAATGTGACCTATTTTATTCACAAAAACCTGAATTTCCACACACTTGTTAGGAATTACAAAGTTTTTAGATGTTAGAACTAAATCAAGAAAAATATGGACAATTACATCCTAACTTATCTCTAGATCAAACAAAAGTTAAACAATGTAGACAAAACTTGGCTAAAAGGACGTAAAATGAGAGCATTTATTGTTCATTGATGAAGCATATTTTAGCCTCATCAATTTACATGTATCAAACATAGATCGAGTATTGAACCTCTCGACAAAATCATCCTCCACGTATTTAAGCTAGGTATTAATGTTATCCAAGGTTAAATTCTCCTTCATCACACATCATTCTCAAAAATATTCAAAAGAGGTCTCGACAACGATACCAAAATGTAGTCTCATTTACCTCTTATCTCTCTTTTAACCCCAACTATGTTGACCTAGCATCCAACATAATCTGGGCACTCTCCCGAGGCATGTACGGGTGTTGAGTTCCTCTTTTATCTGATCTTTCTAAGAATGTTACACCATTAATGAAAAATGGTTTTCAAAACATAAATATTCATGTAATCTACTACGAGGTAGTGAAACTACTTCTAAACACAAATGCACTATGAGATAAATATATAAATCACAACCGTAGGATCAAATCAAATTTTAACGATGAATAACATAAATACACACTAGGGTTTGGTCTATAAACATAGATATATGGAGAAAAGCTTCATATATTGATTGTAATTGTTTACAATAGCCATATTACATAAAAAAGGGTCATAGTAGACCATATAAATCAAGGAATGACATCCCAACCCTATGAAAATACTCGCACAGAATCCCTACCTATGTTCTTCCATATCATCTCTATTTTCAGACCCGAGAACATACATCTATGCATAACATCATCGTTTCTTATCCTCTCTCTAGTACTAACAACAACAGTAACAATATATAACAACATCAACCCCCAACATCACATACCTCAGCAGACCAACCAACCCTTTAGATCTAAATTTCTCGTTATATATAAATTGGGGATCTTCTTAACTACCATAAACTTATCCATAAGGATGTCATATGCGAGTGGAAACATGTTCCTCCATACTCAAGTACTTATGAAAGCTTGCAAAATCTTCCACTAACCGTAATGATCCTCCTTTTCAATATTCCCTCTGTGGAATTTTTTTCCTTGAGCTCCAAGACTCCGTGCTAGCAAATTATCCATTCATCACACCTACTTGAGCCTTCACATGTTTTTCCTATGATACCACCTTAGAAATGTGGCTAAGTCCCCAAACCCTTTCCTACTTCCACGCGCTAACCTTTTCTCCTAAGAGGATTTCCTTGAGATATTTTCTACCTTACTTTTCATGTGTGTGTGCACTCTTCTTGTACCACAGGAATTAGTCAATTTCAGGGTCTAACATCACCCCACACTAAACTTGTTGTTTTTCCTTGGAAACAACCTAATCTTTTGTAAATAATAAAGAATGCAAGGAAATAATAACATGCTTCTGTATTGACCCAAATAATGAAATAATTCCATCACCGATGAAGAAGAATTGGTAATTGTTTATTCAATACTCCTTCAATCTTACTCTAGGCGTTCACCTCATTTTTTTCTTGCTAAATTAGATCCCCTATCAATGTGCCAACTTCATCAAATGAAAAATCCTCAAGCTTATTCTTTTTATGTATCAACGATGTCTTCCATCTTCTTTCTAAGGTAACTCAACATGTCCATCCTCCATATAACCTAGGGATACAATTATTTCACTTTATTTTTAATCAAGACCCTTAGGCCTTTTATCACCTCATTCTTCTTCTCGACCTCCACAATTAGTTTGTCCCATACTTCCATGTTACCCTTAATCTTCTCCTTAAACACCTTCAATTTTGCCTCATGGATAAAATCCAATATAGTTGCCACCTTGCACCTATCCCCACAGCTTGTTATAGATAACTTTGGCCATGTGCACCATGATTTTAAGCGAGGCAAGTAGCTTAGAGTACCCACTTATGTTTTCTTCAATCATTGATTTCTCCTCAATCTTATGTCATGAAAAAACTTCCTCTGCTATCTCCAATGCAAGTGGTGGCTTCTCCATTATGGGAAAGAGTGTCACATCCTCTAGGTATAGAAGTGATGACTCATACTTTTACTTGGGAGGGCCGAATCTAGGCATGCTTGAATGATGTAGTTTGAGATAGTATCCACCTTTTTGTAAGATATACACACATTTTCCTTCTCATCTCTCAACTAAGCCTTCAACTACATAATTATGGACTATTTCCCTTTTATCTCCATATATCTCTTTATTATCTCCTTATTCTTTTCCTCCAATTCCTCCTCCAAGGATCTGGTCTTGTTGTTCATCCTAAATAACCATTCCTCTACTTCTAGTGACACATTTTTGAGTGCATTACATATCAATTCATTAGTTAGGATTCACCTCACTAGGGTTTTCTATCTTTATAAATGAATATGCATTAATATCAAATCCGGGCTCATCAACATGGGATTCAAAGGTTCATGAAAACATCTTCCTTGAGTGCATGTACAAAATACCTCTATCAAACAAGGACCAATAAAAGAGTTGGTTTGTGGGCACCGTGCTTTGGAACCATGTGTTTAGGACCTTATTTCGATCAACGACATAATTAATTATGGTTCCTTGTGCTACTAACACGCCCTTTCCACCAATGTGTGTTGCTATTGGGAAATCGATTACTAATTTGGGATCTCATCCTATGATCCCATACCTCTTCCATGCTTCCATCATTTCCTTCAATACCTCCTTAGTGTTGTGCTCCACTTCTTGCTCCACCAAGTTCTGGATGATGCCTACCACTTCTCTTTCCACAGGATCCACCAATTATCCTGCGCAGAAAAGTGTGGGGTCTTTTGCACATTATTCCCCACTTCTTCGTCACTACCTCCCAAATTGTGAGACCCTTCCTTATAATAATTATTCTCCTCACCATACTTGTGTATATTGTGCACAAGAGGACTCTTACCTTCCTCACACTCTTCATCCTTCATGCCTTATGTCTCCTAAGATTTTGATATTTTCATCATCTTCTACTTCTTCTTCACGGGTAATTCCTCTAACGCAAGAAACTCTTCCTTCTTAGGTATCTTCTCCTTAATTAGGGATTTGTTTATCCTTGTGTAGGTACTTGGGCTAGTGCCTGACAACTGTGCTACTGCAGTAAGAACTGTACACATGCTTGGTGCCCTTATTGTTGTAGTCTCTTATCACTCTCTATTCATTCCCTTCTTCATGACAAGGTCCACTAGGATGGATACATCATCCTTGATGTACACTCTATTCTCAAACTTGGGCCTTAGGTGTATATACATCATTTTCTCTATTTTTCCTATAATATGTATTGACATGACATTCAACATTCATTTGTCATGGGAAACATACTTCTCTACGTACACGTGTTTATTAGGGTATACCAAAGTTCTACATAGTGCTCGGTACTCTAGTCTACCTCACTTAGATAAAATATTAGTTTCTTAGTGTCCTTGAACGTGTTGATGGTACTATAAAAATATTGTGCTATGAAGGAAAATGATAATTTACACCATTATCTTTCTCGAGCCATCTGTCACAAAGTAAATCACTTATGCATAACTTGCTAGTACACTATGAACTCAACGTCACCATGAACTAGGGATGGTAGTTATTCGGGGATTCTTGAATTTTCCCCAAATGCATCATGTATTGTTTTGTATTACTTATCCAACTATGCCTTATGTGTAGTAGTCATTGTGTCACAATTGTATGCTTCAAACCTCTTCGCGGGGAAGGGTCTTCATCAAGGAACTCCCAAACATGGTTATTTGGACAATCAAGAAATCTAATCTCTGAAAAACACAATGGAAAGAAGGAAATTACCATACATGATCTTGTCCCTGTCACGCGCCCAATCCATGATATGTTCTGCAATGAAGTCCGAGTGGTTATAGATTGTTCACTTTGAAATATTCCTATAAATATTCAACCACCTCTTATTTACACTCGTGTCCAACGCTATTGTCCATTCAACATGGTTAGCAAGTGTGTGGCCATCTTCATAATTGGGTTGGTGATCTTGCTAATATCAAAGTAATGCAAACCCTTTTTATACTTGTACTTTGTGGTTGTTTCCTTTCTTTGCATCCTTATCAACCAAGTCATCATCGAGTAAGTCTCACATGCATATAAGTCTGATGTAGTTAGAAATCAACTTGGAAGTCAAGCACTTTATCCTTCCTGTGAAGTAAAAATAATCCTCATGCACGTGTAACATCAACCACTGGTACAACCTATCAGGTTTACCAAAATATGGCAACTCATAGAGTTGCAAGAGTCCAGCCTTCTCCAATGTGGTTTTCACCTAGTCATCATAAATAGGCTTATTATCCAATGCCTTTTCTCCCATTGGGAAAACTAACTCCAACACCATTTCCTTCTCCATGGTGCTCATCCTATGGTTATAATTTTTGACAACCATCTTCCTCATGTGAGACATCTAATCCATCCCCAATAGAATGTCGGCGGGTACTACATCTCCATGTACCACTCTTCATTGAAACTAGTTGATGTGACTAGTTTTCCCTTACCTTTTCCTTTTCCCTTCTTTGGTGAAGTGTTTGATCCCTTCCTTGGTGCCATTTTCCTCATTTGGTCCCTATTGCTTCTTCCTTTATTCTTCTTTCAACTATTCTTAATCCCTCAACTTCAATCCTTTGTGAAAATCCTCCATAACCTATGTGCTAGCTCTGAAAACCCTAACACGGAAATCTCTCCTTCCATAAGATAGTGTAACAATTGTGGGAATCCACCAAAAAAACTTCTCTCTCACACCCGTGTACTCCATTTCCACTCTAGTTCACAACTCTTCTAAATATTTAGCTACACATGAAAATCTCCATAGATTTCTTTTCACAAGGATGCTCTAGTTCGCAAGAGTTCTTCAACAACAAATGTAAAGTAAAAATAAATACTCACCTCGACCTTCTATTTAAAGCTTTTTTACTATTTCCTACATTAATCTATGTGTCACCTACCACTGTACTATCACATTAAATTCATATTTTTCCATCACTCTCCTTCGCACATGTTGTCCGTAGCTTTTCCTCCGCACCCAATACTGTGCAAAACTCCTAGAACCTTGTGGCACACAAAATATACATTGACCATGAATACTTGCACATGATCCTTACGTCGAAGTCAATCTTCCTTTGTATCCTAGTTCTTAACACCTCCTACCTCATGTTTCTCTATGCTTTTGTCCTTGTATTTTGTTTTTATCAATATTTTTGACACCAAGCTCCACCATATACACTTTTTCTATGCGTACTCTTCTGAACCTACACTCTTCTCCTTAGGGCCACCAATCCACATCATTTTCAACACTTGCTTCTTACCATACTCTTCACAGAGACTCTATTTTGACACATTCAACCCCACACTAAATATATGTGTGGTCCTCTACACATAAAAATGATTTAAAAAGTAACCGACTACTGACATGTAAGCGTACCCACAAAAACCAAACCAAAAGACAAAAAAAGTGACAAAGAAAGGAAACACATGGAAAGGAAATTAGATTCAAGGAAATCCTAAGATAAATGGAAATATTTCCTTATTTACAAAAAAATATAAGACTTATTTAAAGTAGGGCTTCAACCTACTCCTGCTAAAGTAACCGGGAAACCTTGTTCCATCAAGTTCCTCTAATTAGAAAGTGTCTAAATGAAGTATGTAAGTGATAATTTATATCCCCAACTAGTGAACTTTGAGCTTCCCATGGTGGTGTAGAAACTTAGAATCATACAACAGGACCATCTACCCAACCTCGAACATATTTTCCCTAATATAACGATAATTCCATGTCTTATCTCATGCTTTATCCATCTTTTGACTCCATCTGGAAATAGCATGCCTCTCATCTAACTCCATAAGTTTATAAATGCACTCCTTTAATGATTTTTCATCATCCAATCCTCCTACACATGCAATATGTAGAGATGGCAACATGAATTCAATAGGTAGAACAACTTCTATACCAAACACTAATTGAAAGGGTGTTGCCTTGTTCAAACATTTATAAGTCATTCTATATGCCCATAACATTGCAGAAACTTTATCATCCTAGTATCTTCTTCCAACATTGTAAATATTTGTTAGCATATGGCTCATTATTTTTTTAAAGGCCTCAGAAGTTCCATTAGCCTCAAGGTGATATGGCATAGTTTTTTGATGGCCCACCAAGAACTCTACCAATAAGATTCAAATAGTCTCATTTAATAACTGCATATACCTATCACACGTTAAGATCAAAGTACATCCATACGTGTTGATTATATTTTCTGATAATAACCTAGTTGTTGTAGTCACAATGCAATCCTTTTTTGGCGCTACTTTTTCCCACCTTTTAAGATAATATATTCAAGTGATAATGTAGCACGAACATGTCTTATGCACGGATAGGGAAATAGGTACCACAAAAGGAATTTCCCATTTTTCAAATGGCTCTACACTAACAATAAGTGTTAGTGGAATTTCATCTCTCAATCCTGATTTTCAAAAGTGGTGGCATGGTGGTCACATGCCTTGAAATATTTAATACAAACAATCCATATAATTGTTTTCCTACCAAAGGCCTTCTAATAGGATCTTGCACATGGTTGCATTCCCAGCATAGTGACCCCTAAAATTCCACCATGAGCTTATTCCATGAATGTAGCACATTCATGCTCTAAAGAAACATTAGTGCAAGACCTAATCTTGGCCTATCTTATATAGGTCTCCTTTGACCAACATATATGGTTCAACACATACACCCAACTACTTTTTCTCTAATGCATTCATTCCTTTTAGAGCGACACCCATCTATAGGAAAACAACAATATCCTCTAAGTTAGAGGGCACACCATGAAATTAAAAATTGTGCATCATGCTTCATGTCCTTGATGATTTGTGCATCCTTTCCTGAGTTAATCCATGATAGATGGTTAGGACCCAAATTGCTCTTACCTAGTTTTATTATGACCAAAAATTTGAACTCCTGAAACAAAAAATTCTACCGACATATACACCCTTCCAAGACAAGTTTGTTCACCAAGTACTTCAGTTCCATATGATCTATGTAATAGATAAATGGAGTGGACAATAAGTATTTCCTTTACTTGTACAACACATAGATCATATATAACACCTTGCGCTCCACTATGGTGTAATGTTTCTTAGCTTGTGTTAATTTCTTACTCACAAAACACAAGGGATGATACAAAATACCCTCTCTAGGTTCTTATCACTTCTCTTATGGCCATACCTGATGCATAAAAATACACATGGAAAGTCCTATCCTAAGAGGGAAAGAAAAAAATGGGTGCAGAGTTTCTCCTTTAAAGTGTCAAAATCCACCTATTGCGCCTTTCCCCAATAGAACTTACTTTTATGTTTCAATAACTATTCCACATGCATAGAAATTTGGGCATATCCCTTGATAAATTTCATGTAGTACCCTATATGAGCTAGGAACCCACACATCATGCTTTGACTGATAGGCTCCTCCAATCCTATTATAACAAAAAAATTTATGGGGTCTACTAGTAAGCCTTCTTTGCAAATAATGTGTCCCAACAATGTGCCAAAAGGAGTGGAAAAAATACATTTCTTAATATTCAGGGAGATTCTCAACTATCTGCATCTCTCAAGCATAAACCGTATATTATCACAATGATCTTTGACTAACCCATACACCATCTAGTCATCTAGGTAAACTTACAAAATTTATGGATGAAGTCTTGAAAGGCTTGCACAACAATGCACGAAAACACAACAGGCACATTATTCAATCCAAAAGGCATGACCATATAAGAAAAACTTCCCCATTCAATGGTGAAAGTATTTTTCTCCTAGTCTTCCTTCGTAATTCTTACCTAGCAATAACCTGCGAATTTATCTATAAAAGAATAGATCTCTTTCCTAGCTACACCTTCCATAATCTCTTTAGTAAATGGGGTTGGGAAAGGATCTATGACACATGCAACATTGAGATCCCTATAGTCTACACATATCCTTATTCTTCCATCCTTTTTTATACTAATGACCATGGGGCTTACCCACTCAAATTCCTACATAGCCTCAATAATTCAAGACTCTATCATCTTTTCAATTTACTCATTAACCTTTACACATAAATCCAAGCTCATTTTTAAGGCCATTTCCTAATGGGGACCCACCTTCGTTCAACTTGATCTGAATTTTTCCCAATGAAGGATGAACCCCTTTTAACTCATGGTACCTGCGTAGGAACAAGTCTTGGAAATCACGCAATAGTTGAACTAATTTTGAAACCTCTTGGTCTGTCCAATAGTCTCCAATAACATCTTTTGTATGCTTTGATTCGATAATAAAGTTAACCTTGTTTGTTTTCAAGGGTTCATGGTAGGCATGTTCTTTCTCTTCTACCTTATCCAAAATCTCACTTGTTCCTTCTAAATTGTCAACAAGAAAATTCTCCATCTCTTTACCATCTACTGGGTACACCAACATACCCTTTCCTTTCTCCATATAAGTGTTCTTAAGCTATACTTATTTTGCTTATTCTTCAAAGATGTGTAACCCCATATCAGGTTTTGCTATTATCTACAATATTTAGTCCTCGGCCATGTCACAATCTCCTAAGGTAAATATATTTACTAGTTGCAGTAGCCTCATTATCTAATTGCTTAGGGGATTGTTAGTCAAACGTCTCCACAATTTTCACTATCATCTCCTTCCAATTCCTCATCTAAAGATGTAACTCCAAATGGATGTACCAGGACATGCACAACATTACAAGGTGGAATGAAATTTGTGCACCCATAGGGAAGGGGACAAGGGTTTAGGGTCTACCATCTAGGATCCTTCAAACTTCTGGACAAGAAAAGATGCATATCCCTTCGCATCATAGTCACAAATCTAATATGTTGCATTGCTATAGAGAAACCTTATAGATAGGGTGATTCTCATCTCGTGCCATTCTAAAAGATTTTTTTGATGGGTCACCCACCAACGTGCCACTATTTTGAGCAAGGTATAGGTAAGCTTATTCCTTCTCTCAACTTGAAACTTCCACTGGATCTCCATTTTTCCTAGAAAGACATAAGGGTTTCCCTTGCTAGTGTATTATGGAAATATCCTTCCTCCCAAGTTCCTAATAGATAACACTCTAATAACTTGAGTCCCCGTATCCTTCGGATGCCTTCTAGACAACTCATATGTCGCATGTGCCCAATTATCACCAAAGAACATTGGTTATATCACTTATGGAATGAAATCTTCCCATTAAATGAATTCTTCGTATGAGGCATGAATAATCTTGAGATCTCTAATGGTGCACACATAGATTCTATCTAGGTCATCTTATCCTAAGGGTTTTAAATAGGGCACAGACTTCACATCCATTAGTGTAATAATGATGCACTCCTATTTGTTCTAAAAAATTATATACCCTTTGTTAAAGCATAATTTAGAATTATTCTTATAGGACTAAGGGTACCCAAGTAATGCTAGGAAACGATTAGCCTCATAAAGATCTAGAACCTCAAAATCCCTAGTAAACTTTCCCCTTGAATAGTTATGGATGGACCTTTCAACACTACTAAAGGCATGACCTTTTTCCTATTAGCCATGTATAACACATTTGAAGATGGATGAAATGGGGGCCTCCTATTTGATTCCATGCATCTAGAGTAAGGACATTGACCTCCACACATGTGTTAATTAATATATTACTTAGGATCCACCCATCAACAACTGCATTTAGTGTGATCTCCTTATCATAATCAATGTTGTGAGGAGGTAGGTTAGCATGTAGGACTTGTCTCTCATGCTCTCCTCCAATGTATGTTACCTTTTCTCTTAGCCATTCTCTTAATAGAGGAATAATGTTCTCCTTTTGCAAGATCTGACACACTTAGCTAACCTTGTCCATATCCTACTAAAGAACCTCATTGCTCTTCTTCTACTCCAACTTACGTGATTTCTCCTTCAGACACTTGATTTATCCTTGAAAACTCCTAATCACCTCCATGGTTTCTTTGTACACCTCCTTTTAATGGGTAGGATCAAAATATTTCTCATGTAACACTTCTTATCTTTTGAGAAGAGGCCTATTCTTAGGTACCTCTTGGGATCGTATAACCTTAATACGTATAGTGATTAAAATAGGTTCTAGCTCGGAGTTAAGTGCTACCCTCGACATCCATTGTGGGTCGGTCCTCTTTATAGTCACCAACCATGTGCCTTTGTTCTTATTCGTGTTCTTGCTCATGTGGTCATACAACTCTGGGAATTCTTCATACTATGATTCTTCTCACCCCATGAGCACTGAAACAAATCAGGGCACTCACGCTTATAGTGTTCAATCAATCCATAATTGTAACAGGTCCCATGGGGAAAGTCACATGTTCCTTCAAAACCATTACAACCTTTTAATCCTCCATGAAAACCCTTTCGTGTACATCCTCCGTCCATGTTCCCCTCATACTAATGATCCTTAACATTATAACTACTCCCAATGCTGGTCCGGTGCACACCGAGGACAACGGTGTCATGGATTTGGTCTATCAATCAACATTCCTTTGTATTGTGAGTAGTGGATGTGAAAATTTTACAATACGACACATTTCTTGATAGTGTGTGTTGTAAAAATGGCATCTACTAGGATCATGATCTCATGTGATAGATATCATCATCCCCTTATATGACATGTACTAAATTTTTAGGGTAACTATCCTTAGTGTGACCCTTCACTTCATAATCTATGCACCAAAGTCTACCACATGTTTCATGAGAAAATTGTGCGACATATTATCAATTTCATTAGCAATAGAAGAAATTTGAGCTTCCAAAACCGACTCACACCAAAGTGTCAACGCTCTCCCGATGGCCTCAACGAGTAAAGTAGCCTCGGAGGCCTTACGTGGATTTGTTACAGTTTTTTTTGAAAGGGCATGTGTAAAAGGAATGATCGATCCCCCAACCAACCATTGTGCATGTTGGGATGGATTGATATCATAGGATAACTTTCATAGGACAGCCTCTTCAAATGTGCGTCATACTCCTACATGCTCTCTGCCATGCCTTACTGGATTTCCTTCAATGCATTGATGCTCTTCTATTTGAACTTAGGAATTTCAAACTCTTCCAAGAACTCATCACGCAACATGGTATAATCCACCATTTTTCTATGAGGTTTAAACATCGATACAAGCAATGTTCGTACCCTTGTAATGTAGTTGCAAAGTGACTTTCTTTCCACTACAGGGCAATGGTACCCTTCATATGCCATACCAACTCGCACTTGTGTAAATTCTCCGCAACATCCTCAACTCCTTGTAATTAGGTAGGTGGAGAGACATATCATAAAACACCTGTTGAGGTGGCTGAGGCCCTTATCCAGCAGATCTAGTACCTTGATTCCTGCTTGTGTTGCCTCCACCACCTATTCCACTAGATCCACTATCTCCTTTACCCAGGTATCCACCTGATACTCCTCCCATAGTAGGTAAGGGTATTGAAGTAGTTATGCCCTAATTCCCTACCATCGTGCTAAACTACACGTCAAAATTATGTGATACCAAACCACTCCTAGATCTGTATCCGTCTCCCCTTCCAAATGTGATACCCAAAATTTGTGTACCCATACCTTGCCCAAATGTTGTGTCGGAAAATATGTCCAAACACTAGAAATGTATACGTTACCATAGATGGGTGTAATCTAAAATTATATCTATCGGATGGTAATTTCTCACTAAAAACAACTAGACTAGAAATACTTGTCTCAAATACTAGGAAACTAAGCTCCATGGTTTTGTCACAATGTGGGCTAAGATGAACAGCTACATCTATCGTTCTTTCTTCATATGATGAGATCTCACAAAAATATGATGGAGTTTCTTTCTCGTACTTTCCAATATAGGGTAGTAGAGATAACTAAGGTACCACACAGATCTGTGTAAACCTATAATCCTTCCCACGACATCTGCCTCCATAATTCCATCACACCGTAACTCCGCATTGTCTCGCTAACTCTCTTTCTCACATGTAATTGTACTTGAGAAGCATCTCCTCTCCCTTTGCTTCCATTGCAATGTCCTCCATCTCTAGCATACAAAATTTTGTGGCCCATGTCTATCAAGAGTTTAGTTAGCCATAGAACATCAAATAATGATCCTCTTATCTCTCTTATGAACTTAAACTCAGTAATATCTATGCAAGAATACTTAGAAATTACATATTCCAGGTATAGCTAGTCAAAGACACCTTTCCACCAGTGATTAATAACATAAGTCCAGTCGATTGACATCCTACCACCACCGATATTCTTCCCCGGGTCTCGAACACAAGGTCTATAGTGCCAATTTTTCTTAATGCATATGTTGAGATCCATTCATACTACTATACTAGGAAATAAAAATAATAATCTTTCATAAATATCATGATATAGGTGTTCTTCTACCCATTTATGTGTATAAAAATCAGTTCTAGTTCTAAACCATTATGTAAACTCATCCTCCATGTTTTTAAACCAGGTACCAACATTGTCCAAGGTCAAATGCTTCGTCATCACACATTATTCTCACAATAGCTTTAAAATATGTCCCAAAAATGTAGTGTCATTTATATCTTACCCTTTTATCTCTCTTTTAACCCCAAATCTATCATCCTATCACCCAACATAAGCTGGGAGCTCACTTAAGGTGCAAATGGATGTTGATTCCCTATTTTATGTGAGCCTTGTAAGAATTCTCCACAATTAATGGAGGAATGGTTTGTAAAACATAAACATGCATGTACTCTAATAAAGAGGTAGTGGAACTAGTTCTAAATAAAAATGTACCATGAGATAAACATAAACATCGTAATGAAAGGATAGAATCAGATCTAAACCATGAATAACATCTAAACACACTAGGGTTTGGTCTATAAACACAAATATGTGAAATAGAGCTTAATATATTGATTATAATCATTTACAGTAGCCATATTACACTAAATATGGTCATATAAGACCATATACATCAAGGAGTGACATCCCAACCCTACAAAACTACTCTACATAGGGAGCCCTATTTATGTTCTTTCATCTCGGCTCTCATTTCAGACTCGAGTGACTACATCTATGCATAACATCATCCTTTCCTATCTTGTCTCTAGCACTAATAGTAGCAACAACCATCTATAACAATAATAACCCCCAACATCATGTACCTCCATAATAACCAACCAACCCTTTAGATCCAAATGCCTCCTTAAATAGAAATCGGGGCTCTCCTTCACCTCCATAACCTTTTCCATAAGTAGGCCACATGCCGGGAAACGTGCTCCTCCATACTCAAGTGCTTATGCCATTTTGGGAAAGCTTCCACTAACTATAATAATCCTCCTTTGGAATATTCCCTTTATGGAATATTCTTTCCTTGAGCTCTAAGACTCCATGATTACACCTTATCCAATCATCGGACCTACTCTAGCTTTCACAAGTTTTTCTTCCGATACTACCTTAAAAATGTGGATAAGTCCCCAAACCATTTGCTTCTTCTTGTGTGCTAAAGTTTTCTTACATGCACCTTTCCTTGAGCATTTTTCCACCTTACTTTTCCCGCGCATGTGTGATCTTCTTCTACATCAGGACTTAGTCAATATCGTGGTCTAACATCTATAGTCTTGTTTACCTCATAATGTATAATCTCTCTTTTAACCCCAAACATGCTAACCTATTACCCAACATAAGTTTGGTGCTCACCAAGGCACACATGGCCACCGAGTCCCTCTTTTATGTGAGCCTTTAAATAATGTTCCACCATTAATCTAATACAAAGGTAGTGGAACTAGTTATAAACACAAATGCACCATGAGATAAACATAAACATCACAATGGCAGTATAGAATCAGATCTAAACTATTATATATTGATTATAATAGTTTACGGTATCCATATTCAATCAAAAAGGGTCATATCAAACCATATACATCCCAACCTTACAAAACTACTCTGCACGGTGAGTCATAGCTATGTTCTTCCATCTCACTCTGGTTTGAGACTTGAGCACCTACATATATGCATATCATCATCCTCTCTTAACCTCTCCCTAGCACTAACAATAGCAACAACAACATATAACAACAACCCATAACATAACACACCTCCACAAAAACCAACCAACTCTTTAGATCCAGATGCCTCCTTATATAGAGATCAGGGGATCTTCTTCACCGCCATAACCTTATCCATAAGTACACTACATGCTAGGTGGAAACATGTTCCTCCATACTCAAGTTCTTATGCCAACTTGCAAAATCTTCCACTAACTATAATATCCTCCTTTGAAATATTCCCTTCATGGAATATTCTTTCCTTGAGCTCCAAGACTCCAGGCTGGCACCTTATCCACTCATCATGCCTATTCAATCCTTCACATGTTTTTTCTATGATACAAACTTAGTAATGTTGTTGAGTCCCAAAACCCTTTCCTACTTTGGCATGATAACCTTTTCTCCCATGCACCTTTCCTTGAGAACATTTCTACCTTACTTGTCTTCTACACACATTCTCTTTTTCTATCTCAAGACTTATGTAATTTCAAGGTCTAACAGTTTCATACACCCAATATACCCTTAAGGGATAAAAATAATATTTTGAAAATAATGTTTCCCTTACGATTTTGCAAATGAACTAAAATATTTCAGTGTATAAAATACTCTACAATATTCTCATAGTGATAAGAAAATGAAAAAATTGAAGAAATATGTTTACGTATTTAACAAAATAAAACTAGTACATTACTTCAAAAAAATTATTTATCCTCGTTCATACTCTTAAAACACAAGAAATTGGAAAGTAAAATTTTATCAAATTCATAAATATTCCATTATTGTGAATTTTGGTGAGGGGACATAAACAAATTCCTTCAAAACCCACTAATGGTTATACAACGTAACCACCTTAGTACTTTTTCATAGAGCTAGACAATTACCAAATGTTTGGTATTGACAAGAAACTAGAATTAAAGAAAAACTTAATAATTTTTTTTTAGAAAATAGCCACCCCTAGAATGAAGATAATACCCTCATTCTTATACAAATTTTCATCAAAATATCTTTCCAATTTCTCGTAAAAACCTCTTAATAGATCCTTAAGACTTTTCTTCAAGGAATAAAATATCTTTTCCAAAATGAGGGAGGGAATAACCTTATAATTGAAAATATTCCTTCTCTTATCTTTCAAAATCCTTTTTGTCTTTGACCAAAATTATATTATGTTTGGACAAGACCCGTACTTGGATGAATCCACTTGCTTTAATGTTATGAATTTTTTTAGATTCCTCCCTATTACTTCTTCAGTTTTAATGGTCTAAATCAATGGGTTAACTCTCTAAATTGTTACTTATCCTCTCCCTATAAGTATCAAATTTATTAAATATATGTAGAATATTTTTTTCTTGGGCCCTAAATGATAACAAAAATTATTTCTTACCTAACACCTACATTATCAAGCTCTCAGAAACATTTCTTCCATTCTTTATCCTCTTTAACAGCTTTAGCATTTGTTTCCTCAATTTGCACCAATTTTTACACAAAGAGACAAGTTCACATTCCTTGGTTCTCCTGGATTTCCAAGGGCATGATCCTAAAGATCATAATAATATTATCTATAATTTTCATCCCGATCCCTTCTCCACTACCTACTCAAATTAACTTGTTAATAAGAGAGTGAAAAACATCAATTCTATTAGTTGTTTTATCCTTTGCTTCTCCTAGAATATACACATAATTTATCAACGCTCGAACCTTTATCTTTGTAGATTTATGATACTCATGTTGGTTTACTACAGAATAAAGGGGAATAATTCCTTCTTTGACAACTAAATCATCCTCCATTTTTTTAAGGGAATTTATCTTTGGTAAGATATCATCCCACATTTTTTGTTCAACATCACACTTATCCGGTATTGCCTTAGTTTCTTTTGTCTTATTAAATATATGGAATTAATGTTTTACACATTACCTAATCACCTCCTCACCTCTGGTGACTTAGTAATTTCCCCACTATATGGTGGCTTCTCTTCTTTCCCCTAGATCACTCACTCTTTTTATACCATCATTAGTGATTTTAGCAATCGTAACCTACCCTACCATGGGGGTCTTACTTAATTTTCTAACCAGTTACACAAGACTTCATTCCCGACCATCAAATCCTTCTTATCTCGCTTAAATTCGTATTTTTTTGAAGGATCCCTCTAATTCCCTAGAGAATCCATATTTAATCTCTTTAGTGGAGGTATTACCTAATCAAATACTTGTGACTTAGAAATTAGATGGAGATTCCTCACTCTAGAGCACGCTAGAATTAAGAGTTGCAATATCCATAAAATTTTCTACCTTTTTATTTAGATCTTCTCTTGACATAAATATTTCCCTTTTAGGAATCCTACAAGGATTGAGGATGGAAATAATTTGTAGATCATGACATCATCCAACTATATTCCCACCTTTTTCTTCTTTGGGATAGAACCCTCTATAAATACTCCCATTGGTGGCCCATGTTTGTCGGTGATTATAGATCAAGTTATAGGAACAATTGCAAGCACTATGGAGGATGAAGGGGTTATAGAAATTATTTTTGTGGTGAAATATGTTATTTCTTCCTGGAAAATTTCTTCCATAAGGCCACTTTAATTGTTTTTAATTTGTTTTCTTAGATTGATCTCTTATTCTTAATTTTTTCAAGATGGTTGGTTACCAACCTCTCCTTTTTTTCGCCAAGCCTTTAACCATTTTTCGATGGAAAAAGGGACCATTTCACAAGAATGTTGATGAGAAACATTGGTCATTTAAAGATGAGTTTCAAGAACATCTGCGACCACTTAAGTGTCTTGGGGTGCCATTGTAACTATGAAACTCATAGTTTATTTTTGTACTTTATACAAAATCAATTATGTGTGAGATTGTATTACTACATCCTCGATCGAATTACTAGAATTTTGAATTCAATGCTCACTATCTTGCACTTCTTATGCTAATACATAATCTGGAACTTATTTCGAGCAAACTCAAATCCTAACGAAACTTTAGATGTATTGGGCTCATTTGAAGGTTGCTCTATTTTCAACGCTTGATTACTCCATAGTGGAATAGGAAGGATAGGGTATGTAAGAAAATTGACAATTAGTTTATCCCTAATGGGTGAAACAACTTGGGATGATGGGGAAATAGAGGTTAGGTTAATACGTATTGATTCCATAATGAGTTGAATCACTTGGGACTGGGAAATGGTGCATAAAGGGATGGGAATACTAAGAACCATTGTTTCCCCAACTATTCTTGATTCATATAAATCAACAAGTTTAGACACTTTAGTTTTCCTTCTCCTTTATAGGTGAACTTGTTCCACCTCTTCTTCACGAGTCCTTTAGACCCATTTCTAGTATTGGTGCCTTATGATGTGCCTTAGATAAACTCACTCCTTTAGAATTTCTTAGAGAATAGGTTGCGACCTTTTCTTTTCCTTTTGAGCCTGAAGTGGATAGTGGAATAACTCATAAAAGGGTTAGAAAAATAATAGGGTCCTTACTCATACTTCCCTAAAGTACTTCCTCATCCTTTTTTTTCAACCGAGAAATACAACTCATAATTTAGCTGATCTACACACTTTCATCATCCCTTACCTTTGTGGATGTCAACTTATTAAAAGGAAGTTTGATCACTTACTTCCTGAAACATCCCTACTAGCACGAATCTTCCAACATGGGGAAATGACATAATCAAGTATATTACTAGCCCTTTATTCTCTTAATACAATTTTTTTGGTAAATTACATCCACACCCTTCGAGAATAACCATTTCAAATAAATCCAGATTATATTTGTAGTCCTATAATGATTATTCCTTATTTAAGTAGGTTCACAATTGAATCATGATAAAGGATGAGAGGTAATGTTCCCTCTGATTTAATCATCAATGATTAAATTTTTATCATCTTACAACCCCCCATGAGCCTGAAAAATTCCAAATTCTATGATCTGGAAGAGTGTCATCCTCGAATAATCCCTCTTTCTTAGTTCCTTCTCATCTCCAAAATCCATCCAAAACTCTTCTTAACGAGCCTTATGATCCATCAAAGTGGGTGAAATAATGTGTATAATTATTTTATATCATATTGATTCCTAGCCTTGAATTTATTGATCATGCCTCTAACCATTTTTTATTCCAAAATTCTTACCTTTTGGATGTTAGAGTAAGTATAGTTCCCAATAGTCACGGGAAAATTGATATGGTATGTGAGATGTTTGTTGGCGATGATCTGATGCACTAGTAGCATTTACCTCACCAAATACATTAATGCCCACTTGTCATTGACATACCTAGGGAGTAAGTAAGGGGTCCCATCAAAACCACTAACCCTGAGATAAGAAAAAGTCCAAAACTAGATGAAGTAATATCGTTATTGGGTGATACCCTTCTTAGCATCTTAAGAAAATATTTCACTCTCTTAAGTATGATAGAAAAGGCATATTTCAGGTGTGAAGAAGAGAATAACAACATTACTATAGTATACCACATAATTTTTAAAATTTATCTAGAAAAGGCATCATATACCCCAATGATGCTTTGAGATCCCCTTCTATCTGCAATCATGGGAACATTATATGGAAAGTAATATTATAGACCAAGTAAGACGTCATAAATAATTTTTCCATACCAACCTTTTCTCCTTTTTAAATATGCAAAAGTCCCACCATTTCTTCATGAATTCGAATTCTTATTATTTCATCCTAAGGGAGAGGTTTCTTATTTGTGAGTATTACCTCAATAAAATGAAACGGTCATTTTGGAAAGGTCTAGTAGATTCCATACCCATCAATTGGTTCAATAATGTAATTACATATCCAAACTCCTCAATAAATTATGATCTATTTATATTTTTAGACATTTTAGAGATAGAGACTGAGGAGTAACCAAGCAATGATATTTCATAAGCTTGGTCCATTTTCTTCTGCACGTGATTTCAACTAAAACTTTGATGACTACTTGTTCATGGAACCTTCCTATTGTGTAGGTGGAAAACCCAACATTATATCAAACACCTCTTCTTAGAAAGATAAGAGAACGCCCCGTTTCCATCCCGAATTTATCTTTTTATAGGGTTATAGTGTTGAGCACATACCAATATAATTTTTGGGCATGAAATAGTTGGAGTAAAAATAAGTAGAGCAATAATATAACTACTTGGCTAGTTGATCCATAGTGTAATTTATTTACGGGAGTGTAATATATACCTAAACTCCTATAGGTCAACATTAACAAGGTCAAAATTTATGATTCTAAGCGGAATTCAGACTGGAGGTTATCTCTGGAGATATTACATGGATCTTCATGGTTGTGAAAATTTTTCAACAAATTCTACCTTTTTCTAAAAAAATTAAGCTTTCTGTAAAGATTCACATAGACAAGAGAACCAATTTACTCACTGCTCAATCAAAACTCAAGTTATTGATTAGAATTTGGATGAAGAAAATTGTAACTCCTCTCTTTCTCTTTGAAAACACCATCTAATTTAACTCTCCTTAAGGACACTTTTGTACTTTCTAAACATTATGAGATTCTAGATACAAAGTGCATATTTATATCAAATTTTTCATATTAACTTCCCTCGATTCTTACATTAATGCGAAAGATTTCATTTGTGGGAACTTATTTGTAATTCCCAATTTTTCTATTTTACCCTTTGTAATATTTTCATGTCTTATCACCCACATATTTTTGCCACATGAGTCATTCCCTGCTAACCTTCCCACCTCCGATACTAAGGTCATGTACGGATATTAAATTTATGAACCTCGCTTGGTTTGTCAATGGCCTTAGGAAAATATTACAAGACAACACATATACCAACTTTAGAAATTGTGAAATACATTTCATTCTCCACTCACAAATGCGTAACCCTCGATTAATTTTCAAAAGTTGCACTTCTTAGATAACGGTAAGATACATCATACCTTTTCCATCCTAACCTCTGATTGTTAGCATCATAAATAATTTATCAAGATCTTGGGGCTAATGAAAACTTTGCACTTATCACAATCATAAATGTATAAAATGTACAAACTATTATGCACATTTTTTTATGTAACCACCGAGTTTCATAAACATCCCCTTTATCGATTTTGGGAGAAAACATACATCTTGTAGCTGTAAAAAATATGTTAAATATACAAGTGATTAAGTGTTTCATTATTATCCTAGGGGAAACAATCACCATGTTATTTTATACTATCTCGGAATAAGGATGGTCATGATCAGGTCATAATTACAAGATTGAGAGGTGACATGAACCCTAATGTGGATTATCTACGCCCAATCCTATGAATTCTCAAAAGAAACCAACTCAAAATAGGAATCAATGTGGATCAAGAATAATAATTTCAAAAAAGTTCTGGAATAATCAACATAAAATATGGGCACCAACAATGGATTTGAATTGCGTATGGACTTCCCCAACAAGTGTTTGAAGAACCATGGAAGGTAATATGGGAGGAAAAGTATAGACTCCTATCCATTGGGAAACCGAGTCCGAGAAAATGACAACTAGTTAGAAACAAAGACTCAAAAATAAAATACCCACTCCAAAAAAATATGGCAAAAAGAAAAATGAAACAAAATGCAAATAAACAACACAAACAAGAGATAAAAGAACAAGGGAATCAGTATACTTTAAAATAATATAAAGACATGCCTTTTAATGAAGGAAATGTTTCAAATTTGTATCATTTACAGGAAATTCTAGCATTTCTCCATAAAAATCCCTTAGGAACAAGGTGTTCTCACCAATTATTTCTTTTATTAATGGTAAAATGTTTTTGACTTGGATCCTACCCAGATTATGAGGGTTCTAAGACCATATATTTTAATAAAAGTACCAAAATACAAAAAAAAAAACTAGAGGTACAACACCACAAATATATTATAGGAATTGAACCAAAAACATAGCAAAAAAAAAAACCTAACAACACCAAAAACACAATAGTACCATATCAAAACTTCAGACCAAGATTAAAAATATATATTCATTAAGGATCCCAAAACAAGACAACCTCGGGTTTCTATTTCATGAAATTGTAAATTTTCTTTTTGTAAATATCCATCTTATCTCTTGATTTCTTTAAGAGGGGTATAATTCTTGGAAATTTCTTTTCCTTGTTAGTCACCAAAAGATGACTAATATTGGAAATAATGTCCATGTTTTCTTAAAGCATGGAGGTGATATCACATTATTTTCCTCTAAGTTTTCCTTACTCTTATTTCAATGGTTGACCATATTTTTTCCACTCTCAATGGAAATTTTACATCCCCTTGCTTTATCTTTTAAACTAAACATTCATCTCTAAGCCAGTTATCATATCATTAGGAAAATCCACTTCATTTCTTGGATTTCAAGTCCGAGATTTGTTTCTATCAAGCCTCTTACCTCTCATGGCTAGAAGAATTATGGTAGAAACACCCTCAACCAAGGGAGAAACAAGTGAATTAAGGACATTGATGGGGTTAATGTTGGCCTTCTTACTAGGAAGGAATTGATCAAATACGGGGGAGGGGGACACTTACCAAGGGTAGAGGGAGGAGTAGGAGGGATTGCATGATAGGAATTAACAATGAGGAGATAATAATGTTCATAGATCACTAGGATAACAATGTGGTGGAAAGGTTGGGATATTTTCCCCTAAGCTACCAGGTTCGTAGATGTTTCCAAGCAATGTAACAAATAAAAGGGGAAATTAATGGGTACATTTCTTCTAAACTGATTAAACAACACCGAATGAAAACATGGATTAAATTTAAATCTCCCTTAAAGTGAAATATAATTCATTAAAACAATAATGACCTTATCATAGGGTGTAGGAAAACACTCCCAAAAAATGGCTCTTGACATGCATAAGGGAATCATCTCCCTCAAGAAATTTGGCTTCCTCTTCTTTCGTGTCGTAGTTATTCTTATAAAACCTCAAGCCTTTGGGATGGATATTGGTAATGCAAGAGATCATCTCCTCCATGATGAAAAATTATTTGTTCTTGTAACTAACCCTTCTTTCCTTCCAATTATTCACGAATATTGAGACGGATGAAGATCTTGCCCATGGAACTCATCCACAAATTGATTAAATTCCCTTTTCTTAAGAATATCCCATATTTCATCTTCCTCCTTCTATTGAATATTGTTAATAGGATCAACCCTACACATTTATCCTCTTATGGAGCTATTGTAAACCCTAGGATCATAGTAGAAAAGAGTGGCCGAATCAAAAATTTAATGGCAAGAGAAATAATCCCAAAATAGGAGCCAATATATCAAACGAGAACCCACCAAAACCAACCTTATCCACAAGAGTCATTCCTTTCTCCAAATCAATGATTGATTAGACATTATATGGAAAAAGTAAAAATAATACCAAGTGGTGAAATTATTAGCAAGAACCCCCATGTTGGCTAGTGATTCTGTAATTTTGTTCCCTACTTTATCAATATGAGTGAATGTACAACTAGAGAAAGTATTGGCTAAGTGAATAGCCTCTTTAATGTAATTCTTAATAGACCAACTAGATTTATTAGAACCATTTAGAAAACTTATGATATTCAAATAATTCCCTCAATAACCATGTTCTATAAATTAATATAATAGGTTAATTTGATTCCCCATAATGTAACCAAATCTTCCGCAAAGTGATTGGTTTTAATTCCCATAGGACCGGAAAAATCAGCTATAAAGTGATCTCCTTATCCACAGATTCTAAAGTATATTGAATAGGGTCCCATCCAAAGGGCATAAAATTTTCCATTCTTTCCTTTATCCTTATATCTACTATCCCATAATAATACCAAATATATTACATTGAAATTTTGAGGAGTGAATTAATCACCAAATACTTTCTTGAGTATTTCTTTGAACTTGACATGTTATAGATAAGGATCCCTCCCGACTTGATCCAAACCAATTATTTTATTTATCCTTTCCTCATAAGGCTCAATACCATCCCCTTCCTCTAATTTATACATGAATTGGTATGGAAACAATTACAAATAAAGGGGTAGAAGTACTCGAACACCATAGACCAGGTTGAAACATGATTTTACTCGTGGATCTCTTAGTTATAGCTCTATTAGCCCGTAGTGAAAACTTGAGTTTATCTCTCTGTTTTATTTTATTTATCTATAAAAATCATCAAATTATTTTGATATTATTATTTTTACTATATTTTTCCTACCCATTTCCTTGTGCATTATAGTTAGAGGCATATGTACGAGTTATATCGTACTCATGGCACATTGTTGTTAAATGTTTATTGTTAGCATGTGGTCCTATAAGTATTTTCATTGATGAAAAAACACATTAATGGAAAATTGGATGATGTATTAGGATCAGATGATAATGTGAATGATGTTGACATGATGGTTTATATGTGTACTTGATGATATGAGGAGATTTAGTGACGATTACTTGCTCTTGTAATCCCATTCAGTGCATAGGTGATATTGCAAGGTAGTAGGAGATTTTTGGTTACTTTAAAATCATGTTGGAATGTTAGATAAAAATTCTAGATTGTCCTTGGGTAACACACATTAGTTACAAGGTGTAGATACAAGTTGGTAACCATGTTTCAATTGTTCATTTGAAGCAAGTTTGGATTCTATGAGGTATGAGGATGATCTTTGTAACTATATGATATCATGTATGTATGTATTTAGGTGTATAATGGTGTATCATGTATGTTTGGAACATTTTAAGTTATTTCATGATGAGTTATAGTGTTATTTCAGTTGACCCTAGATTCTACAATGCAAAACCCTAAGGGATAGCTATAAAAATGAGATAGGATGGAAATATTGAGATATTGTGATGAATTTATGATTATTGGAGATGTATTATGATGTTTCATGGTGATTTTAGAAAAATTTCAGGATGTTAGGATCTGAATTTTCAAGTTATGTCATTTTTTGTGAGACAGGGTTAAGAACAAGGCCATTTCCACTTAAATTGGAACTTCGATGCTCACCACTCGAACTTTGTTCTTGACATGGGACCTTATATATTTCAGGGATATTTCTATAGTTAGTTTAAAATGTTTCTAAAAAATAATGAGGTTATTTCATTGTCATATTTTTATGAATGAATGTTAAGAAGGTAAACAACTATTTATGAGTTTGAAACCCTAGCTTGAAAGTGGTTTGCAAGATTTGATTCCTAAGTGGCAATAATTACTTCCTAGTGCATGGATGATTATTGGAACATGTAGAATACTCCTTCATATTTCCATAAAGTTATGGTAGAGGTCATGGTGATGAGTGGATCCCACTCAAACAGGCGATTTTTAAAGATGTTTGTTATGGGGCGGGGGTTATCCAAATGGGGTATGAACTAAGTTACCAATGTATGATGTATGTGAGTTTTAATTGATGTATAAATTTACTTAAGGACATGTTGATGCAGTTACATGGTCAAATGAGCTTCATTTAGGTTTACTAATCAAATAGTAGTTTTGAGACGATAAAAATGACTCTTTATTGAAATTGACATATCAAGAGCTATGAGGCGAGTTAATAGGTTATTAAAGTTGTGTTGGAAATAAAATTTAGATTTATTTCTAGTGATATAATGGTTTTTTCATTATGATGATATTTTATATAGTTATCAGGTTAGTTTTTGATAGATTTTTTTTTCTATTACGAGGGATACGACATGATTGGTTAGATGTTTTGATTTGATTGGAGTATGAGATGAATTAGGTGATTATTTATATCTCCTAGATAGCTAATATGGATTAATTTTGAATCCAATGAATTCATTTATAGGTCTTTATTGTTCTTGTAAAATTTTCAACTAGTTGATCTTTGAAAATAACTTTTTGGGCAGGTTGATTTTGTGAAAAACAAAGTGGATAACATGTGAACAAGTTATTGTTTCATGGCTTATAACTTTAATGAAAGTTTTATACATGTTCTTCCCTTTCCATTGAGTGTTCAAATTAAATATTTATGATGTTTTTGAGTGATCTAGTGGCATAAATATTTTTTTGGGGTCTTGATTCGTGTAGAAACAACTTTTGAGAAGAGCAAAGAGCGTGGTTTCATTAAATGGGATATTTTTATTGGTTTAAAAAAATTGATACCAAATATGATGTTTAAATATGAATTTAAACATGTGTGGTGATTTATGGGTCATTTAAAAGTATGGTTTTAATGTAAGGTTAATTTTATCTTTGTGCCCATGGGAAGTTTAGTGATTTTTGGAGAATGTAATCCCGATTTTGGCTAGATTGATTTAATTGGGTCACTTGTGATTATTAGGTTTTAAATTTTGGATTTTTTTATGATGCATGGGTTGGGCCAAATTAGGGAAAGAATTTTTGTTTGAAATTTAAATTGAAAGAATCTTATAAAATTATGGTTTTGGATGATTTTTGACATTGGTTATGTGTGTGCAAAAAGTGGAACCTAGGTGAGAGATATTTATAGGTGTGTAAGAATTCATTGAGATCTAATAAATTTTGTGACACATAGAGGATTTATTACAAGAATGTGCTCATGTGTTTGAAGGTTGAGAAGTGAATAAAGTGATTATATGTGAAGAACTGAATACCTAGGGTTTTTATAAGGGTTTGAAGAAGTGCAAGATGAATCAGTGGTCTATATCAGTTTTGGAATCAATACTTGAGTGATTAGAACCTCATAATGTGGTTGAGTTGGTACTTGATCATCTTTGGGGGTCGTATCCTCCTTTTTGAGTTAGTGCTTCACAAAATTATTTGTTGGTGTTCTACTAAACTAGGGGTTGGTGCTCCTTGTGGGGTTTGTGCCTCACTAAATTTGAAATATATAAATATAAGGATCATGATTCAGTGGGTTTTCTTCCCCATGAGGGTTTCCCACTTATATTTTGTTTCTTGTGTTGATTATCTTTCTTATGTTTTCTTACACATGTGATAATTGATTGTATGCACACATTAATGGATGGTTAAATGGTTTTCAGTTGTGAATAAGTAAATTTGAAATTTGAGTTGAAAAATTGTAAGGACCGCTTCATCCACCTTCTCACCATTGTGCTTCCAACAATTTTAATAAGAGTAGGTCCTTGTGAACCAATTTTATCAACTTGAAGGAGATCATTTGACACACAAGTATTGGGTAAATATTCATATCTTGTAGCAGAATTGAGGATGAAGAATGAAGTATCTCATTCATGTATTTAATCCTACCAAATTTAGGTCAAGGATATGGAGATAGAGCATGATCAATCCATCATGGATTTGAAATCTCAAGTGGAAATTTTGACTAAAACCCTAAAGGTAAAATAAGAATATTGCAATGTATATGAAGATGAGTTGATATCCTTAAAATCATATCTGGAATAAGCACACAATAAGTTAAAAACCTATGAAAAGTTAGAGAAAAGTTCAAAAGCCCTAAATGACATGTTGGTGAACCAAAGAGCTATAAATGACAAATCTGGTCTTGGCTACAAAGAAGAACATTCAAAGAAGCACAAAGTGAAGAAAGATGAACCTAGTGTTGCTACTAAAGATATAAAGGATATTAAATATATCAAGGAATTTATTAGGAAACCTAATGTAATGAAATCTACAAGTAATTTTAATGATGTATTTTAATCTTGCAATACTTTTGGTCATAGATCTAGAGACTGTAGGAGGTTTGTTAAGAATGCATTTCCATGGAGAAATGGTAGGCATGGAAATTATTATCGGTTCAGAATATTTCATGTTATAGTTGTCACAAAAAGGTTCATTTAAAAAAATTCTCATCATGAGTCTCCTAATTAGATTTGGAAGAATGATAAGAATCATGGAGTTGTTTGTTATTATTACAATCAGTTTGGGCATATAGCTAATTATTTTCATCAAAAGGATTCTAAGAAAAGGAATGATGCTTCTAGAGATAAGAGTGCTTCTATATGCTTCAAGTGCAACAAACTAGGTCACATTGCAAGATACTATAGAGTCAAAATGAACACCTACAAAAGGAAGGATGATGTTAATCCTACAACATCTCGGAAGGTGAAATAATATTTGAAGGACTAAAGATGGTTCCAAATTTTTGATACTAATAAGAGTGATCCTATTGTTCATGAAGGTATGTTTTCTCTTGTTGAACCTAAAGAGTTGTTGTTGTCTACCCAAGAAGAATATCAAGAATATGATAGAAAAGGGAAGGTGGAGTTGCTTAAGATGTTGATGGAAGACCTTAGCATCAAGCCCTATGAGTACAGGGATATTTTACCTTGCTAGGTTGATTGTAGATATCTGTATGTCTCCATTAGGCTTCATGGAGCCATCATACAAAGGTTGAATTATATTACAAGTATGGGATGTATTCATGATTCTGTGAGTCATGCATTTATTTTTGGTGTCTGAAATAAGATGTTGTTATCATTCATGTTATTCTTCAATGTGTTTTTGTGTCTGTACTTTGTGGTTACTTGATGATAACTCCATTGTCATTAGTTAAAGAGTGTGTTTTTCTTATTTGAAGGAGTCATGATCATGAAAAGTGTTTTGTGGTGTTTCTTCTTCAAGAAGTCTAGTTTGAGCCAATGCAAGATGGGTTTTTCATCTGTCATATTGTAAGTATTTATACATGGTCTAATTCAACCGTCAAGGAGTTGTTCGTAAGTCTTTAAGGTCTTCATGTTAGAATCTTAAGGGTTCATATAGTGAGTCTAAAAATTAGTGTTATGTCTTCTTATTGTTGTTAACGTCTATGTTTTGTTCTAATGTATTTCATTTTGTTCATCATGTCATGGTTTGAAGTTCAAAATGTGTTGCAACTAAAAATCTATATGTTTTTTTTTGGTGCTCATAAATATCTCTCTGTCATGAGAATTTTGTATAGGTGTAGTATTGTCAAGAGTATGTTATCACTTTGATGGGTAGTTAGAGAGTATTAAGGTATATTATATCCCCGGGAATGATGTTATAATTTCACAAAGTAAGGTGTTAAGAGTTCAAAAAGTGTTTCTCAATGTATGCATGATGTTATAATGTCTCTTAGATGGTCCTTACAAGCTAAAAGCGGTGATACTATGTTCGAGTTTATATGTAATGTATCAAGCCTTGTACAAAGTTTATACATAATTTATCTCTCGATGAAGGTCCCCATCATGAGTTTAGTGTAATGGGAGTATGTCTATGCTCTAAGTATGGTTCAATAAGGTCTTACAAAAGTATCATCCATGAGTTGTAGTAGAATGAACAAGTTTCTTGGTCTAGAAATGAAGTTATGAAGGTTTTAAAGATGTGACAACCACTCATAAGGGTTTTTGAGTTTCATTATATTTTAAAAGGTGTTGTTATGATTGTGATAAGCTTGAAAAGGTTCCTAGATTCATATGACATGGTCGAGCTCCATCTCAAATTTTGATAAGTTTATATAATGTATCCTTCAACCGGTAAACACCGTGTCAAGATTATTATTGGACATTTTAGGTCTTTCATAGTTTTTTCAGCATGCTTGAATTGTTTTCAAACAAATATGTGACATCAAGAACAAGGTTTATGACATAAATGAACTAGATAGTTGATCTTATTTTAACATGAGGTATATTAGAAGGTTTAGTTGATTTTATGAGAAAAAAAAGAGGTCTTATGGCTGTGGAAGTGCATTAATAGTTGAATAAGGTTATGAAGATGTTGGGGTTTATGCACTCCCCTCATACTTGAATAGAGAGTGTGAATACTTAAATGGTGATTTAAACAAGTGATGCATGTTGAAAAATATCAAATACATTATGGTAATCTCTAAGTTTTAAATGTTAAGGTTTTTGAGGTAAAGGATCATGAACTAAACCAAAGTATATTATGTTAGAGAGAGAGAGAGAGAGAAATTTAGTACTGTCTTTTTAAAACCTGTTTGAACAATTCCCAAGATCATGGATGTGAGTCATATATACTCGGGAGAAGTTGGAGTTTGCAATGTTAAATACCATGCTAAAATGTTTTCAAATCATGAAGTTTTGAGAAGTGAATAAGAAGACCGAGTGATGATAAATTCGTGCAAAGGTGGTCCACAATGTTTTATTATTTAGGGTTTATAGTTTTGAAACTATGATCGTGTCTTCACTATTGTAAGGACATAAATGGATTTTTTTACCTCAATTGTAGACCCATCTTACAAGAAGATGTGATGAGGGAATTGTAGCATGAACTCCAAGGTATGATGCATCCATGAAAGTGGTACAGGTTGTAGAAGTTAGTGTCCATCAAGATGTTAAGCTACAGGTGAGAGGGTTAATTTTCATCATCTTCTATCATGTCTGAGTTTCTATGCAATGGTTATGCTTGATTGAATCTATTAGGAGTTATAAAGCTAAGTAAGGAAGAAATCCCAAGTGTAGTTAGTTCATTTATGGTTCCATGTAAAAAATTGTTAAGCTAAAAGTGTAGAGAATCTACTAGAAGTAGAGTATGCTTATTCTCAATTATGTATCTATAGAGGTGCCCTTTAACTTAGATTTATGCTATTGAAAGTTTGGCATAAGATTGGAAAGGTGTTTTAGGTTCAATTGTGTTAAAGGACAAAGTGTGGATATGAGATCAAGTGAGCTAAAAATATAATTATGAATACGTACAAGTATTGTGTATTTAAAGGGTGGAGTATGAAGATATTATCAATTTCGTGATGATTATATTGTTGAAATGGTAAAATGATATTTGAATTATTTTTGTGATTTTGGTAAGAAGAAGTACATATTTGAATTGGCTTATGAAGAGGTTAGTTTTTCAATAAAGTCAGTGCTACATGAAAGGATGCTTTCTCAAGAGAAAAGGATATATCAATCCTATCTATGGCATGATTTGATGCATTTAGTGTGAGCTACAATATGTTTAAGATGACTTCATTTCAAGCTCAAGTATGGTTGTCAAGTGATATACTAAGGCGGGTATGTGAAAAATTTTGTTCCTAAAGTGATCTCGATAGGCCTATAGGTGCTCAATGAGGTATGATGGTAGTGTTATTAAAGAGATTCAATGTCTAAATTAATTTTGAGAAAGATAGTGGATAGAAGATAAACTAAAAGGTGGGATTATGAGCTATAATTGATTCGTAAGTGATTAGTCAAAGTTTTAGTTTGTTTTTCAATTGTACCATAATGTTAAGGGAAAATGATTCCACATGTTTATATGCTGCTAAGGTATGTAAAGTGTCTTCATGTCAAGGAGATCCCATGAGTCCACTATTTCACTAGGAGTTTATGCCTCTTTTCAAAGTTGAAGGATAAGATGATGATTTACTAGTTGTCGGTGTACAAATGTGGAAAAAGAGTCTCAGTTTCTTAAGAATGTCAAGACCTCATTCAAGTCGGGGGAAAGTGAAATGATGACATGAAGTTGTTAAGGCATTTGAGTTATGTAGTGAATGTTATCACATTGACCCAAAAGTTTTGACTCTTGAATGCATGTGGTCATCCAATTATATCTATTATGGACTGAAAGGAAGCTTTAGAACTGGGAAATAGTGTCTAAGTTGTTTTCTTAGAAAGAACTAAATGTAAGGAGATAATTTTTGTGCTTTTCTAATAGATATTGTGGTCTTGAGTCCAAGGTAAGTGATAATTTTTTGATTCATGAGTTGAAGGAAGCTGGGGAGTGCATCAAAATTAGTCATAAATGTACTAAGAATTCTGATTAGGGACATGAGTCCTTAGACCAGCTTTTGGTAGTAAGAGAGTCTAGTGACAAGTCAAATTTATGTCTAGACAAGATGGTATGAATGCAAGAAATAAGGAAATATGATTTTTTTAACTCATACATGATATTGTTGTCATATCCATGGTAGTTTTAGCTCACATAATGGTATTCTACATTAGATTCATGAAGGTCAAAACTAGGATGAAGTGAAAATAGCTAGTTTGAGCATGCCTAGAAGGTGGAAAATGGTTCTATGGCTCCAAAAATGTAAGATTATTATTTATTCATGATTCATTGATCTATTAAAATGGTTCATATGCTTGGCTCAGGGGGCATGGTGGTTGCATGTTTGTAAAGAACAAAAATTAGGTGTTTGTGTGAAAGTTCAAGTTTCTTGGGATTATATGAGATCTTTGGTTGATTTTTATAACCAAATCATGATGCTAATATGAAGTTTTGTAAGATGAAGAACATGCTACTATAGGTATGCTTTTTCATTAATGTAAAAAGGGGGAGAAGTTCAGGTAGTTTTCCATCAATGACAAAGGGGAGATTACTTGGAATGTGTTCTTATAAGTGTTTTCGTTGATGGAAAACCAAATTAATGAAAAATTGGATGATGGATTAGGGTAAGATAATAGAGTGGATGATGCTTACATGATGGTTCATATGTGTACTTGATGATACAAGGATATTTAATGAGGATTATTTTCTCTTACAAGCCCATTTAGGTGCCTAGGTGATGTTGCATGGTTATAGGAACTTCTAGGTGACTTTAGAAGCATGTTAGCATGTTAGATAACATGTTTGGAGAAATTTTGGTGCTCACATCAGTTGTAGGGTGTAGATACAAGTTGGTGATCATGTTTCAGGTGCTCATTTAGAGTAGGTATGGATGTTAGGAGGTATGAGCATGAGATTTGGAGATATATGATCTCATTAATGCATGTATTTAGGTGTATCATGTTGTATCGGTTATGTTTGGAACATTATGAGTGCTTTTATGATGATTTATAGTGGAATTTCAGTTGACCCTAACTTCTAGAGTACAAAACCCTAAGGGGTAACTACGAAAGAGAGATAGGATGGAAATAATGAGAAATTGTGATGACTTTATGATGATTTGATATCTTATTAGTAAGTCTCATACTGATTTGAGAAATATTTTAGGATGTTAGGATGTGAATTTTTCAAGTTATGTTAGTTTTGGTGAGACATGGTTAAGAACAAGGTCATTTCCAGCTCAAATTGGAACTTCTAATGCTCACCCTAAATTGTGTGATTTGCATGGGACCTTATGGATTTCAAGGATGTTTATATAGTGAGTTTATAAGGTTTAAAAAAAAATTATGTCATTTCATTGTCATATTTATTATGAACAAATTTTAATAAGGTAAACAACTATTTATGAGTTTGAAACCCTAACTTCTAGGTGGTTTGCAATATTTTCTTCCTTAGTGGCTAGATTTTTTCCTAGTGAATGGATAATAATATTAAAATGTAAAGGGATAATTCATCTTTCTAGAAATATATGGTATAGGTCATGGTGATGAGTGGACCCCACTCAAACAAGTCAATTTCTAAAGAAGTTTATTTTAGGACAAGGTTGTCCAAATGAGGTATAAAATAAATTACCAGTGTATGATTTATGTGAGTTTTTTTATTGATTTAAAAAGAGGTTTCAAGAATTTTGTATGCATTGACATGGTCAAATGAGCTTCATTTATCTTAATTGGTCAAAGGGTAGTTTTGAGGCAATAAAAAATAGTCTTCAATGAAATGGACATAACATGAGCTATATGTGGATTTAAGAGGTGATTCAAGTTGTGTTGGAAATATAATTAAGAGATATTTACATTGATATAATATTTTTTCATGATGATCATATTTAGTATGGATTATAGGTCAATTTTTTATAGAAATATTTTTGTCAATACAAGACAAGACAAGATCTGCTTGATGTTTTGAGTTGATTGGAGCATGAGATAGATTAGGTGATGATTTATATCACCTAGAGAGTGAACAAGGATTAAGTTTTCATCCAATGATTTCATTTATAGGTCCTAATGTTTCCTAGAAAGGTGTTAAATAGATAATCTTGGAAAATAAGTGTTTGGGTAGGCTGATTTGGTGAAGACAAAAGTGGCTTTGAGGTTTGAGAAGGTGATTGTTTCATGACTTATAACTTTATTAGAATTATTATAATGATTCTTAAATTTCCATTTATTTTTCAAATGACATATTTTTATGTTTTTAGTGATCTAGTTGCATAAAGATGTTGTAAGGGTATTGAAGGGTGTTGGAAGCAACTATTTTGACAAGAGCAATGAGCAATGGTCCCATTAAATGAAATATTCTGATTGGTTGAGATAAATTAAGACCATGTATGATGTTTAAATTTTAATTAAAAATATTTTTTTATATATGGGTCATTAAAATGTATGGTTTTGATGTTAGGGTAATTTTATCTTTATGTGCATGGGGATTTGAGTCATTTTTGATCATGTATCGATGATTTTGGCTGTGCCAACCTACTTGGGTAGCTTGTGATTATTATGATTTTAATTTGGGATGTTTTTATGATTCATGGGTCAGTCCAAAGGAGGTAAAAGGTTATGTTTGAATTTGAAATTGAAATAAGCTTATAAAAGCATTGTTTTGGGTGCATTTTGAAGCTAGTTGTGTGTGTCAAAGAAGTGCGACCTAGGTAAGAGATATTTTTAGGTGTGTAAGAATTATTTGAGATCTAAGAAAGTGTGTGATAGGTTTAAGATTTATACTAAGAATCAGAATGTTTTTGAAGTTTGAGAAGTGAAAAGGTTATTGTATATAAAGAGTTAAAGACCTAGGGTTTTTATGAGGGTTTGAAGAAGTGCAAGTTGAATCGATGATCTCTATCAGTTTTTTCACAAATATTATGGAGATAGTAAATTCATAACATGGTTGATTATGTGATTTTTCATCTTTGGGGTCGTATCCTCCTTGTGGAGTTGGTGATTCACAAACTTAGGGTAGTGTGCTCCTTATACGGTTGGTTATCTCGTTAAACTAGGGGTTGGTGTTCCTTGTGAAGTTGGTTCCTCACTAAATTTGAAACATATCAATATAATAATTTTTTTTCGTTGGGTTTTCCACTTATATATTGTGTCTTATGTTGATTATCTTGCATATAGTTTCTTGCACATGTAATAATTGATTGTATGCACACATTAATGGATGGTTAACTGGTTTTGAGTTTTGAATAATTAAATCTAAAATTTGAGTTCAAGTTTTGTAAGGAATGATTTACCCCCTCCTCTCATTTCATTTTTATTCAAACACTTATCCCTAAAAATCATAGCATTGTCGGCAATCAATTTAGCATGAACACCAAACCTGTAAATTATATGATTGAGGATAAAATCAATAACCACTTGATGAGTTGTTTTCCTATGAGGAATAACCTCAAACCATTTGGTAAAATATTCTATGCACACTAAAATCCACTTTTTCCCAGCAATCAAAGGTTCCAACATCTCCTTAATAAAATCTTACCCGCATTGCTTAAAAGGGGTCTCTATAGAAAGGGTTTCTAAGGGGATATACTCAGACACTTTCAATCTTCCCAAGAAGCACTAACAACTATCCCATTTCCATACCATTAAAGAAACATATTTAAATAAGTGCATCCACCAATAACCAGCTCTGAGAATTTTTTGGGCACTTTGAAATATCTAGCAAAATGTCCCCCACACAATCTTGCATGAAATTCATGAACCAATTTTGGGGCTTCCTCTTCTGTAATGCATATTAATTAGAATCTCTTCAAAATTTTCCAAGATAGTACATGGTCTATCAAGATGTATTATTGGGACATCAAATTGAGTAACCTCCTCTTATTCTTATTTAAACCCTCTGGGAAATTTAAATTACTAAGATAATACACTATGTTTCTGTATAAATGTTAAATACTTACCTCTCTATTAGGATATTGCTCATTTTCTTCAACAACATAAATTTCAAAAATCTGTAAACTTATCTTTTCCATCAATCTTACAAGGCCTAGACCCCTTTCTATCTTCGTAGTTTGTATATCCATGTCATATTATTATAGCTTATTAACCCATCTACACCTTTTACTAGACATTTCCATTTGAGACAAGATGTCCTTCACCATTGTGTGAGGTACATATGCTATAATATTTGAACTAAGAATATAAGGTTTTTAAGATTTTGGTTTACTTGACTAGATAAAAGCCTAATTTTCTATGACAAAATAGTTTATCTCAAATCCTTGTAATGCTTTGCTAAAATTAAATAGGCTTTTCATGACCTTCTTCATTTTTTTGTAATAAAATAGAAACAATAATAAAGTCATACTAGTCAATACAAGAGCATTCTTTAGTGCCTCCTTTACCCATTTGAAATCTTGTGTCACTTTAGCATTCTATTCGATTAGTTGATACTTTTTTACATTTTGGTGATTGGTAAAGTGATTTCTATGAAATTGGAAATAAATATTATTACAAAATTAATTTTCCCAAAAAATATTGAATGAACTTATTTGACAAGGGGATAAGAAATCTATCAATAGATTTTACCCTTTTTGGATCAATCATGACTCCATGACGAGATATTATGTGTTCGAGAAGTTTGGTCTTTTCATGCTGAAATGACATTTCTAGGGATATATTGAGATGTCGTATTTTCTACATCTAACTAAAATCTTCTCCAAATACATTTGGTGATTCCCTCTTTTCTGGAAAAACTAGAATATCACCCTCATACATAATAATGAACTAATTTATGAAACCTATAAAATAAACATCCATCTCTCTCTTAAATGTAGCCATAACATTCATCAAACCAAATGGAATTATGGAATACACATAAGTTCCCCATGGAATGGTGAACTTTATTCTATAATGTTTTTATTCTTTGACCACAACATGATTATACCTTAAAAAAACATCTAGGCAAGGTTTAATTTAAGATCCCTACTCCAAAAACGTATTATAGAATGGGTGGAAAATCTTTGAAATGGAGTTTTGAAAAAGTTGAGAATATTTTAAAAATGACTTCCAACAAATACAAAAATGTTATCTAGTCTTTCGTACATTTATCAACACATATGGGCACCTAGAAAGAATGAGTATGCAAATCGAGAAGCCGTATATGAAGCCATGTAGCCATATATGTAGTCGACGGATAAATATGTAGTCGACAACTATATATTTAGTTTAGAGGATCTATATGTAAGTCACCACTACATATGTAACAGCTTCGACTTCATGTATAGTTTGAACTTGGACTCAGTTGAGCAATCAAATATACATTGTAGATCTAATTCTGCAGGATCGTATTGGTTTCATTCTATAATGAAAATAAAATAATCAAGATTCAAACCCTCCGTGGATGAATAAATAATTCTTACTAACTTGTTTAGAACCTTGCATTTTATTCAATTGAAATTCAAGAGAAGAAAATAAAGGGTATAAAGAAAAATCGTTATCTTTGAATGCCTCCTCACCTTCCCTTGAATGATTCAACCTTTGACACCTCCACATAGCTGAACAAGTGTATGAAAAAATGATGTCAAGAGACTTTATACAAATATGCATACATTCGTCTATGTATATAGCTATTCGATGCATACATACACCTCCTTATAATAACCCTAAAAATCCTACAATAAAATTGTACCCATAACTAAATTTTATCGTTTGAGTCACATATGTGATTATATGTAAATATATGAAATTTATTATAAACACTAGGTGATCCAATCCACCAAACTAACTTGCACCCAAGAATTTTAGGCAAAATTCTACTCAGACAACTCTTAAAAATCACCAAATCAAAATTTTGAAAAAGTAAATATTCATGAATTAGCGAATAAGCACCACTAAAATTTTCCCTACATCGAGGTAGATAATAGTTTTGACACTATTACTTTCTGCAATAGGTTATTCATATTAGACAATGGGTAATTATATTTGAGAGAGATCCTATTCAAATTTCTAAAATCAACATAGACCCTTATGTCCTAATTTTTTTCCCTCACTGTAATAAATTATCCATCCATGAGGAATGCCGAGTATGATTTATTATATGACCATCTCATAACTTCTTCAATTATTCTCTATAATATTTCAATTTAGAATAAGACCAAGCAAGGAAATCCTGATCCATTTTTAACAGCTAAGTATAGGCTTTTCTTCCTTCTTCCCTCAAATTACTTCCTAACCATACTTTTATATGGTCTGCACGAACCCACGTTACACTCCACAACATCCCTTGGAAAAGTAATAGAATTCTGGACTGTGTGGTTGGTCCTACCAAAGGAATACTCTAGACTAACTAACGCCCTAGGGATTACATTAGTTTTTACTTGAATAACTTATTTTCCAAAAAAATTAACATCCCTTCACATACCTCTATCACAGGTTCCAAGTCAATGATTTTGTCTAAAAAAACTTGGAAATTTAATTAATCATCAAAATATTTCATGTTTTGGATATCATTAGGTAAAAACATTAAACTGATACTTCTACCTCGAACTTACAATATAGAGATAAATCCTCATTTTCATATTGTGAGTCCAATACTCCTAACACATCAACAACTAAATTTTTACTTATCTCATGGTACTCAATATTAAATGAATCAAATAATTCATGGAGATCCCATAATGCATTCTAGTACTTCTTTAACTTTTGATTTTCTTCCACACACAATTTTCTTACTTGCTTGATTACCAATTTATAATCCCCTTTCAAAAGGAGATCCTTTAGGCCATGTCTCCAAGAAACCATTAATCATAATAGGAGTGTTTAATATTAAGTTACATTATTTGTGCAATCAAATTTTATTCTAAATGAGAAATTGAAATATTCACTATTCATAAAATCAACACCACTCTTACCTCGTTACCATTATTTGAGCATGTTCCATCAAAATTAATGGTTGATAGGATCTCTAGGTATTCAAAACAAGAATTTACAAAAATATATTGGTCTTCAAAATCATAAATGTCAATAAAATTCTCCACTTATATATTTAAAAAAATTACTTCATAAGAAGCATTATTGGGATCCTCAATAAGGTGCAAAATTTTATCTTACCGATATAATTTGACCAACTTTCCTTCTAATGGTATGTAAGCATATGACATATCCATTTAAATACTTCCTAGCACAATATCTTCCCACTTTATTGATAATAAATTTCTCCATGTGGTGGGGAAATCAATAATGAAAACGTTCATAGATAAGTACTTTCCTTGATATGCTACCAAATACACAATTAGTCCTCGACATATCCAACCATAGGTACCTCCTGAATCCATGGCATAAAATTTCTTGAAAGTGGTTGTTATCTTAATGTTTAATTCATCCATGACTCCAAGTATCATGATGTTACTTGAATCCTTAGAATCAATCATACAGCTTATGTAAGAACCATCCATTCACAATATGAGAGGTGAAAAAGGTTCAACATTTAACTTTCTTTACACCAAGGAAGTTCCCAAGTATATTTTAAGAGAAGATTCCATTTCATCTTTAGATTCCACCATCTCATCCTTAGCAATCATCGAGGATGATTATTTAATAACAACGACATTATTCATACCAATCCCATCTTCCTCCCTAAATACTCAAGCTCACCTTTTGTGCTCAGGGATTCTTAACAATTATATAAATGGGAACTTTAATTTTTTTCTAGCTCAGGATTTGGGTCATATCAAACACATTATACTTGGGAAGGGAAATACTGGAGGGTACTATGATCATCTTTTTGGATGGTAAAAGGTTTTTTCTAGTGGAATATGGGAAAGTACTACTTTGATTAGGATGAATTATAGGTTTTATATTTAATATATTTATCTGGGAGCATCCTTTGGGACATCAGATCAGATCCCTTGATTTTCCTATTCCTTATGTTGTATTCTTTTTCCTGAGAAATTACAGTTGTGCTTAGTAAATTTTGATCCTCTCTAAAAATAGCATTTCCACCATATTTCTTTATCATCAAGGCTCTTAAATACTCAATATCATGATTAGGTATTTCAAAATAATGAGCCATATCAACCTCAACATTAATTTCAATAGGGAGGTGCCTAACCTTTTGAACAGAAGTCTAAAATTCAACCACACTCGAGAAGGAGATGGTTAGTAGAATTTGTACACCCAACTCATAGTCTTGCTAACATTCCATCATTAATACATTGACAAAATCAACATCATCATTTTCATCATTTGTAGGATGATCATAGGGAACATGGGGTAATAAGAATTTATCGCACCAATTAATGACATGATCTTCCTTGACTATAGGTCCTCTTCGCATGAAAGGATAAGGAATTTATGTATTATATAAAATTATTTTGTTTACCAGTGTGACACATAGGACCTTTTCATTTATCCTCTCCCCTTAGATATCCTTTTGCATGATTACATAATCTATTGTATCCAACATTTTGATGTTGAGTTTGGGGATTAGGAGGCAATCCCTTTTCGACCATGCCAACTTGTAAGAAATTTCTTTCATAACCCCTGCTAAAGTCTTGACAACTTATTGAAGGTCAATTGTCTTAAAAGTCTGAGGCTTCTCTACATTAACCAATTTTACACCCTCTCTCTATGGTGGTTTCTAGTAGATTTAATTATTTCTCGATCTAGATAGCCATGGTGAAATATTATCTCAAAAGCTAGTACTATTTGTCTCGTAGGTAGTATGGTGCTTTTTTATCAAATGCATCCAAACATTTAATAAGGTAAGACTCATCACTAGGCCTTATATTATTAGGAATATTTTTCATGATTTTATTGAATCTAGTGTTAAATTATTAGGAATATTTTTCATGATTTTATTGAATCTAGTGTTAAATTCCTGAAGACACTTATTGGGATTCTTCTAAATATTTTCAAATTAAGATAACAAAAATCTTGGATCATTTTTTTCACCATACGTAACCCTCAATTTATATTTCATTTTTTTCCATGAATTAATTGATCCATTGGGCAAGTCACAAAACAATTCATGAACATCCTCTTCTAGAGTGTGCACAAATAACTTCACATAGACATCCTCAAATTAAACATCATAATCATCCATCACATTTTGAAATAAATATAAATTTTGGTTAACATTGATAGCATTATTTCCATGGAACTTAGGAAACCTCATCCTAATCTTGTTAGGGACCTCATTAGGGTAACCTTCCATGTCATTAAAATTAAGAGGTCCATACATGTTAACTCTGAAAGGTTCCTTAGGAGGGGATAAACCATGTTGTTTGCCACAAGTGCCTTGGGTGGAGAATGATTTAACAAATCATGGATAGGGTTTTTATCGAATAGGATCAAAATTAGGATCTTTCTTATATAAGGAGTGTAAATGATACTCTCGACTACATTCTTCATAGTTGTTAGATGTGTTATATAACACTCTTCAACTAGAAAGTATCAACCTTAGAATTTGTAATACAATTGTTCTATGAATTATGGTCTATTACATAATTCCATGTCTTGTTTCTTCCTTACTAAGAAACCTCTAACTCGTGAAGTAATTTCTTTGTGGCATAAAATTTGAAATAATACCGTAATCATTCCATTTTTCTAAACTAGAAAGCAAATTAGTATGTATACTTAGATGAAACCACTATCCCAACTTTATTTTAAGGGGTCGCCACTAGAACATCAAATTCTATAAATATATGGAACTAAAATAACAATTAATCCTTTCGAGAAAACACGAGTTACAAAAACTCAAGAATATTAATGATATAAAAATATATTCCTTGGAAATGATGCCACTCGGTATTGATCCCGAAATCACACTCCAAGAATTAAGCAAACTAATTGGAATTAAAATTACCTTAAGGTATTGATGGACATTGAATATTTTGTCATTAATAGTTGGGGATATTCTCAACATTCAACTCAAGTGAATCAATTCGATAGGTGATCACGATACACCTTTACTAGGGGAGGGATTTTCCTTACCATTTTTGGCTCTATTTTAATCAAGGTGAGAGGACCTAGTGGGATATTAATAAAGGAATAGTTGTCCTAACTTAGATTCCTTTATAATCAGTATGAATCAATTTGAAGAAAGTATAGCCATGAATACAATACTCACTCGCTAGAGTTGTCACTTGATTATTACATGCACTTGACACATCAAACACATATCAAAATAGACAGATAAATTAATAATCCAAAACAATATAGTTTCATAATAGTATCAACCAAGGGTTCTTTTAATGGTACTAGGACAATGACTTGGTGGGATTTTAGAAAATCATATTGGTAGTAAACAAATTTCAATTTGTCTTTGTAAGGTAAGGATACATATGGTATACAAGTCTGATATGCTTAATAGGTGTGAGGATAATGAGATATTCTTAGTTAAAATTGAGGGTGGAGGGTAATTTATTTTGTGACTCTGGTATGTCAATGTTTCCATGGGAAGAATCCATGCCTATGGTGATGCTTGAAAAGAACAATCAATTTAACACAATTTGTGAGATAACACTTGCATTCATTGATACTCAATTTTTACAAATGTTATTGACAATATTCGAGATCCTAACCAAAAATCTTTGAGCTAGGATTCAGATAAAGTACTTGTTATATTTGTTTCATACACCCAAAATACCCTTAAGGGATAACAATAATCCTTCAAAAATAATGCTTCCTTTAGGATTTTACAACCAAACTAAAATATTGCAGAGTATACACTACTCTATAATATTCTCACAGTGACCAAAGAAATGTAACAATTGAATAAATACCTTTTTGTATTTAACAAAATAAAACTAGTACAATATTGCAAAAAATTATATTTCCTCGTTTATACTTTTAAAACACAAGAAATAAGAAAGTACAATTTTATCAAAATAGAAAGAGTCTATTCATGTGATTTTTGGTGAGTGGACATAAAAAAATTCCTTCAAAATGTGCTAATGGTTATACAATATAATTGTTAACCTTTTAAATTACCTTTAATGAGAGGGTAGTTTTAAATTTTTCTACCATTATGTGAAATTTATTGCCTCTATTTTTCGGGAATTAAGAGTTTTCCAAATTCCAAAATTTTGGACTTTGGAATGTGGAGGTTCTCTTACTTTGGATTTTTTGCAATTTGTAAGTAAAATTTTTCTTGAAGTTCAAGTTTGAAATCCTGAAGTTTCAAAATTTTGAAACTTTGGGATTTCTAGTTTTGAAGTTCTCATTGACATTTTTGATTGTTTTAGTGTTCTAGCTCTTAACTCTGAAAGTACAAAGTTCCAAAATTTAAGAACTTAGTGATTTCAGGTTTCAAAGTCTAACTTTACACCTATGGCTATTTTTGTTCCCGAGTTCTGAAGTCTGAAATCTCAAAGTTCTAAAATTTTGGAACTTTGATCTTTCATATTTTAGACTTCGGGTTTCACATTAGAATGGTCACACTTGCATTTTGGATTTTGGACTTTCCACAAAAATATTAATTCCTAACCACTCAATACATGTCCGATTTTGAGAATGAATTTCAGGTTTACCTATATAAACTTGGATTTTCACCCGTCATTTTCACTCTGACACCTTTTTTACCACACCATATCGTACTTTTAGGAATTGATTTCAAGGTAATTTTTGGGTTTTATTTAATATTTTTGGTTTATATTGCCATGGTTTTATTTGTTGTTTCTTTCATTTTTCTTCTTTCTTAAAACATGGAAGCCACTGTCAATTCATTGTTTGTTTTTGTTCATTTTAAACATGTTATTTAGTCTTTCATTCAATCTTGCAAGCTTTGAATCATGCAGGCATCAAGTCTCATCGAACCCAAGGATTTAAAAAAACTCATTTTAGATCTTCAAAACATTTAGCTTTTGGAGTTGGTTTTATTTCGTTTGTGTGCTTTCTTGAGGTTTGCTTTCGGTATTTCAAACTGTTTCTTTTCAAAGTTTTATTTTGGAGTTCATTTTAAGAGTTAGCACCTTTTCAGACCTTTAGGAATTGTTACTTTTTAGACCTTCGGGACTTGTTACTTTTCGATCAGAGCTATTCTTTTTTTGGGTTTTAGAAATGAGAAGAGTTCATATTTTCAAAGTTTTGATCTCTATGTTTTTGTAATTAGATTCTTTTCAGAGGTTTTGTTTTCAGACTTTCAAAATTTGGTGTTTCTTAGTTTTCAAAAGTGTTTCTATAAAATTTTAAAACCTCGATCGGGATCCAAACCCTAAAATGATGTCTTCTTCTTCTTCAAAAGGAAAGGAAAATATGAAGTATACCTTCTTAGGAGTTTCCCCTCATACATGCATATCCTCAGATTTGGGAAACATTGGAGACACGGACTTGGGACAGGTGGATATGCCAAAATTATAGGAAAGATTAAGATCCCCTAATAAAAAATCTTGGATGCAAGCCATTTTTGATAGTGGGATTGCTCTCACTGCTATTTTTTCCTTCATCCATGCATTTCCCTGAGTTTTTCTTGGCTGCAGAACTCACTTTGATAAGGCCTCTAAATTAGTAAAGGATGATGATGGAAAAGTTGTGATTAAGATGGGAAAGTTGAAGATTTATTCAAACTTTTGGATGTTGAGGGATATGCAACAATCTCCCCAGAGGCTACAATTGAATACTAGGATAAGGAATTTGAACTATGTACAAAGATCATGATGAAGAATTATTTCACCAAGAGTTTTTCCAAGCTCTCCAAAACATTATTCTGGTTATACTCCATATAAGAATTCAAGGACTTTATTGTGGTTTTGAGTAGAGTTTCGAGTCTCGCTTCAGCAAGAGAATTTCAAGAGTGGATGTTTCTTTACATTTTTACCATTAAGAAACATAAGGAATTTATAAGATGGGGAGAACATATTAGTAGTTCAATTTGTTTTCAATTGGGCAATGTCTTAACTTCAAAAACTTCTTCATGACTTCTTTCCTTGTCTATGTGGTAGCTATCATGGGATAATTTAATGATTGAATATAAAGGGTGTTAGAAGAATTTCACAGATTTATGAGTTTTATCCTCAACTCACGATGGAAGAAGGGAGTAAACATTTCCATAGAGTTAATGATGCCTTTTTTGTTGTCTTCCTTTATCATTTTGATAAGAATTTGTACAATCACAGAATTTATGATGAATCTTTCAAGGAGGTAAGGGAATGGGGAGCCATATATCTCTAATTCCCAACATTTACATACATCAGGGTTCTAGGTTTCCTAGGTGATCCTAATAAATTACCAAGATTCCCAACTGATAAATGGGTCTTGTTAGAACTGGTTCATCAATTGTTGGATTATCATAAGATTCAAAATAAACAACATAAGGCAGGAGTCCAGTTTCCCATTTCAATTAGAAGATACACTTGTGCTAGCATTTACAAGGAAAAGAATGTTGATGGAGAAATGTCTGAAGTTACTTTGCAAACTTTCCCTCTAGAACTAATTGTGATTATTGTGAAAATTTGGCAAAACAATATGGTATTGCAGATGTGCCGATGGTATACAAGATGACGATGATGATTTGCTAGACCCATTTTATTGGATTGATAACATTACTAATCAACCATTACCATGGATTGATTGGTATCAAGAAGAATTTTCTAATACAAAGGAAATGGCAGGGCCCATCTTTTAAAGAATGTATGATTGGTTAGCTACTTTGGGAATCTCACCCAAAGGGTTAGACCAACCTATAAGAATAGAATCCCAACCAACCCTAAGTTTTCCTACACCTACAAAAGGTAAGAGGTCTACTCAGAAGGCCACTACAACTCCAAGAAAGATCTCATTTGTTGTTGGTAGTTCTCTTATAAAAATCCCTACTATGAAAGTTGTGTCTTCCACAGTGCAAGTATCCTAAGTTATTAATGTTATTGCTTCTCTAGTTATATCACAAGGTTTACCACTTTCTCTTTCACTACCATTATCACCATCCTTATATCCACTACCTCCATCATTGTCTCCCACTCCTCTGATCATCTCTTTTTTTCCATCTCCATCTATGGCCCAAGTTTTCTCATCCCTTCTTGTTCTCTCAATTAGAGAGATGGTTGGGTCTCCACTTTCCACTCCATCTTCTTAGCATCTTCCATTTCCTTCCATTTCCATTTATAGTACCATTTCATCTAATCTCAAAGCTATTATAACTCCCACACCATCTATCATTACCACTTCCATTTCAACTTTTTTACTCGATGCTATTATTTTACCTACTTCTCCAAACTTAGCTATGATCACACTACTCACATCTATATCTCATGCTATGCCCGAATGGATATATCACTGCACCCCCAAGTAAAATAATAAGGTTCCCGGCCATAGATATTATTAATCTAAGTGTGATGGAACTCACAACAAAAAGGTAGACCAAACAACAAAGGATCATTTATAACCTATTAGTAATTCATTCATGAGAAAGGTTCATAGAGATATCCACCCCCACTAAAGGAAAAATGAAAGAAACCATTACTGTAGTAGATTATCAAATCTCTCGGTTTTCATTAGGAAAGGAAACACATGAGGGTGCAAAATAAGATGTTCAAATGACCCTTGGAAATTTGATAGAAAATTATGACAAAGATAAGGCTTCTAAAGGTGAATTGAATTTTTTTTTTGAATAAATCACTTCTCTTTTGAATAAATTCACACAACCTACTCCAACCACAAATCCTTCAACTATGACTTCTCTGACTATCTCTTCCCATCTTGATGATATATCATATCATGAAATTGATAAGATATGTCAGAAGGGACAATCGATTGATGGGTGGATTGGGTGTATTCTCCAGAAACTAAACCTTTCATCAAAAAAACTATGGAATTATACAATGATTTGCAGATGGAGAAAGTTTCTATTTGAAAGCTAGATGAAATCCTCTCTAAGGATATTAATAATTTGAACTTGAATTTGACTACTTGGGAGGAAATTAGAGAAATGAATCCAGATCTACTTCTCTAGGAGGGTGTAATTGATAATGTCTCTAAGTTGTTTTAGTATCAAAAGGCCATGGAATTCGATCTCAAATGCTGCAGGATTTAATCAAGAAAATGAAGGATAAACGTGTTGAAATAGTGGATGGACTAAGTGACATTTCATAAGAATTTGATAACATCAATTGTAAATTATTCAACAAGAATATTGATTCTCTTCTAATTGATCAGATTAAAGAAATTTTCAAAGGTTTAGTTAAGGAGGATGATGAGGTAACTAAAACTTTCAATATTAATTCAATTCACAGATTAGTTTCATGTCATAATTTCATAAGTCAGCTGAAGAAGGTGGTGAACAAATTGAAGAGACTTCTAGTCAAGGTTGCGAGAGAGGTTGATACAACAGATGTCATAAATCATTATGCATGTGGGCCAAAGGAAGAAGAGATATAAGGAATTATCAAATGTTTCATTGATTACAAGCATTGTTTGGATATGTGGGAAAAGGATCAGGAGAAACCTAAATAAGAAACAGATGTTGCAGGTCCCACTAAGCCTGACGGCCATTATTGGAATGGCTCCAAAGATCTGAGTCAATCAAATTTGCAAGGTTGACTTGGTCAAACCCATGTAACAAATTTTCTATATTTATGGGATCTTGTTCCCTTGAACTTAATTACACTCTATTTTTAGTAACTAGTTAGTTAAAGGTTTAGTTGTAATGGCTCAACCTCTTGAAATTATAAATAGTTAGATGCATTAAGTTAAAAATATACTTTTAGATCATTTGGGAAGTTACTCTTCAAGCTTGGAGGAGTGCTTCATATACTTTGAGCCTTTTAGTTATATTCAGAACAATATTTTTCCATGAAATATCTAGTTTATTGTGTTAATCATTGATCAATTCATAGCTTGTGAATGTTTAATTCCTTGATGTGATCGGTTAATCTACCTTTATCTCAGTTATCTTATTTCAATCTATGTGAAAAATGATATAGTTACTTTGAATATAAGTTGTGGAAAAGTTATCTCCTTTCTATTATAAAGTTGCATTATTATTTACAATCATGGATGGAGGAATATTGCAAGACATGTGCATATCATATATTGTTGTGAGGAGTTGATTGTGCATTTAAGTAGGTCTATATGTTAAATATACTTGGTGCATCACATTTTTTTCTTGTCTATCCTCGAGTTTAAGCCCCATGAACTCATTATATTAGAGTTATTTTTAAAAACTTTAGACTTACAAATTGATCTTAAATCAAGTGATCCAAGTTTCAGAGGAATTTGGACTTCTTAGGAGGTTCATCCCAAGGTGACAAGGTCCCACACCTTGGGGATGTTCCAAATTTATACGGGATCACTCATAAATTCAATGGGCGTGAGATCTCGTGCAAGAATTGTAGCAACCTCGCACTACCTCATAGAGCTGGACAATTAGGAAATGTTTGGTAAATTCTAGGAATTAGAATTAATGAAAAAATAATCAGCAAAATTCAAAACTATCCGCCCCTATATTTAGAATAAGACCCCATTATTAGACAATTTTTCATCAAAAATTCATGCAAATTTCCCCCAAAACCTCCTAAGAGATATTTGAGACTTTTCTTCATGGAATAAAAGATATTTTCTAAAATTTGGGGGACATTCAAACTTTAAATATTCCTTTCTTTATCCTTCAAAAACATTTTTCTCTTTTAGAAAAATTGTATTCTAATTGAGAAGGCCTCGTATTTGATGATTCCATCATGCTTTAACATGATGACAATTATTTTTCGATTCCCTCCCCTTACTTATTCATTTTTCTTAGTCTACATCAATGGGTTGATTCTCCAAACTGTTACATATCTTATCCATGTAACCATCAAATTTCTCAAATATCTATCGGATATATTCTTCATCAGGCCCTAAATGGTAAATTGGTAATGGAATTTTATTTCTTGCATAACACCTAAATTATTAAGCTCTACAAAAACATGTATTCCCTTCTTTATTCTCTTTAAAATTTAGTAGTTGTTGCCTTGATTTGTACTAGTTGTTGCAAAATAGACAGGATGAAAGTCCTTAGTTCTCCTTTATTTCAAAGGGCATGATCCCTAAAGAGCATAATCAAATTATCTATATTTTCCATCTAGGGCCTTTCCCCACTACTTTATCTAATTAACTTGTCAATCAGAGAGTGCAGACCATCAATGTACTCAGTTGCTTTATCCTTTTCTTCTCCAAGAATATTGACACAATTTATCAAGGTATCAAACCATATCTTTGTAGCTTCATGATACTTATGTTGGTTCCTTGCAAATTTAGGGGAATAATTCATTATTTTACAACTAAATAATCCTTTGGGTCTTTAAGGTATTTTATATTTGGTAACATATCACACCACATTTTTTGTTCAAGATCACACTTATCTAGTAATTCCTTAGTTGCTTTTGTCTTATCAAAGATATGGGAATATAATTTTATACATTATCTGATCACATCCTAACCTCTGGAAACTAAGTCATTTTCCCATAGTATGGTGGCCTCTCCTCTTTCCCCTACATCACATTTTCTTTTGATATCGTCATGGGTTATTTTAGGAATTTCAACCTGCCCTTGCCTATAGGTCTTCGTCAATTTTCTAACCAATTTAGACATGGATTCATTCCTGGATTTCATATCCTTCTTAGTCTCCTTAAATTTATCAATTTTCTAGAAGACTCTTTCTACTACCAAAGATAATTCATGTTTAATATATTTAGTGGAAGGATTAGTTAATGGGATTCCGTGACCTAGAAATTAGATGAATATGCATCACTTTGGAGAACACTAGACTTGGGAGTTACAATCTCCACAATTTTTCCTCCCTTTTAGTTATAACTTCTCTTGACATAACTCTACACCTTTTGGGTGGCCTAAAGGGATTAATGGTGGAAATACTTTGTATATCAGCATCATGTATATTTATTTCCACCTTTTTATTCATCGGGAGATAACCCTCTATCCGGACTCCCATTAGTGGCTCATGTTCATCGTGTGATTTCAGTACAAAGTTATATGAAAAATTTAAAGAGATCTAAAGGAAAAAGGTGTTATAACAATTTTTCTATATGGTCACATATGTTGTTTCTTCTTGAGAAACTTCTTCTATAAGTCCACTATAGCTATGTGTTTCATTCATTAGCTCGAATGATATCTTATTTCTTCACTCCTTGAAGATGGTTGCTTATCAACCTCTCCTTTTGTTTATGCCAAGTCTTTATCCATTTTTTCCATGGAAGAAGGGACCATTTCATAAGACTCTCAATGAAAAACATTAGTCATTACGATCCAAGTTTCAAAGACCTCTGAAATCACATCAGTGTCATGGGGTGCCATTATGACTGTGACAACCATAGTTTATTTTTTACCATTTCTAGTACAATCCCTTTTGTGTGAGACTGTATTAATACATCCTCAACTGGCTTACTAGCATTTTAAAATTCATGTTCACTATATTTTTCTTGTTTTAATACTTGTAATACCTAGAACTTATTTTAAAGTAAACTTAACTCATATCCCACTTCCATATGTATTGGGATCATTTTAAGGTTTCTCTATTGTCAATTTTTTATTACTCTTCATTGGAATATGTAGGATAGGGTATATGGTAACATTCACAATTGGTTTCTCCCTAGTGGGTGAAAAAATGGAGCCGGTGGGGAAATAAGGGTTGGGTTAATAGGATTTGATTCCATAATGAGTGGAATCATTGGGGATTGGGAAATGTGTTAGAAAATAATATTAAGTGCTGTTATAAACCTTAGTTTATAATTAAATAATTTAGAATATTTATATTCTGAATTATTTAATATAAACTATGAGTTTATGGTTAATTGATTTTTAATTAAATTAATTTATTTAAACCGGGGGGTATACCCTGTCACTTAAATGTTCATAACCCTTGGGGTTATATAAATATGGTTATGGGCCATAATCGGGTGAATTAGATTCACACCAGGTAAAAACATGGAGAGGAGTGAGGAAAGGAGTTACTAGACTGTGTAAAGTTTCTCTTATATGGAAAATTCTTATTCGTGGTTTTTTACCCCATTGGGGTTTTCCATGTTAAATCTGGTGTCACTGTGTTATTTCATTTATTTTCTTTGTTAAATGTTTTTTATTAATGTTTGGATTAATAAATATTTTATATATTTATTTATAACCTCGGTCCTAATATGGTGCCACAAAATGGTTCTAGGTTAGATTAAATTTATTTATTTAATTTTTTTCTAAGGATTATAATTTTTGGTGGTTGAATACAACCTGTAGCCTATTAAATCCCCTCGAATTTGACACACACACTTATAACCCCTTTCAAATAATTTTACCCTCTGCGTGAATAAATATTTTCTACATAATGTACACAGGTGAAATGTCTTCAAAAACAATGTTTACCTACATGTGATCTAGTTAAATATTTTATGAAATATTTTTCTATATGTATATAGTTTTATATGTGTAGGTTGAATTGTGTTTGAAGGTAAATTTAAGTGTAAAATGAAGGGAGGAGAGAAGTTACATAAATATAGCATTCCAATTTATTTGACCATGCATGAAAAAGTACTCTTGAAATATGTTCCCTAGAGGTAAGGGTTAAACATTTTTGTGAAATATTTCATTATATTTCTATATTTCTAAAATTTGTAGGTAAAATTAAATTTAAGAAGTTAAATGGAGGGGTTAAATTCTAGTAATATCGAGGACCACAGGGAGACAAATTTCCACGATTATAGGAAATCAATTTTTTCTATTGGTTGAAGATTCACCTTGTTCCTCTGATGTCTTGGTGTGACCTGGTAAAAACATTTAATTGGTATTTTACCTTTTTCATTTAAAAATTATTTTTTTATGTGCATTGGTACACCTTTAAAGAAATGGGATACATTTGAATTTGAAAATCTATAATATAAAATATTCATATTAATATTTTGAAACTAGAGAATTTTAGATTAAAATAAAAACCTAAACTATAATTTTGTAACCTATGTCTATATCATGCCCGCCTTATTTAAATGTATGATTAAAAATATATATTAGAAATATAAATTATAAAACATATGAATTATATTTTATATAGTTAAACTATTTAATTCAAACTATATATTAAAAACTATAAGATAATGTTTGTTTTTTGGCTTAAGAACTATGAACCTAAACTATAGTCTAAGATCTAAGTGTAGACCATTTTACCACTTGGGTCTAATAGTATATGTCAGGTTCATGAATCAAAACCTTTAATATATATCACAAATTAAATTAAAAAAGTATGGTATGGATTTTATAATCTAAGTGACGGTATTCGAATCTCGTCTGAATTAATTTTAGTATCTATACTCAGGGCCACTTAAAAGTAGGGAAAAAAATAATTTAAATCCACCACCTCCTACTTGTCTTTATGAATGTGAATTTTTGTTAGTGGTGGTCCTCTTGTGCTATCTTCTTGGTTACTTAACATTAGGTAGTTGGTGAAAAATTTCACCATGTGTGGTTGCAAATAATGTCACTTGTAGAATTGGCCAAATATACAATTATGAAAAGGATCATTTTACGTAATGAATTTTTTTATCAAAATGATCGGATGTGTGCTCTAAAGATATGATGCTTGTTAAGGGAAAATTTATAATATTTTGTGATTCCTTCATTATTAATTGATTAAATGATGAGAAAATATGTTTTATGGAGGATGGTATAGCCCATAAATCTTTGTTGGGGAGATGGTCTGAAGTCTATTTCTACATAATGAAGTATATCACATTAGATGGTAAGTACCAATTGCACTCTTAGCATTTAATGCTTCTTAATCATTTTCATAGAGGAAGGAAGATGATTATTCCTTTCTACTTGTTTAATTCTCTTCAACTTTCTATTAAGAGTTTTAAGGAGGAAAAAATAGGTTCTTCTTCACCAAGGGTTAATCCTTCTGCTTGTTAATACGGGTAAGTCGATTCCGCAAACTAGGGGATCAACATTAGGTTTGGGGAAGACTGGGAAGATCACATTTCTTTAGCTGATAGGATTAGGCTTAATAAAATGAAAGAGAGAGCCAAGAAGGAGGTGGATGTTGCGACTGCTTTACAAACTCTTTTCGAGAATAATGAAGAGGGTAATCCTAGTAATGGGTTGCTGGAAGGAAACACTGTGTTTAATTTTCTTGCAAGTAAAATTGAAGCTTTGGAGGATATTATTTGTCAAGTTAATTATCAGATTAGAATTTTTTTGGGGGATTTAGAGCTTCAATGTAGTGATCAAAAATTTAGGAAACAAGCTTAATGATCTCCAAGGGATGGTAGCAATGGACAAAGGAAAGAAGAGGTAGCTCAACATAAGCAATTCTGATGAGGAGGATTTCCAAATGGATGGTGTCAGTCCAAGCTTTAGGACTAGGGAAAATTGTGTTTAGGGCTCTATTGAAAACTTGTTGTTGACTATCTATTGAGATGGTTTTGTTGTAAAATATTTTTACTTTGAGTTTTTGTATCTTTTTGGTTGGGCTCTGGTTGAGTCAATCTCTTTTTGACTCGAGCTTTTTTTTGGTTTTTTTATAGATCCTTTTTCTATTGATGAGATTTATTGTAATATCTATTATGTAATGGTCCTTGGAGCCTTTTCCAAACATTATCTATCAAAACAATACTCCACATTGAATTATTTCTATGCATTTTCATAGTGTTGAGTAGTTCATGGAATTTATTGTTGGATGTATTAAAGATATGAACCTATATTTGAAACTATGTGTTTTATAACTACCTAAGTATCCCCCTCATATATGGCCACTTAATTATCTAATCCAAAAACAAATGTACATAAACAAAAACTAGGTGTAAAACTTTAATGTATTTGTTGATGTCAAATTCCATAAATTTCCTTCTCTGGATTAAATTTTTATAATCCTATGCAAATCAAACCACTTGTTATAAGACCAACATATATGTAAGCACTTTGATAATGTGCATGGATTAATTAAATTATGTTGGAAGAGGATAAGGAATTTATCATGCCCTCTCCTCTTGCTCAAGACCGCATGTGGAGCCACCTAAAAATAACACATGTCTTTGCCAAATTCACTGTATACGTTTAAATATGTTTTTCACTTTTTTAATTTATGCTTTTTCCCACATTGAGGATGTGGGTAGTACTAAAAGGATTTATAAGTCTTCACGATACCATTTTACAATGTCGATATGAACCTTTGATTACTTTTTGGTTTCCTTATATGATAACTCACCCTTGAGCTTGCCTATGGATCTTGATATTTGATTATTGTTAACTTTTCATATGTTTAGCTTGATCCACATAAACTTGAGAAGTAACATCTTAGTCGGTGAGTGGGAATGTTTGATGGCTCTATCCTTGGAAAATATTTGAATTTTTGAGTTAGTTGTATATATATTAGTTGCATTAAAAATCTAGCTCGTTGAGCTATCTAATATAACTCATCCAAGTTATGATGATCCAAACATATACAAAGGAGATAGTCTTCACAAAAAAATTAACATAAATATATTATAAGATTTTGTTAATTTTTAAAATATTTTTAATCTAATGTTAAAATTTTAATTATTCTTTATATAGTGAGGAATTTTTTGTTTGTTTTGATATTTAATGATTATTTTGTTTCTTTTGAAAATAATAAGTAATTGTACTCAGTTTTAACAATGAACAAGTAAAGTTGTTTTATTGCAAAACTAAAAAAATCACTTAAATTTCAACGAAATTTTCCTTATAGTCAAAATAATATGTTGTTTGTCTATAATATTTTCTTAAAAGGTTTATTTTTTGACTTGAATTAGGAAAATCCATCTAAATACAACCATCATAATTAAAACAACGATAGGGGATTTTTTTATAAACTTTTTTACAATGTTTTTCCTTCATAAAATCTATTTTTTTTCAAAATTTTGATCATAGAATTTGTCGTATAATCATGTCTTTTGATCACAAAGAGTTAATATTTTGTTAATTTTAAAGGAGGAGTAAGTTATAAATTGTGCTTGGCATCGAGGGTAACTTCCTCAATCATGTTGGTGGCTAATGCCTCTAGACCCTTGCTCCCTAATCCTATGTTTAGTAGCTTATATGAATAAAACTACCCTTTGTGTACTTGTGAGAAAAGTGAATGGATGGTGTTATAATATTTCTTATATTTAAAATAAATCATATATGTTATCTATCACTCTTATCACATTTTTAAAGGCTTAAAATAGATAATGAAGATATATATGTTGTTGATAAAATTTTTATAAATTATAATTTAGAATGTGATTACTAAAAATATTATTATATGCATATCAACTGACCCTTGGAGACACCTTTGTGTTTGTATTGGAGAATTCTGATACTAATTACATCTAATATATATTTTACAAGATTAATATATTGAAATATCTAAACATATTGGTAATATAACATGGTTTATTACTAAGCATGTTGTTATTTAAGTTATTCTACAACTTGTGTTTAACCTATCAATGTAATATTTATAGATGGTTAAAAGTGAATTCAATAATGATGTATATTATGTTTATTTTGATCTTTATATGGATATTGTGACTCTAACCATGATGGTGTTGTGTTAGTTCAAAAGTATACAATCGGATATGTGTTCAAGTATGACACATGTACCATTACTTGAAGTAGTAAAAAGAATCCAACAATTTTGATATCTTCTACCGAGGCATAGTATAGAAGTGAAAATGGAAGAAAAAAAAGAATCCATGTCGCTATAGTGATTGCTAGAAGAGATACACATGGACACTAAAGGAAGTGTTCCTCTTCTATGTGGTGGAAAAAATTGTATTGCTCTTACAAAATAATCTAGTTCAACATCAGTTAATGAAGCATATAGATGTTTATATAATCCTTATCTCGAGAGAATATCCTCTTTGGTGATATAGATCTCCAATATTTCTTTCTGAAGATCAAGTTATAGTTATGTTTATGAGCCATTGTGTGTTGTAAAATATTGTATGTTTCATACAATGCTTGGTGTTTCATATTTTCCAATGAGGGGGAGTGTGCATGGAAATGTCACCTCCTAATGGGAGACTAGTTGATAACTCCTCCTCTATAATTCTACTCTAGTATAAAGCATTGTAAATTTATATTTATGATCATGTAAAGTGATAGATTTTATGATGTATAGTCAAATGTGTTGCATATATTTATAAAGGAGTTCCTTATGTTATAAATGGATCTTAGAGATGTGGTTTTAAGAATATTTCTATGACAAAGCATGGGATGTAGTCTCACAAATTATGCTTAGCCTAAATAATAAATTTTGATTTATATATTCCAAATACTTGTCTACCAAAATGTAAGTTGAGCATGATAATCGTTTTATAAATCATTCAAATGTGATATGCTAGTATAAACCTTCACTAATGGTTTATAGATTTGTAAATCCTATTATACAAACAGGTAAGGTTTGCATATGGTTCCCTACTTAATATTAAGGGGGAGTGTTAGAACATAATATTTATTGTTATTTTAAACCTTAGTTTATAACTAAATAATTTAGAATATTTACATTCTGAATTATTTAATATAAACTATGAGTTTATGGTTAATTACTTTTTAATTAAATTGATTTATTTACAATGGGGGGTATACCCCATCAATTAAATGTTCATAACCCTTGGGGTTATATAAATATGGGTGTGGATCATACTCGGGTGATTTAGATTCACACCAATTAAAAACATCAAGAGAAGTGAGGAAAGGAGTTACTAGACGATGTAAAGTTTTTTCTTATATCGAAAATTCTTATTCATGGTTATTTACCCCATTGGGGTTTTCCACGATAAATCCAGTTTCACCATGTTATTTCTTTCATTTTGTTTGTTAAATATTTGGTTATTAATGTTTGGATTAATTAATATTTTATACAGTTATTTATAACCTCAGTACTAATACAATGGTCAATAAAGGAATGGTAATACGAGGAACCAATGTATCCCAAACTGTTTTTGGTTCCTATAAATAAACCCATTTGAACACTTTAGTTTCTTTTATCCTTTGGAGGTGAAATTTTTAATCCTCTTCTTCTGAGTCTAGTAGACCTATATTTTATATTGTTTTCTTATGAGGTGCCTTGGATAAACTCACTCCTTCAGAATTTATAGGAGCATAAGTTGCTACCATGTATTTCACTTTCCCTAAATTGGATACTCGAATAACCTAGAAATTTATAGAAGAAAAATGGGGGCCCTACTCATACTTCCGTAAATTACTTCCTTGGCCTTTTTGTCAACTAAGTAAGGGAAGTCCTAATTTTTCTCATCTGGGTACTCACACCATCCCTTACTTGTGTGGATGTCAACTTCTTAACAAGTCTAGTATGATCCCTTTCTTCCCCGAAACATCCCTATTTGCATGAATCTTCTGGTATGGGGGAAGGACATCATAAAGTATCTTACTATCCTTGTATTCTCTTAATACATAAGTTCTTCAATAACTTACATCTAAACTCTTCAAGAATATCCATTTGAAATAAATCCATATAACATTTTCAGTCCTGTAATGATTAGTCCTTGTTTCATCAATTTACCAACCGATTACATTGTTATCATCTTCCAACCCCTCAGGAGCTTGAATAATCCCAAATTCCACCATCTCGAGAGAGTGTCATCCTTTAATAATCATTCTTCCTAACTTCCTTCTCATGTCCATAATCCATCCAAAAGTTTTTGTTACAAGCATCATGATCCATTAGAGTGGGTGTAATATTGTGTAAAATTTTTAGAATATCATACTTTGAGGCCTATCCTTAATTTTATGTAACATACCTCTACCTATTTATGATTCAAGAATTCTCTCCTTCTATATATTTGAGTAAGTATAGTTCTTAATAGTCATAGGAAACTTAATATAGGATGTGATATGTTTGTTTGAAATGATATGATGCACTAGTAACAATTGCCTTGCCAACTCCATTAACGCCCACTTATCATCCACATGCCTAGGGAGTAAGTAAGTGGTCCCATCGAAACCACTAACCCTGATATAAGAAAAAGTATGGAATTGGATGGAGTAACATTCATATTAGGTGATGACTAACTTTGAATCCCGTGACAATGTTTAATTCTCCCAATTGGGATAGAAAAGGAATATTATAGGCACAAATAAGATATTAACAATGGTCCCATAGTCTTCCACATAATTTTCCAATTTTAGCTGGAAAAAGACATCATATACCATGGCACTGCTGAGATCCCCTTCTATCTACAAGTTTGGGAAAGTTATGTGGAGAGCAGATTATATACCATGTAAGATGTTAATTTTTTTCCATACTACCGCTTTCTACTTTTGCAATTTTGGAAATTCCCACCATCTGTTCATGAATTCGGATGCTTATTATTTTGGCCCAAGGGAGAGGTTTCTTATTTGTCAGTATTACCTAAATGAATTGAAACATCCATTCATGGAAAAGATTGGTAGATTCCATACCCATCAATTGGTTAAACAATGTAATCACATCTCCAACCTCCTCAATAAATTTAACTCTGTTAAACTTTTTAAACATTCTAAAGATGGATACCCATGGAGTAACCAACCAATGGTCATTCAAAACTTGGTCCTTTTTTTTGCACATGAGTTCTAATCTAAATTTTTTGATTGCATGGTGATGGAACCTTCCTCTCATGTAGGTGGAAAACCCAACATTCTATCAAATGCCTCTTCTTGGAAAGATAAGACCAGGACCCCATTTCCATCCCAAACTTCTCTTGTTATAGGGTTATAATGTTGGGTGTATACCCATACAAGTTATAGAAATTACATAGTATGAGGGAAAATAATGACGAGGTTAATTTACCTTCTAGCCGCACGATCCATAATGTCACTTCTTTTGGGGAGTGCAATCTCTACCTAAAATCCTCTATGTTAGCATTAACAATGTCAAACTATGTGATTCTATCTGGGGGAATGAGACTAGAGGTTTTCTTTGGAGAATTTACATGGATATTCATGGTTATGACACCTTTTCCATATTCCCAACTTTTTCTAAATACAAACTTTAATATTTCCATCGAGGATTCATAAAGATAAGAGAACAAATTTACTCACTCATTCATCAAAGCTCTTATCGTTGTTTGGAATTTGGACGAAGAAACCAATAACTCCTCTTGTTCTCATCAAAAATACCTTCCTCTTTAACTCTCCTTAAGGAAACTTTAGTACTTTCTAAAAAATTTATATTTTAGATAGATAGTTCCTATTTATATCATGTTTTCATATTAACTACCCTCATATTCTTGAATTAATTCCAAATATTTTATTCGTGTGAACTTCTTCATAATTCCTAAATTTTTCTCTTTTTAATCGTTGCAAGATTTTTATGTCTTATCAGTCACATATTTATGCCATAAAATTCATTCCCTACTGACTTGACCCCCTCCACATACCTAGATCATGTACAAATAGTAAATTTATGACCCTCCTTAGTTTTTCGACGGGCCTCGGTAAAATATTGCAAGACAACACACATACCACCTTTGTAAATTATGGAATGCATTTCCTTTTCCACTCACATTTGCATGACACTTACTTGGTCAATATATTTAAATCATCGGGCCTCAAATTTATTTTCACAAGTTTCACTTCATAGATAAATGAGAGATACATTATACCTTTTCCATCTAGACCTCCGATTGTTAGCTTCATAACTCCTTTATTGGGATCTCGGGGCTGAAAAATCTTTGTAGTTCTTACAATCATAGATGTATACAAATTACATACCATTATGGAAATTTTTATAAGCGGCCTCTGAATTTGTTATAACATCTCACTTTACATATTTTTGGAGAAAACATACATCTTATAGCTATAGAATTTTTTTAACTCTGCAGGACTAAGTGTTTCATTATTATCCTAATGGAAACAATCATCATGTTCTTTTATACTCTTCTAAACAAGAATGGTCTTTTCCAAGTTATAATCACAAGAATGGGAGGTGACATGAACTCTTATGTGGATTATACACACCCAATCTCATGAATTATAAAATGAAATGAACTCAAAGTAGGAACCATTCTAGATCAAGAATAATAATTTCAAAACAATGCCTAGATTTATCAAGAAAAAATACGAGTACCAAGAAATTTCATGTTCTATAAATTTAGAGAATCTTCTTTCAACACCTATTACTACCTTAACACATTCCTTTATAACTGTCAATTCTTCTATTTGTAAAGTTTCATCATTAAATTTTTCTCATTTTTATACTTGACTATGACAAGACAAAATAATAAATTGTATTTTAACTTATTTACTCACCTAACCTTGTTGACCCTATTCAAAATATTTTTAAACCCTCAAAATGTTGGAAGAACAAAGGAACAAGAGGGGGTGAATCATTCCTACAATAATTTTAACTTTATTTACCAAAACATGCATTCATCATTTAAGTTGTCCATTCACCATTCATTATCACACATTAGCCATATATGTGTTTACTTAAACATTGAATCAACCATAACCAAGAGAAAGAGAAAGAGAGTACAAAATAACAAAATATTTAAGTGGAAAACCCTCAACGGAAAGAAAATCCACTAAAACACAGACTTTATTTAGCCATGTATCAAATTTAGTTGAGCACCAACTCAATAAGGAGAACCAACCCCTGATTTAGTGATGTAAAAACAAAACAAGGAGAACCAAACCCTATTTTAGTAGAGAAAAAACCATACGAGTATCACCAACCCTTGATTTAGTGATCCACTAACACCATAAGGTGTACCAACTCCTAGTTTAGTAAAGTACCAACCCCTGGATTTAGTAATCACCCACTTTACACGGAGGCTATAACCCCTAATATGATCAAGAACAAATTCAACTATCTAATGATGAATATATATTAGTTTTTTGGCTTCAAAATTGATGGAGATCACCTATTTGTCTCACACACCTTTAAACCCTTGTTAAAACCCTCACTCACCTAGATTGTTTTTTCTTCTTCCTTCATTAAAAAACTTGGCATTAAATGATTGCACACAATATATATAACATTCATCAACCTATCACATACTTCCTCAACTCTAAAATTATGCCCTCATACCTATTTTAGGCACACACATGGGTCTCACTTTTCCCTCTCTCTTAGGTTGTTCAAAGTTGAACTCAAACATTCACTTTATACCATTCTCTTCTCATAAAAATAAGGTAGTTTAGTCCTTCATTATTTTTATCAAAACAACAAAAAACCAATAAAATCATGAACATTCATAAAATATACCAATGTAGGTTAGTCATGGCCAAATGCACCAAAATAGCTCAAAAACAACTTAAAACCCCATCACCTCTATGAGAAAAACAAAAACATCATCACCATGATTATTTAATATCCTAAATTCATCACACATGTAAAATATGACATAAAAACATTATCCATGGTCATTAATTATCTCTTACCCATAAAAATCCTCATAAATCTATCAAGAAGGCTTATATCCTTCTCAAAACAATTATTTCTATGAAGCGGTATTCACGTTTTGGCCTCACGATCACCCAAGAACATCTCAACTATGAAATGTAACCACTAATTGGAATCCTATAGACCTTTATATCATATCCATTCTTGTTATATATCATGAAACATACATACATGTAAACCACATAATCTTTCCTCTTCACCAAATTAAGATTCCCATAAACTAGTTTTAGAAACACAACTAGCTTGTACCTTTTCTAGAAATTTCTAGATCTCAAAAGGCCATTAATAGGAAAAAATTTCATGCCTATTCATTTTTCAAATTATATCAATCATGAACCAATCCATCTCATTCCTCTTTTACCTCAATATTCTAGCTAGAGAAATTGTCTTGAGAAACTAAAAATTATTCACAAATTAAGATGGTTGACCTATAAAACCTCATCATCAATACATAAATATAATATCATTTTAAATACCTCTGAATCCTCTTACCATAACATCTTATATTTCATTCCAAATCCAAGTGGAATAGCTTGAACCAAGTCCATCTCTAAAACTACTCTTAAAATTCCCAAAAACTACCTTAAAAATAGTCTTCATATATAGGGAAATATTCCCCCTCTAGAATCATAACCATGATCTTAAACCATCATGGAAATCAAGTACAAGTCCCATACTAAAAACAATTCAAATTTATTTTACAACTCCTTTGGACAAACTTGCCTCAAGCTAAACTTCTTCAGAAACTTTCCATTTTGAGTGGGGTCCATGCATCACCACATGGTCTAATATACCTTTCTATAAATATAGAGGATTCCTATATAACCTCCAATCATACTACTATCTCAAACATTCAATTTTTGGCACTTACTAAGAATATCTTATCCATCACTCTAGTCCTAGGGTTTTAGGAACACAAAAGGTAGTTTACCTTCTTAACATTCATTCATAAAATACCTAACGATCAAAACACTCCACTTTTTTTTTTAAACCTTCTTAACTCAATTAAAAATCATCCTTAAAATAAAAAAGGTCCCATATAAAGAACATAATTCATTGTGAACATTAGAAGCTCACAATTCGACTTGGATTTATATCCTCAAATATCATATTTCACCAAAACTAATGTAACTTGTAAAATTATAATCATGGAAACCTGAAATTTCACTCAAAAATCATGAAACATCCTAATAACATGTAAAATCATCTGAAAGACACAAATAACTATGCATATTCTCATCCCATCTCGTTTTCATGACTATCTCTTGAGGTTTTCCATGGTTCATGTTATCTCATCATAGAAGAACCTCATAAAGCATCATAAACCCTCTCCAAAAGGCCATAAATTCGAATATGTACAAAGATGTATGACACCTATAAATACCTCCATGATCTCGAATACCTCTCGCACATCCCTCTCACTCTCTATTTTACCTCCTAGCACCTAGACTAGGTTTAAATGATCACCTGCAAACCATGCTCAAATATGTACCTGCACTCCTCCACCTCACTCTACATATTCTAGAACAATAGGAACTTCATACAATAACATCATAATAAACTTGACAAATTTTTTGAAGCATTCGGTCTAGACTCGAATCAAGTAGAAAAAACTTCAAACAAACTCAAGCATTCAAGAAAACTATGAAACAACCAAGTAAACTCGGAAGAAATATTTATTCCATCATACAACCAAAAATCATCTCAAAATCCATTTTAAAAACATAATAAGCATCATCGACCCTTTTCCATCATCCTCTTTGTCATTAATGATCTTTTACATCCATGATAATACTAATAACTCAACATACTTACAATATCCCCCTTTCTCATTGATGGAAAACCACCTAATCTTCTCCCCTTTTTCATTAATGAAAAACTACATACCTAAACCTCACAATCTTGATATTTATAAGATTCATATGATCGGTTGGTTCGAAATATCAACCAATGTCTTCAAAATAAGAACACAAATATATATTTCCTCACTATACTCTATTTTAGCTTTCTTTCTGATCTTGATATCACTATAGCACACCTTGATCAAATACACACAACTCATAAACATGCCAAAAATCCATGGGTTTGGATAAAACGTCATTTCTACCTACTTACGGGTCCAAATTTACTTAATAAAGATCAAATTTTGTTAGACACATCAATTTCTTGACTTCACACAACTCCTATAACTGAAGTCTTTAAACACTTTCATCAATAAAAATTGGAAAAACTTCTCCATACCCTAGAATATCAATTACAACATGACTGAGATCATTATATATCCCTGTATACCTATAACACCCTTCTCTAGTGGAGAACACAAAAATTTTACTTCTTACCTTGATTTCTTGCCTTGGAGAGATATCAATCCTTTCAAGTCTACCCTAAAGCACCTCCCGAGTCTCTCATAGTCTATATTCATGTTATTACAACTTTCTTGAGTCCTAGGATCCTTTTCCTTTTGATTATACTAGCACATGTTTATTCATGTAGCCATTTACACCACTAATACACTTGGCATACCTATTCTAGTTCATACTCAAATCCCCCTATCTTGAAAAACTCCTATAGGCCTATAACACCTTTCTTGTACCCTGACACAAAATACACACAATAAAGAATTGTTCATTCTCTTGTAACCTATTATATCCATTTCATAAAATATCAATTCTTCATCTAAGGTCAAGAAAAATTTACAACCATATTGATCAACTAAAATACTTCAACCAAGTCCATTATTGATTTCCCCTACCTTTAAAGGCCCCGTCAGACATGTACCATGCAATTTTGATAATGTGATGTCATGTACACATCACTCATGCAAGATAACCACCAGTCATACTTTGAAATCTTCATTCAATTGTCTATACAAATCCTTATAAATAATTTATACACCTAGGTGGCTAAAAATGAATCTCCCTTGTCTTAATTGACTATCATAGGCATATAGCTTCACATTTTGAAGCAAAATGACCCCCTCTAATCTTGACATAGTTGTCTTAGATTGAACAATTAAATGTAACCTTATTATAATTGCAACTAGATATTTCAAACACTTATGGGAAATTTAATACATTATAGTCGTGATACACATTCAAATCTACCTAATTTATCCTCAAACTAGGTTTTCATACCTCTAGGGAGTGATCTCTCTATCATGGTAATACATAGTTTAGGCATGATTTGACTACCAATCTTTGGATGAAACTGTCATACTAACTTCCACTCAAATTCCATGAACCTATATGATGCTCAATATTTATCAATTTCTACAAAAATCAAGGATTGGCATACCGCTAATTGAGTCTCTTTTTTTTTTTTTTTTGACTTATAACCCATTTAGAAAACCATCATATGCTACATTATTTAACCATAAAAAACCTTCTCTTTACATTATTAATATGGAAATAACACTCTAAAGGAATCTTTAACTAACATAGAATGAAAGATGATACAAGTAATTGAACCCGCATAACAAATTTATAGTCACCCAAAACAAGTTTGAAGTCAACCATACATACCTTTACTCATGATGCACTTGTATATGTTTCAACAGACCTTACATCTTCATTTTGAGCCATGTATATCTTTAAAACCATATTATTATCCTCTATACCTTCTTGATATCATATCTCAGACTCACATGATGACCAAATCAGAAGTTATGAGCTTTTATCCCTCTTTCACTTCTCTATCCTGCTCACACAATCTACTAGCCATGTTCCAAGAAGAATTCACACATAAATTTTGATCCATTCAATTTATTAGAGAAACATTACCTTTTGAGTACACATTTTTCCATTATATCTTCCTTTTCAACCTTGTTGCAAGTTATTAAAATAATTTTTCACAACTTTCAAGTAACCCCTATCAATTAGGTCTCGAAAGCACTATTTCAGATTTTCAAGAAAATGAGTGACCGTACATTGTGATAACATCCTAAAACTTTCAAATCTATCTCCTCAATATGTCAAGAATATATGGTTAAAATTTCATGAGATTCCATTCACTCTATCACTATTTATGGCATTTTTGTCATAAACCATACGTTAGGGTTTTCACGAAGAAAAAGAAGGATCCTTTTACAATATATCACTTATTCTATGGTATTAAAACTTCAAACTAAAAAAACTCTCTGTAAAAACATTAGGAAATTTCTTCTTTAGAAATATTTTTATGAAACACTATGAATTCCTTCCAACATTGTGATTTTGTTTAGTATCAAGTCTTACTATTATGAGTAGATCATTTACAATATTAACAATCAAAATGCACCACATGGATCTCTTGATTCTTTCACATTTCAATAATATTCATTGTAAGAATCTGAGAGATATATTTATTTATTGATAACCATCTTAACCCATAAAATTCTACATTGACATACTTCAAACCACTTTACAGACCTTCCTTCAATCAGAATGAGAAATTGACACTTACATGATAGTTCCTTCATATACACTTGACCACATAAAACTCATAAGACCTAGTACCAATATTTCAGCCTCAAGGACACACAACATGTTCTTTCACAGCTATACCGCATGATATACCTAAGAACACTTCATTCCTATACCTAGATCTTAACTTTCATCGACTACTAAGATATAACACATAAATTTCCCTTGACATGTCAAACCAAAAACATATAGAAAAACATTATGATACAAGTTAGACATACCATAACCATTCCACAAGATGGGTAAGATAAACCTCTTATAAAGATGAACAAGACGTCATACTTAGACTAAGTCACAAAGATAAGTAACGTTAGCTTTACACTTTTAATACATGTGTTGACAACTATTGATGTATGAATTCATAGAATTTTGAAATTTTTTGATGCAGATCAAACCCATTGTGAAAAATTTTACTACACACAAAAAATCATGATTTATAAGTTAAAGATCGTAACAAGACATAATAGAGAACACATCATAAAGACGCTTGAAAAACTAATTGTGTAACTGTTTAAATACACATTGATTGTAGACACACACATTTATGGATTGAAAAATAAAAATAGGATTACAAGAAATATATTGTCCTTCTTGATGACATACTTTAACTATATGACACACCTTTTGTATTGACAAGCCTCGAGAGAATTTTTTACTACACAATAAATAAACCTATAGACTTCTACAAAGGTAACTCGACTTGAGGATATGACTATACATGCTCAAATACCTTTTAGTGTAACCATTTTATATAAACTATTTGAAAACAAAAGGAAGAAAAATAAACATAATTTTAAATAATTACAAGATACATTGACATCTTGGAGGAGTCATACTTCAACCTATTCAAGTCACTCTTTCTACAATGGTTCATATGCATGAGCATGTCTCTAATAATCCTAATAGAAATATGCCAATTCATAATTAAAACTATAAGAAAGACCTAAAGACATCCTAAGGAATCTTTGATACATGCAATTCACATTTTCCAACATGTTCCTAATCACTACTCTGAGATGTAACTTGTCTTGCATCCACATCTTCTCTTGGTGGAATCATGTAGTTCATTCTTATCTCCCATGACCTATTATGAATTCTAGAATGCACATTAGGACGTCGAAACTCTCTCCATTGTCTTGTAGTTCCATAATAGTCCCTAGCAGCATGTCTATACTTATCTTAATAGAAACAAACTACTTTACTTCTCCTCTTATAGCCTTCATTACCCCAATTTTAACTTAAGGGATCATGCACACAAAATATAGTAGTATGACCTCTTTCATTCTCACTCCTAGTATCCCTCCAATGGTTATCATCTCTAGAAAACTAGGTATAATACCTATCCCTATTACCAAAATAATTACAAGTGAAACAATATCCATTAAATGATCTTTCATACCTTGAAACATTAGGTTGCCTAGCTGACTTTGTCTTCACATTGTCTTTGACACTTTACTCTTTTCATTCCTTTTTGACATTTTAATTTTAAATTTTCTTCCTAAGAACAATATCCTCTTGCATCATACCTTTTCCCTTGGTGTCATATTTGAATCCTAAATCATTCCTTTCTCCTGCATGTCTCTGCATTCCAAAACACCATTTGGATGTTTGGAACTTTTCTAAAACTTTTGATAGGTAAAATATCATATCTCTACCTTTAGGGACATAGTATACTTGTCTTTAGCTTATAGATATATTTAATTCTTGTCAATTTTCTCCTCTATTTGATTGTTAATTTCCTCAAACACTTTTACATCCATTCTAAGATTCCTATCAAGTATACTAATTTGATCCTCATAGTCCTTGACCATTTAATTTTGTGTTCTTTATCTTAACATGTTCCAACTCAATCTAAACACACATTAGTTCATATTCATGGTCATCTCTTTCTTCTACATCCATAGATTGCAAAGAGTTACAATTTTTAGAATTTATGGTTTCCTTGACCATTAACATGATCTCATCACCAATATTACCATATATAAACACTTGTTTTTGGTATCACTACCCTTCACCTCACGTTATCTCTCTATAATTTTATTCCTACATACATACGTTTCTTCCTTTTTGAATTTCAATTTTCCCTACTAAATTCAATTTATCTCACTCACCATTATTTCCCACCATATTAATCCATTAATCATCCCTAGTCATGTTTATTTAATTCTAAACCCTAATTTAATCTATTTCCTCTTATTAAATCCTCCATTTTATCATTTATAGGCCAAAATTTAATGTTTTCATATTTCCATGGCCTTCATTTAATAATTTCCACCCTCTAACTACCCATTTATTCTTCCTATGCAACCCTAATTCACCCTAAGCCTTTACAATCCAAATCTCACCTCTAATGGGCTCATTGTCTGGAGCTCACAACCTTCCCACCACCTAAATGGATGGATCCGCACAATTGGCAGTCACCCATCTAGGTTTTAGTTGACCCTATAAATCTTCCATTACGCCTCAATTTCACAAAGATTTAATTTTCGAACCTTAACTTTCTTGCGATCTTCCCTTCATTCTTGAGTGAATTTGGAAATGTCAAAACCATCTTAGAGATATTTTGCTTCAACTTTGGAGATTTATGGATATCTCTTTCAACCTTGCATGATTTATTTCTTGTTGTTATTTTATCATCCATATCCTTCATTAACAACTTGTGAAGGTTCATATGTCATTAGGGACACAACCTAAGCCTTCTCATCCCTGTGTGTTTTTATACAAGTCTTTGTTTCAGCCCATCCATTTGCATCCATGTTTAGATAGGCCCAAGTCATTGTCCACCCTATCTGGTTTCCGTCGACGTCACCTCCATTATATCAAGTTTTTACCATTTAAACCCTTCATCATAAAATTTCTATTCTCACATCCATCCAGGTCTCCAAATCCTATCGGTGTTCCAATATGTCATCTTAGATCCATTCTTCCAGCTCCCGATATTTGCCGCCAAATGAGCCTATTACCTACCGACCCAATCTATCTTTTCATCATTTGTCCTTAGATCTCTAATTTTATTGCATTATTTTTGTTAGATCTTGTTTCATATCTATTACATGTTCCTTCATGCCTTCTCAATACAACATAGGTTCAAGATCTACATTCGAGCCTTCATATCTACATTTTACATCATTGTTTCATTCTACCTATACCGGTTTCCATCCACTATCTCTTTGTATTCTTGGGTCGTCATCGACCCATCTAGGTTTGATTTAATTTATGTGCATTTAGATAAAATATTTATTTTATCATCTTACCTATAGCATTTCAGTTTCTATTTAACATCATATTCTTAATTTATATCAGATCCATCTTCCTTTTATTTAATTATATCTTTATCAACACGCGGGTTGACATCGATCCTAGGAATTTTTCACTTCTCGAGACTGAATTTTTAGGCAACCCCCCATCTATCTACTAATCCATTTTCCTATTGAGTTGAATTGATTTGTAGGTCACTTAGCTCACTATAGAGAAGGATCTTTCACTTATTTCCATACACATCATAATCCCATCTCAAGTTACCTTAAACCCTTACATATTTGGAGTTTATTATTTTATTTAAAACTAGTTAACTAATCGAGCAGGAATGAGAGAATTTGGTTCAACATTTTGGCATGCCTAGTGGGACCCATCCTTTTTGGTGAGGATTGTTATTTGTTTTTAATTTTAATTTTATTTCTTCCATTTTATACTAACCTTACAAGAAGAAATGTGTGTTGGATCATTCTTAATTACTTGAATGTGTTAGATCATGTTTCTTGCATCCAATTTTTTGCTTGCTTAAAAACTAAAATTTCAGTTAAAAAGGTAAAGTATCGTCTAGTTATTCTTTATTTTTATTCCCCATCTCTTTTGTTTATCGAATTTCATCACTTGTTTGTTTTCATCAATGAATATAAACATCTCATTTTAGATCTAAATAAACCATCGTACTTTCTTTGAAATCAAGTTTAATTAGGGTTTAACAAGTTACATATAGTTCATCACACCATCCTAAAATACACAAACCAATTTACACATCTAGACATCTCCTACCAGGTGGAACTATTGGGATTTCATCATACAATAGGAAATTTCTTACGGGGTTCATTTTGCATTACAATTTTTTTCTATTGGTATATTGTGCAAAGCACCTAACTCCATTATCACTGTAGGACCATGAATTGAGGGGGTAAGAATAAATACCAAGCTTCGTACCAATATACATCAAAGATTTTTTCCTCATGTACCTTAAGTTATATCACGAGAATCCAACCAAAAATACCTAAAACCATACATAGATTTCCATTTACTAGGTTCCCTTCAATCCCAGTTTTCATTTTTTTCTCATCTTTAATAATCAAAATAATTAAAACTTTGTTGCGTGACTTTATTATTTTACTCAGAAATCAACATATTTTTTTTATTATTTGTTTCATGTCATTTATTACAAGATACCAAGCCAAATAAATGGAAAAAAACATGACATCAAACACCCCCAGTACCACTTCCTTCTAACAAACTTCCGCACTTTCCATTCATTCCTCCACCCCTTTGGTCATCCCTTCCATAGTTAGTCAACCTATTGTCTCCATCCCTTCTCTTTAAGAGAAACAATTGAACCATCTGAACATGTATGTAAAAACCAATCCCTTCATTTATCACCATTGTGTCTCATCTATACCAATAACACCTCCTTCTCGACACCTTTATTGATGCTTCAGGCGTCCTCTCATCCCTCATGGGTGTGAAAAATTCCAAGAGATCCTCTATGCTTATCTAGTTTCTCTCTATGAATATATCCTTTACAAAACCACCAACCTCCCCATTGATGTACCTCTTTTACAAATAATCTACACATACCATTATAATCTATAATTTACCCAAATTCTTACTTCCCACTTGTCATTTTCTTTCCTAGAGCTGTAAGTGAATTTTCTAGGGCCCAACATGAGCTTGATCCTAATCAACCATCTTCCTCCATTCCTCATAATAAAAAAATACCCAATTAGTAGTCCCTATACATCCTAATTTTCCTCGTGTCAACACAACTATCCCTTCTTCTATTCCCATCACCTCATCATCTACCATGATCACTTGTGTACCTATTCAATCATCTCAAGAATCACACTTTCTTCCTCCCATATCTGAACAACATCACACAACTTTACCCCTCATCTCTACTTCACATATCCATGCCAATGTAATCACCTCATAGCCACATCAATCTAAATCAACGAAAAATGCATAAACCTCCTCCTTAAAGTACTTATCAGTACATAATTCCCACTCAACCAACTCAAGCATCCCAACACACCCCATATAAAATTAATAAATTGTTCCCATATCTCAAAAACCAAATCAATCTAACCAATATTACCACATCCCCATTTATCAACATTGACCTTTATCTCAACTCATCCAATCACAACCTATCAATTACATCACCCATTATCAAGTGCTTCCACCAACACCCACTCACCCTCAAAATATAAAATTATCAACATCCTAACCCATCTACCTCATATACATCACAATATCATATTTCAAAATCATAACCCCATCCATCTAATGATCCCTTATAAGTGCTATTAAGTAGAATTGATAACCTTAAAGTCGTTACCTTGGGATCCAAGACTACATTTTCATGCGAAAAAATCTAAAAAAAACCCATAAATCAATCCATCCTCGTGAAGCCCTATCCTCCTCATTCATAATTGCAAAAATTATTGAATTTTACTAGCACAAAGGATCCCCAACAACACCATTGATATTTTAGACATACATGTTACCTTTTCTCCTATGTTCAAGACCTTATGATTCATACATTTTGCATGTCATTAGTCATTCTCACATTGGATTGGTACAACAACATCCCACAACACTCCTTACTCTGCTTTAATCAACTTGGGTAATTATTCCTTGAACACTTCTCGATCAACATTGCATGTAAGATTACTATCATAGACCTATATGCCATTTGATAATATGATGATGATTCTATCATGTATTTCTTCATAGGATAGCATAACATCATTAACCAAATATCATTCTCCCTTCCATAGAATTATCTTCATAAAATTTTCTCGGGTCTTGTGCAAAGCATATATAAATCTACTCTTTGAATATAATCATTTCAAACCTATGAATAAGCTTTCACTATGGCTCATAAACTTTAACCGCACCCTTAAGAAAGGTCATGTTATGCTTCAATAAAATAATCCCAAAACCAGTTCACTAAATCCTCCATGCATGGTGATAAATCCAAAAATGTCACCAATTCCATCATGGTTGAATATTCATCTGCACCCACTTCTCACATAGAGCCTCCAAAAATAAATCCTAGACCACCTCCTAATTATACCCCTTTTAGGGAATCTTATAGCTCAATATTTAATAAGTTTATGGCGTTCAATCTCATTTGACTTGCCCCTATCCGATCTTATGCTAAAACAAGACCCAAAACAACATGGTACCGTGAGAAACATTACTGAAAATATCACTAGATGACATTAATAACTGTCACACATTCAAATAATTTTTCAAAAAACTTATATAATCTAGTGACCTCCAAGTGAACAATGTTAATGTGCCACCTAATCAACCCTCAGATGTTTTCAAACACACTTTTCCTAATCATTCCCCCAATAATAAAACTCAACCTTCCACATCGCAAGAACCTAATTACCATCTTATTAACACTATAGTTAAAATTCCAACACCATCATCTACAACCATCACCTCATCACCCATTACATATAACCATATTTTAGATTCTTCCCCCACGATCATTACTTATTCAATATAAACCATGACCACAAATACGACATCGCCATTAAACATAACCATACCTACTCCCACATATATCATCCACATCATCCTCTATTATATATCCTCCTTCACCTATAGCTACCTCTATTCCTACTTCAACATCTAAACTCACTTTCATTCTAAACACATCTGCTACCATGACTCTACTCACATAAAAATCTGAATTTATGTCCACTCTTATATCACCTCTTGAATCATCAACTATGAAAAAAACCTTATTGATTCCTCTATAAATGAAACTCTCACTACATCCAAAATAAAATCACATAAACATCAATGCATCTTAAAACTACAAGATTTACCACCCATCTAGATCTTTTCAAACATGTCATGTAAAAACCATTCCCATCTTAAATATTACAATCTGCATTACCTAACACTATGATTGAAAATTATCTATCCAAAGATGTCGTTATTCCCACCAAGGGTGAACCCTTGTAACTGAAGACTAAAAACTTGGTCTTCCCATCAAAATTCCCTCACACACTGTGTAAAGAGCTAAATATTTCTTCTCCCAAGACTAACTCTGCTAAACAACTTGGTGTCACATCCTCCTCCTTAGGATAATATTCTTCTAGTATGGGTCCATCCTCTTTCTCTAAAATTCCCATTATCAACAAGTTAGCACAACTTAAATCTTATTCCAAATCTAACCTCCCTTTCAAACCATCCACATCCTCCACCATTAAGTCAAAATCCAAAATAGCCAAGTCACCACAAATGAAAACTTAAACTAAAACACAACTATATTCCTCTTCTTTCAAACATAAGATAAAATAAAATTCTCCTATGAAACCATCTCAAATAAAACCTCCCTTAGCTTCATCCACAATTCTCAAAACCACTTAATCTATAACCCACTCTTCATCCTTTCCCATAGGTTCTTATACAGAAATGTTTCATGAATTACTTCAAGCATCTGCAATCACCATTCTATCTATCAAAACCTTGATCAATCCAAATACCCCAAGACCCTCATGGTTTCACTCTAACCTCATTTGTGTATACCATCATGCACAAGGACATGACACTAATTATTATAGAGATATTCAAACTATCATTCATAACCTTATCGATGAGGATGACCTTCTTGTTGAAGGAGAACAAACTCTTCCACCAACAAAATTATCTTCTTCATCCCAACCTCCACCCACCAAGATACCCAAATCTCCTCAGTGATCTAAGACTTATGTCATCATTCCTCCTCTAACCTCAACCTCTCCCAAAGATGGTCCTCCTCTCTTTGTCAATGTTATTTGGGTCATGAATCATTTTAATCCCCATGAAGTCTAACCACCTAGTCAATAAAAATCTAAAGTGGTTTTCAGTGCTCCTTCCAAAGAGTCTACTCATCCGCCATCTTCATCAAAACTAAAAGTTTCTATCTTAGCTACTCCTCGACCCAATACTATTAAAAAAGCATCATGAAACCACTCCATAGGAATCGAGTTAATATGTCACTCTACAAGCTCATCAAAATATCTCCATACCACAAACAAGAACTCATGGAATATCTCAAATGTATCCCTACTCCTAATGATGAGTCTCATCCATTTGCATCTCTTGTTGGAGCACTTTCTGCTTGTGCATCTCCTTTGAAGACACTAAATTTGTGTCTTCACACCCAAAGAACATGAACTCCACTGTTCATCATTATGAGCATTAATTCCACTTTCAACCATTGTTATATGTCTAAAAATGGAGCTACCATAAATACTATCTCATCTCACACCTTTGATCAACTAAAGATCGCTAATTCCATTTTCACCCAATCACCTATGGTTCTTCGCACATTTAATGATGTTTTTGCCCCCAATTTCAGAAAATTTATTCTTCCATGAGATATTCTACATCTTAGAAGGGATTTTTAATATATTATCCTCCTTGGATGAGCATGGATTCAAGTCATGCATTTCAATCCTTCCACCCTTCATCAATACATCAAGTCTCAACATGAGGGAAATTTTTAACCCTCCCCACGAAAATCCTCCACTAAAATCATATCACAAGACTTATCGTATTAATTATGTGCTCATCCCCACAGTTGATCCTTCTAAAGCATACACTAGCTCATTTATCTCCATGTCCAATATCGCTAATGATGACTCCTTAGACAATGTAATGGATCAGCTCATGTTGTGCAAGTATAACCTTCTCACACTTAATGCTCTTCTCATGTCTCATAGATCTGGTAGACCCAAGAAAGCTCCAATGTATCAACTTAATGTCAGAGAAATAATTCCTTTTGGTCGACCTCATCTTCACACTAACCTCATATATGATGGCATCGATCGCCATTCCTCTCACATTGACATTCACCCACACAAATCTATATACCAACAAATTTTAATTTCTTTACAAGAAAACCATTTTCTACACTTAACTTCATCACTATGCCTTGAAAGGATTTTGAATGGGGCGTTATGAATAAGGAATACATGACCTTTTCATTGATCAATCTCATAAACCCCTTGAAAAAAATGGGTTGGGATATAAAGAACAATTTGTAGACCTCTTCCACCATGTTTAGATCTTATGGACATTTACCCTCCATCTTCTCAATCCCACGAGGTTATGGATACGGATAACGCTTTCTCTATCACCTATGGATTTTTTAATCTCCACCATTACCTAAGGACTGGTCACATATCTGTGTGATTGCTAATTTGGGTCCTTCCCTATTTAATTTTTGGAAATGATAGTGGAAGATTCCCTGCCATTGATTTTTTTCAATGCACCTATGACAATTCCATCCTTTCCTACATGGAGGTGGAATATTCTATATTCATAAGTCCTTACCACCATAGACATCTATCTTTCTTAGAAAATCCACCACCAATATAAACATTGGGATTTCATTAGATCCTCGTATTCTCAAATTGGGTTAATACCTTGACCGATAGTATCTTAAATATTTTACTTTCTTTCTCAATATATCTAAGCCTTCACATGGTCATATGCCAACATTCTGGTCTAGATCCTTCCATTTTTTCTATAACAATGTCACCTTTCCCAATGTTAAGATGGTTAATTAGAATATTTTTGCATATACCCTCGAGTTGCCCTCCTTGTTAAATAGGAGTTGTAATGCCTCCTTTCAGCTAACTTCTTCATCCCTATCGATTATTCGTAATGGGTTTCCAACATTATACCCATTGTTAAAGCTTCGGGCGCTTCTCATCTGCAATGACTTATGAGATCTAAACCTTGTTTTCCCTAAAGATGATTTTCCCCTTCCTAACATTGATCATGTCATAGACCTTACTATAGGCCATGAGATTATTTCTCTTATGGATGGATTTTTGCATACAATCAGATCCTCATCTCACTATACGATCAACACAATACCTCTCATCACTCCTTGGGGACTTTCTTCTATCACGTTATGCCCTTTGGTTTCAAAATGTTAGCACCACCTACCATCAAGCCTTGACCTAAATATTTCATGATCTCATCCAAATGATTGTTGAGGACTATTTTGAAGATTTCTTTAATCATTTTAAGTATCTTCATGATCATGTTACCGTATTTGAAATTATTTTTGAATTCCACATCTATTTCTTCCTCTGTCTTAATCCAGCCAAGTGTGTGTTTAGAGTGCTTATTGGAAAACTCCTTGGATTCTGTAGATGCCAAATTTTGGTTACACTCCCCTTTGTCTTCTTTAGTTAATTAATGTAATGTATTCACTTAACCATGACCCCTTACCTGCATTAATATTAATTTAATTACTTACAATCGAATTAATGTTCATCCTTACATTATTAATTAAATTAATTACTTTAATTAAGTTAATTTACACCTCACCTAGCCAAATAACCTAGAAACCTCACCATGGAGTTATTCCCAACCTATTAATTAACTAAAATTGAGTCTCTACTTATCTTAAAAAATTGGGAGTCTTCCAAACCTTAAAATTAAAGTCCAATTCCTTCTCAAGCAACACTCCCACTCATCTAAGTGTTAACCATCACGTGAGACCTAGATTAACAATCAAGATCATGCCAAACATAGTAAAGATTAGGCTATTTTGAGTAACTTTGACTAATTCAACGTAACCAATGCTTTGGTTTATCCTCGATCGACATCAGTCACCTAAACTACCATTGGTTCCTTTATATATAATTTTACAACTCTTTACATGGGTTTTTCATTCAGTTTTGGGAATTTGATTGCAATCAAGTTTGTGTCTCAAATCCATTTCTGAATCCACATGACAACAACACACCACCGAGTGTAACACAAGCATCGGGTTCTCCTCTAGGGCATTGGAGTATCCACAAGAAAATATAGGTTGCACTTCCGAACATTAAACTAGCCATCACCTCACCTATCAACCATAGATCACCTTCATTCATGAGATCTTCATAACAACAAGTAAGTAACATGGTTTTCATCATCTATGCTTACTTTACTATAGATATTTTACTTCTTTTAGTATTTCCATTTCTTTTATTACCTAAATATCTCCATCTTCTCACCAATCCACCTACCCAACCATTTCAAGTCTTTCCACCTTTCTTAACCTCTTCCTCTACATTCCTGAGTTTTCTTAGCCATATTACAATCCTAACCACACCTTCCTCAATCTTTGTGCAATCAAAGAGGGGATAATAATCCATTTTTATTAATTTATTACCTATTTCCCCTATCGAATTCGGTTTACCTTACCGGCTGTCGAGTTTCATACATATACGGCATCGGTCACTCGACCGATAGCGATCATGTGTGTCATTTACACCCTCGACCAACAAGCTTTCTATTTAACCAAAACAAACCCGGACCTTACCTAATCAATCCTAGATCTTTACTAGACCTTTGTCAAACTTTCCTATCCTAAACAGGGCCTTTGGTTTCATTAGACTTAGTGATACATTTTGTATTTAACATTAAATCTAGCATATTGTTTTGTATTGAGAAACCTAAATCATTTCATTAAAATAGAACCATTTTATTTTAGTTTCCTATTTACATTAAGTTAAATAGTGGATTGACAACCTCTCTAGGAAACATCGTGCTTCTGGATCTAACATATTCTAGGAAATCCTTTGTCATCTACTATTTAATGTTATTTTGTACCATATTATTTTATATTTATAGGTAGTCCTTCCTAGAAAAACAAGAGTTCTCTACGATCATCTTGGATAACATCAACAACATGCACATTTTACCTTCCACCTTTTCTTCATAGGTATACCTGCTAACCACTTACCTTCTCTATTTGTTTCATCCTAGAAAGCTTTAACTTATTATTGAAACATTTTAGCATGCCCATGGGACCCATATGGGTTCTTTCCATTTTCATTCTTAGGGAATCATTGTATGTTTATTTATTTTAAAAAGAGAGTTCAAATTAAATCTTCTCCCTTGGAAACATTATTTTTTTCCTACTTGTCTTTGTGAAACTTATAGTTTGGATAATAAAGAACACTCCTTTTTATTCAATATTACATTAGTGAAAGACATACTCTTACCCATTCATTATTGTTCTCATTCAATTTCATTTTGTATTTTGGTTTAAAATATTTGTACCTCATTTTAGTATGCTTTCATTGTAGCTCATTTAGAAGTATAGGCAACCTATATGTTGGAAGTCATGACCAGCTGATGGTTTACAAAATGAACCGTAGCTCATATTTTGTACACACTCTCTAAAAACCAAACCATTGAAAACAAACTACACAATTTTTTAAAAAATATCTTTCCCAGAATAATTTTTCAATGATCACATGATTAGAGGATTGAAAGTGGGCTTTAGATTGTTTTCTCAAAAGTCATCATATTAGAGTAGGGCCTCCTATACTACAAAGTATATATTGGACACACCACACCAAAATATACCTAAAACCAACCATATTTTTCAGTTTTTGTAGGGAACCTTTGGTAAACAAAAATCTATTATATTCATAAGTCAATCCTAAATGGCATAAGCCATAACATAAATATACAACATAGGATTTTATATTTGTTAGCTTTAAACTTGATTTATGTTTTGAGGTGTGACTTCATTTTCTCCATTTTTTTACCTACATACTCCAAAATCATATTTGGCATATTCTGACTATTTCTAAGTGTGTTGGATTAATCATTTTCATACTCAGCTTCTGAGTTGGTCCTTTTATTTGATCTAAATCACAAAAAGTTTCTTTTCCCATCTTTTTACGTATTTCACAATAACCAGTATCGGTCCACCGACCTTCATCAGTTCAATCATTACTCGCCATTAGTTTCTTGATAGCAATTGGTTCAGATCTATTTTTCGTTATTTTCCCAAATAGTGTTTCATTCACACCATCACCTTTTATGACTTTATTTTTCACTTTGATATAATTTTGAGTGTTTGATATAATCTTGAATCCATTTTCACTTCATTTTCATCATTTATTACCATATTCTCAAACATTTAATTTCTCCCTTATAGCTAGCATCGTCCTAGCAACCTATAGCGATTACCCTTTCATACCAACATTGGTTACCCAACTGGTGTAGGTGTTTTGCGTTCTTAATTTTTAAATAAAAAAATCAATCAAATCCCATCTTCTAGATCTATTTTTCTCCACTTCTTTATGTTTCTACATCATCATTAGAGGTCGAGATCACCGGTTCTATTATCATTCATATGGTTTTGACTCATAGACAACCCAACGCTCTTGTTTTTCACACTAGTTTCCAACCTCTTCCACCTAGCCAAATGCCCCCTTCCATCTCATCGCCTATGGACCCCAATCAATCTCTTACCATACCCACTAGTGATCGGGATTTTGCAAGACTCCTTGATCAAAACCCTATCACTCATGTACTATTACCTTTCTCATTCCTCTATGTGTAATTCACCGGGAAGATTGTATATGACATGCTTGTGACCATTCCTCACACTCTCACACCCACTTCTACATCATCTACTATAAACGTAACCTTATCCTCTTCCACCTTACCACCTAAAACTTCCTAGATTGACCCTACATCATTAATATATGTTGTACCTACTATATCTATCACATTTTTATGTCTCAGTAGCCCCTACGATGTCCATTATGCCTTCATCAACCATCCTTAGTATAGGTCTATCTGCATCATCCACTTCTCATATACCTATTGCATCTCAGCCACCACCACCGGTGTTTGAAAGCCATAATATCTTCCAAAACCTTTTCCTCTCCATCTCGTAGCCTCTTCCTCTAATTATTATGATATTATTTATGTCCACCCAACCTACCTACACCTATTATGAACAGCCCCTATTTCATCTACCACTTACCCGTGTTACTTTTCCTCCACATTTATTCCATCATATATTCCTTCATAAAAAAATTTTTACTTGACACCACCACATACTGGAGTGTCATCCACATCATACCCATATTATCTCCCTTCTTATACTACGAGGATGCTGCATCATCATATCCATAAATGATCTTATCAAAATGAAGATGGAGAAGATGCAGACATTAGAAAAAAATTCTCGGCTCATGTAACTCTCTAACATACGATGAAATTTGCAATGTGCCCATTCACCCATACATTCTAATTCATGCATGCCCTAAGCATTGGGAAATTAATAAATTCAATTGATTCAATAACAAAGAAGACTCGTAACAACACGTGTGGTATTTTAAACATGTATGTTATCTCATTGCTCATGAGACGCTTTTCTCTTGAGGGAATTCCTAATGTCCTTGATGGGACCAACTTTAGATTAGTATAGTTCTCTACCCAAGCACTCCATATTTTCATTTAATTAGGTAGCTTAGGATTTTCTAGACCAATTTTCTATCAACATTGTCAAGAAGGTTACCATGACCGACTTGTAAGTGACATGCCAATATGAAGATGAATCTATTGCATATTTTTTCACTCATTGGCGAGAGCAGATCAACCAACTCAAATTCTAATTACCTCGGATGGAGTTGATAGATTTGTTAACCAAAAAAATTTCTATACACATCGTACCACTCTCAAGTTCAAACCTTCTACATGTTTGACGATGCATTCACCATGGCCTAGAAACTTGAAATCCATGCCATTAAAGAGAAGAAGATATAATTATGTATCAAGAACGTTGTGTTTAAATAAAATGATACCTCTAATTATTCTAAACCATAAAATAATTATTCTAAAGAAAAAGGATATGTTACCAAAGTAGTTTTGAAAGCCACCCCATCTCATACATTGACCAATCAAACCTTCTTCCAACATTTCTCCTATTTAGGATTTTATGTTCAAGCGGGAGAAACAAAAATATACTCCCATAGGAGAACCTGACTCTTTAGTTTTAGAAAAACTTCTAAAATCTAGAGAAATCACTCTTCCACCCATCAAACCACATACTAGTTTTGAAACTTCTCATCATGTTCTGTATTGTATAAAGAAAATTATTACTTTGCAATTTTCATCACGTTATAGGTCATAGTGAAGGTAATTATATAAATTTTAAAAACATCATCCAAGAAATGTTAGATAATGGAGATCTCATATTGGATAACCATAATGCACCGGATAACCACAACCTTCACATATTTAAGAATTCATTCCCAAATAACACCTCGTCCTCTAAACAAACTGGTGAAACCTCGACCTATGAAAATAACATTCATGAGGTTAATGTTTTTTTTGACATCATACTAGATCCTTTAGCTCAATTTCCTCACATTCCATCTATTGAGCATATTCTTGCATAAGTTCTTTCATTTATGGAAGGATATGCCTCATCCACTCCTCTTCCCATAGAGTAATCACCCTTATCTTCTCCTCCACCCATGGAGGAGTCTACCACATCTGTCAATGCGGTTTCCTCATTCACCTCTTAACCTAATGAAAATTTTTATTACTTACTCTCCCACCCATGGGAGAGTCATTTTTACCTTCTTCTTCACAAAAAGAAGAACCCACCTCATCCACCTTTCCTTCTCCCCTACCCATACACGATCTAATAGTAGAAAACATTCCCATTGGTGAAAATTCTCCACTTTGTGTCAAGGATCTGTTGATCTTCTCTCATCTCTTCTACCCATAGAGTCAAAGTCAACCATTTCCCTATCTCACAGATATTATTTACAAGGATTAATACCAAATCAACATCATCCTCATCTACATTGGTTCCATTCTCATGTTTGGATGAGTGCTTGGATTATGTTGAGAATTCCATGCTTTTGGATACCTTGGACTGTATATCTCAACTCAAATTTAGATATTATCCATTAACATTTCCACAATCTATCCAAAGTTGTTTAAAAAAACCAAACTCACCATGCCCATACCAGTTGTAGTTACCTTTTCTTCATCACCCTCACCCACACCTAAAATGTTACCATCAGTAAAGATTTTCCTATGCCTAAAAACCTACCTACACATATATCTTCCTCCGCATCCAGGACCCATTTTCACATTAGAAGTCATGGTGACATCAAGCCTAGTCCATCCTCCTGTCAAACTAGATTTAGCCACATCCTCACAAACCATCATAAAGACTATTCCCCCATGTAAGAAGAAGACCCAAACTATTAAGCTACATACACTAGTTTTTCACACTATACCTCTATCATCTTCACCACTTCCATCTATCCTAGGTCAAGCGACCTCCTACACAAGGTAAACCAAAAAGATTTGCAACCCACCTCCTCATCGTGATCCTTTGTTACACATAATTTACATATGAATTCATTGTTACCTACATCCTTTATACCTCCTATAACTACACCACTTCTTGTATCCTCATCATGACCTATGCCATTCCCTCTCCTCATTCAAGATACCTTCCTATTTCCTCTTACCAACACCTTTACCACACCTCTATTATTGCCTTGGCTAACCCGTCCCCTTCCACCATATTCCTTTCCTTCTCCATCACACACTCCTTCTTCACCTTTACCCAAGAAGGTGAAACCCAAACCAAAACCTCACTACCTTCTAAAGAGCTAGTTAAACCTACACCGCCTCTACCAACTAGTTCACATACTACACCTTTACCCAATAAGGTGCAACCCAAACCCAAAACAATACTATCTACCAAACAAGTAGTTAAACTTACTTAACCATTTATTCCACCTCCAGGTGACACCTCTCCCACCAAAGTCACCCACACATACTTCACATTTTGATCCATTAGAAGGGTGTTATGCCAACATCTTACCTAACCTTTTTGAAACATTTTTAATCACATTACCACCACTTAGACCTTATGACCCACTCAAACCTAAATGAGAAGGGTGTCATTATACCAAAATTCTACTACCATCATGTGCTAGGGAATGATGTGGAAAAATTTAAGGCTCTTAAGACTATTCTTTTCAACTGTGTCCTCTCAAACAAAATTTTGACGTTGATGATATTTTAGATGAGGAACCTATTCCACCTGCACCTATCACCACACAACCTCATCCCATACCTATTCGGTGACCTCCATCTCCACCTCCAAAAACAATTTATCCTCCTTTAATATTTGAGATCAATATGGTCTACATCAGAGAGCTAGCCAAACCTCCACCAAAATTCCAATGCACCGCATTTCTTTCACAAAACCATTATATTCCCTCGCCATATTTTTTCCCATCTTGTCACTACACCTTTCACGACTCACCTTCTCCTTCAACACATTATAATATGGTTCAAGTTGGCACTCGATCCCACAAGGAAAAAGGAAAGGAGACAAGAGAGCCAACTCATCATCTGTTACTCCTTTACCCAACATTCCATCTGTAGCTACACCCAAAATCACCATTCATGGACCCATATACCCTATTTATAATGGTGTTTCCCAACATATAATGCTTAAAAATTACACCATCATCCTCTCAATATGCCTTTGTATGACCTTGTCCAAACCTCTCGAGTCTCATCATCGGACCCTCATTGAGGTCCTCAATCTATTGAGGTTCTACCTAATGACCCTATGCATATTGAATCCATTAGCACTCCTCACCAAGTTTCCTCTCTCACAACTTTGGCCCCTTCCTCTACTCCCACTACTACTCATCAAGTATCCGCTCTCGGTTTCTATAATGACTAGATTGTACCTCTCTAATCACATTTTCTGACCCCTCTCTATTAATTTTCATCTTCATTGATAATATATGTGTTCGATGCGTTATGATCAATGAAGATGCCAGTATCAACATTATTTCCTTTCATACATATCAATAAATGAGCATCCCTTCTAATTACATGCACAATAACCTAGTTATGATACATTTATTTAACAATTCAATATTTTCCACCCTTGACATTATCATTTTGCACATCTGTGTGGGCCCTTTTACTATTTCTAAATTATTCTATCTTAGAGGGGGAAATCAAGTATAACTTTTTGCTTGGTCAAACCTAGATTCATGTCATGGTTTGTGTTCCTTCAACCTTACACCATTGTTTAAAATTTGAACATGAAGGACACAACTACACTATCCCAATCGATCCTTCACCATTTAAAACCTGTAACATGCTCTACCGACCTAACAATGTCCTTATCCTAGTTAAGGAATCTACCACCACTTCCAATCCTTCTTTAGCCATTATCCATTTACTTGTAAGAGATGCCTCTTCTTCTGCCACTACCTCATCCACCTTTTTTGTCATTACATCTTTCACAACCAACTCCTCTATTCCCACTACTACCACAACTTATGTAGCTGACCCATCATCTAACCCATCTACTTCTCAAACATCCAATGCTTCTTCTTCCTAGTTATCTAGTGATTCATCCATTCCCACTACCCACATACCAACTATTGATCCCTTAGAAGGTGTTTTTCAACACCTAACTCTAGGGGAGAACCACCTTTATAATATTGACACATTCCTTACTCCTAAAGATTATGGTAACCTTCACCAACATCCCCACTATGGTCACCACGTAGGAGAATTTTTCCCCTACAATCTTCCCCTCCTTTGTACCAACTTAACATATCGGGAATTGATGCTTCTACCTACTCACCTGATCCACCTTCCCAAACTCCACCATTTAGACATAAACCATGTTGAATGAATCGACCATTGAAATCAACATTCACACTCAAGATGACCTGCACATTCTAAAGATAGGTCTATTGCTTAATAAAAAAGCTTTCAATTCTTTCTTTCGGGATCATAGCAACACTTTTTCTTGGTCCTCCATCAATATGCCCAGTATTGACCCAAAAATTATGGTCCATAATATCATAACCATTCCTAATGCCAAACCCATGAAATATAAGATGTGAAAAATGCATCCTCGCATTACCCTTCTTGTCAAAGAAGAAATCGGTGCCTCCTTTCGGTTTACTTCATTCTACCCATTGTTTATCCCTAATGGATCTCTAACATTGTTCTTGTCACAAAAACAATAGGGGACTCCACATTTTCACATATTTCTATGACCTTGACCTAGCTTGCCCTGAAGATGACTTTCCTCTACCTAGTATTGACCAACTAGTTAATCTCACCACCAACCATGATATCTTTATCAGTTATGGACGATTTCTTAGGTAATAGCCAAATATTACTCTCCTGGAAGATCAACAAAAAACCTCCTTCATTACTACTTGAGGACCTTCTATTATCGTGTCATGCCCTTTAGCCTTTAAAATGTTAGTTCTACATACCAGCGGGATATGAAGTATATCTTTCACGACATCATGCATAACATATTGGAAGATTACGTTGACAATATTCTTTCCAAATAAAAACATCGGTCAAACACTGACATTCCTTAAGGTTTTCTGTTACCATATCATCAAATACAACATTCACCTTCAACCTAAGAAGTGTGTCTTCACTATTCTCTTAGGAAATATCCTTGGTTTTATCATTTATTTGCATGGAATCGAAGTTTATACCTCTAAAATCAAGGTTATTCTTGATATGTCTCCACCTACTTGACCTTCTTCAACTTTGTAGTTTGTAAGGAAAGTTGTAATCTATTCGTCACTTTATTTCTCACCTTTTCACTAGTTTCCATCCATTTCATCATCTTCTCAAAAATGATGTCTCCTTCAAATGGAATGATGAATGCCACAAATCCTTTGATTCCTTAAAACAATACCTCCTCTAACCACTTATGTTCATTTAACCTAAGGATGACCAACCATTTTACCTTTACATTTCTATCACTGATCATTCCTTGGGTGTCAATCTCACTCATCACGATGCGTAACACATGGAGCAAGAGGCTTATTATATAAGCCATACGCTTTTAGACTACAATACTAGATATACTCACACTGAAAAATATTTCCTAGCCTTAGTCTTTGTCACCACTAAACTTCACCATTACCTACTCAACCACAAAACCTTCATTGTCACCAATATTGACCCCTTACATTACATGTATGCTAAGCCTTACCAACATCAACGTGTTGCACATTGGCTCATGCTTCTTGCAGACCTAGATCTCAAATTCATCCATAAAAAGTATGTCAAAGGAAAAACCATTGCTAATCAACTCAAAGAAACACCTCTCTTCAAAAACAAATCTTCTAACTTTGAATTCCCTTATGAATCCATTATTACCCTCTCCCTAGGCAAGACCATTTACCAAATGACCTTATTCTTCAATGGCTCCAAATGCCGGCATGGGGTGGTGCGGGTATTATCCTTATTCCTCTTGATGGTGCACCTATGCCATTATCTTTCAAATTATATTTTCATTATACTAAAAACATCATCAAATATTAAGCACTCATGTTAGGTCTTGACCCACCATATCCTTAGATGTTAAATCAATTAATATAGTTGGAAACTATCAACTAGATTTTAACCAAGTCAATGGTATATACCAGTTTCCTAACGAGATAATTAAAAAAGTATAAACATCATGTTTACATGCTTTTGACTACCTTTGACCATTATTAACTTCAAACCACCTAGTGTTCAACTAACAAATTTGAGGACACCATGGCTTATCTCACTTCTCAAATACCCACTTCACCCTCGACTTGAAAATATTTATCATAGTATAAAGGTTGCATTCACCTTCTTATCTATTTTGAGAGGTTAACTTTATAGGAAACATTGAAATGACCCACGTGACCTTTGGTATACGCATTTTCTAACTATCTTTTCCTTTCGATTCTGCATCTAGATCTTACCCACAATGGATGATGAGGCTTCCTCAAAAGTGTCTCGTGTTAAGTCATCATGGGTGATCTTCTCTATAAACTTGGTTTTGACGATATCCTCTTAGATGCCTTACAAGTTATGAAATCCCATACACCATCAAGGAAGTTCACGATGAAATTTGTGGAGGTCATTTCGGTTGCCCATTTGTCGCTTAAGCACATCCTTTTCCTCGGCTATTACTAGCCACCCTTAAACCAAGACTATTGTTACTATCTCAAGCGTTGTGTGAAATGACATCAACATGCTAATCTTCATCACACCCTTAGTCCTACCTTACATTCGCTAGAGACCTTTGGCCTTTCTTTCATGGGGTTTGGATATTGTCGGAGAGATTAACCCTCATTCTTCCCAATGTCATCAATGGATTATTACTGCTACCAAATATTCCACTAAATGGGTGGAATTTTTACCTTTCATTTCTATAAAATGCGAGAAAATATGTGAATTCATCAATCATCACATCATTTTTTGATTTGTTGTTCCTCATCGCCTCATCACGATAATGGAAAAAAATTCAAAAATAAAACCCTACTGAGAAAGTTTTGATGCCTTCAAAATTCAACTCAATATTTCTTGACCTTATTATCCTCAAACAAATGTCCCAACTAAATCGACCAAAAAAACCTTAAACAATTTTTTTATGAAAGTGGTTGATGATCTTTGGTAAGGATTGGCACATAGACATTCATTTTTCCTTATGGGATTATCACACTAGTATTTGTAGCTCAACTTCTACCACACCTTTGTCTTTGGTATACATAACGAGAGGTTATCTTTCCTCTTAAAGTCAAAATTCCATCTCTTCGTACCTCACTCAAATATATTCTCAATGATGATATTAGACAACTCTAGCTATTCCAATACCTTTCAACACAACTCGAGTTATTAGGCAAATTCCATCATAATTCTCTCAATCACCTTCAAATCTACTAAAAAGGTATCAAACGTTCCTATAATAAACGTGTCCAAGATTGAAGCTTCAAGATCGGTGAACTCATCCTAAACAAAAATCAACATGTAACAAAATTGGAGAAAAGTAAATGGGGAAATTTCACTCCTAATTAGCTTGGATCCTATATCATTACTCATGCCTATGGATCAGGTGCTTATCATTTATCTTCCTCGAAAAAAACACGAACTTGAACCCCTTAATTCCTTGCATCTTTGACCATTCTATTATTGATTCAAGTACTATATCACCTTCTGTCTATTAAAAACTCGTCCCTTGAGAAACCTTCACCTTCCACTTACCTATTTTAAGGATCAACAACTAAACAAGAATCATGTGATTATCCATCACCTTTCAACCTTATCTTCAATATGAGTACCACGGCTCTACTCATGGCATGATTCTCATAGATAATTTTTTTCCTTTTCGGATGGAATCCCCTTGTAGTTCAACACTTAAAACCTTTATTTTATAGCTAACCTCTACGTGTTATGGTTTGCCTTCATAAAATAAGCCTATACTCCTTTATAGTCTTGTTCATGACCTAAAAGTTCAAAATTAATATATGGGATTTTCAAATTCAAATCCTTGAGTCAAAATTCTAGAAAATAGATGACTCCCTAGAAAAAGACATATATCTTTATATCTTGCTACTATAAATAGACTATTACCTTGATTGACAACTATAAAAAAAGCTAGCCATATTGTACATAGTCTATCCAAAAAGAAGACTATTTCTGCAAAATAAAAAATAAAATATTCTAAAGCTTCCCACATCGATCAGCTTCATGAAGACCTCAAGGATTCATTCTATTTATCCCACATCAATTATTCTAGAAAAAGAAAAATAAAATATAAAAATCAAGAGAAGTACAAATTTTTCGTCATGGACTTGCCTATTTTGAGTTTTGGGTATCTTGTAGAAGAGGCATGTTGTCTCACAACAAGGTTATGCTAAACAACCCATTTCACCTCATCTTCCTTTCTTTCTTATCTTCTACCTACTCAAGGGACATGCCACAAATGTGACATTTTGTGATCATGTAACTTCCTTCACCCTTAGAATAGTCAATCATGCACTACCTTTAGGGGTTTAAGTTCATCAACCCATCCTTGGTATGCTCATTATGGTCCTTGCCACTTTTGAAGAATTCCACCTCTTTTATTGTTCATCTCTTTTCTTATTGATTCTGTTATGCGTCACTAGACCTTTGACACCTACATTTTGGGATTTATTCTCCTTCAACCATGCCTATTCAACCTAAACTCAACCATGCCTAAAAAAACCTACACTCAACCATGCCTCAAAGACCTAGACTCAATCATTCCTAAAACCTACCGACCAATTCATCTACGCCATTATATTATTCCCTAACATACGGTAGAACTACATCAACCTGAGGCCCCTTTTCACCGGGGCTATGTAGGAAGTACTCATAGGGCATGGGGGCCTTAGAGGTTAGCTCGGCCACTTTTACCCCTAACCATTTTTCACCCTTTACATTCACATTCTAACCTAGTTAGTTTCCATTTACACAATAACTTGGAGATTAATATATCAAAAAATCATACATTATTTCATCATACCTACCATTTTATAACCTCAACCATATCATACATCAATCATTTAACATTTCCATGATATCAATTACTTGGAAATTTAAACACAACATACTTACAACACATCATTTCCATAAAATCAGTAACTTGGAAATTTTCAAACTCAACCATGCCTACACTGACTCCACCATGCCTATACCCGACTGAACCATGCCTACACCTAACTCAACCATGCCTAAATGACCTAGACTCAACCACACCTAAATGTCCTAGAATCATCCATGGATAACTCACCTAGTTTCCATAATATAACAATAACAATGTAAATGAAAACCAATACATCATCAGTCCAATAATCATCATCAACTATATAAAAGGGAGTGTTTGTGTATCAATACATATATACATAGAGATAAATAATCAAAGTATCTCAAAAAATCTCATCTACAATCTCACAATCTTCAACACGCAGGTATATATATATATAACAAAATCAAAATACAATTCCACATCTCATAAATATGTCATCCCCATTTACTGACCCTCCTCTCCACTCTAACCTATCCCATACTCTCGCCCTATCAACCACCCTGCAAACATCTCTCCACCCTTTCATGTACCCTCGACTAGTCTTTGTACCAAGTCCACTATGCTAAACCTATTTTGACCAATCCCTAACTAGCGCCGGTCTCTGGTTTGGCCCTAACACTTTGAACCTCCATGCCCTATTTTTTGAATTTAAAAAAAAAACCTAAAATCTACCCTAATCCCACCTAAACCCCACCCCAATTCCTTGGCTCACCTAATTAATCTACATTGCACCCTCCCAGTACCCAATTTCATTAATTTTTAACCTCATTTCCAAATTTCAATTTCCCACCCCATTTGTTCATTTTACCACAAATTTCAATTGAAAATACATAGTATGGATTTATTCCTACCTCGACACATTGTATCCTTATTTTTATCACCTCCGGTGTCTAAACTAGTGGACCTCCAAAGTGCCTCCTCCTACTACAACCATGCCTCCATAAAATTATCGGTCCTCCAACCAATCAAATCTCTCTCGAGCGATCTCATGGACCCATCTACCTAGCTCCTCTAGCCACTCAGATACCTCTAACTCATCTTGGTACAATGCCTCATCCTTTTCTCCATGGAAAATGCTAAAATATCTTTGCTATGTCATTTTCTATAGGTGGAAATGGTTAAAATGAATCCGTAACATACATATTTTTACTTTTTACCCAATCCATGACCCAACCGATGTCGGTTTCACTTGACCAATATTGGTCATGTTCCCTACTATACCGTAGTCGGTTACTCTTGAACAATATTGGCTTTCACTAACTAGTATCGGTTAACATGTTTGATTCCTTGCACCTATTTATCTCCACATTCAATTTCTTGAAACCCTTTTTGCCTTACCCATGTTTGAACCCAACCTTACCACTCAACCTAATGACCTTATTACCTACAACCCAACCTCACAATCAGTTGGGGCATGTTTTCTCCCCTAACGTGGCCTTACCTACAACCTTTCCTAAATCACCCAACCCAACCTCTCCCATTATGACACTCAAATTCACTTACTAGTTATACCTTGCAATGATGCTACTCATGTTGTTCAGCCTAATGACCTTACCTTTCCTAATGTCATGTTCTTTATCCAGACCTAACCTTTTGTGCCCTAGAACAAACCTATTGAGCATTCCTACACCTTGCCTAGAAGTGTTTTGGGACCGTTTCCTATACCTTGGATACCTGAGCCACTTCAACCGTGTTTGGATAAACCTATCGAGATTTGATAAAGTTGAGTTTGCAAGCTCTTCAACCTAGTACCAAATCACATTCTATATGTGTGTGTGCGTTATACTACCACTTCCTATTACCCAAACAAAACTCACCCTTACCTAAAACCCACCTACCCCTATTTTCATCACTTACACATTTATCAAACCACTCACTGACTCCATCTATTACCTCATCATATTCTAATTTGAGGGGGATCACCTCCACCCATACTTAGAGAAACCTAATATTCACTCATACGTGAGACAACGACTTCATGTTTTTGTTATTGTCGCTTATCAATATAAGCTACATGACTAAAAGGGGAAAATTTAGACACCAAATTTGGGTCACACTCCCTTGTCCCCTTTAATTAATTACCATAACGTATTCACGTAACCATGACCCCTTACCTCGTATTCATATTAATTTAATTACTTACAATCCAATTAATGTCCATCCTTACATTATTAATGAACTTAATTAATTTAATTAATTTAATTTACAACTCACCATGGAACTATTCCTAACCTATTAATTAACTAAGATTGAGTGTCTACTTATCTTAAACAATTGGGACTCTTTCAAACCCTAAAATTAAATTCCTATTCCTTCCCCAACAACATTGCCACTTATCTAAGAGTCAAACCTCACTTGTGAATCGAATTAGAAATCAATATCATGCCCAACATAGTAAAGATAAGGCTATTTTTGGTAAATTTGACTAATTCACCCTAACTGATGACAGTGATTTATCCTCGGTCAACATAGGTCACCTAAACCATCATTGGTTCCTTTATATAAAATTTTACAACTCTTTACATAGGTTAGTCATTCAGTTTCTAGAATTTGATTGCAATCAAGCGTGAGTTTGAAAGCCATTCCTGTATCCAAATGACAACAACATACCACCAAAGTGAAAAACAAGCAATAGGTTCTCTTCCAAAGCATTGGAGTATCCATGGGAACACACAAGTTGCACTGTCATGGCACTAAACCAGCCATCACCTTGCCTATCAACCACCAACCACCTTTGTTCATGAGATCTATATATAAAAAGTAAGTTATGTGGTTTTCATCATATGTTCTTACTTTATTGTAGATATTTTACTTCTTTCAGTATTTCAATTTATGTTATTACCCAGATATCTCCATCTTCCAACTAATCCACCTACCTAATCCCCTTAAGTCTTTCCACATTTCTTAAGCTTTTCTTCTACATTTTTGAGTCTTCTTAGCCATATTACGAGCCTAACCACACCTTCCTTACTCTCTGTGTAAATCAAAGATAGGATAAAAATCCATTTTATTAATTTATCACCCATTTCCCTTACTGAACGTTGGTTTACCTTACTATTGTCAATTTCATTCCTATACCCACATCGATCACCCGATCGATACTAGTCTCTATGTTATTTGACACCCTTAGACCAACAAGTCTTTTATTCATCCAAAACTAACCCAATACTCATATAATCAATCCCAAACCTTTACTATACCTCTACCAAACCTTCCAAGCCCAAAAAAACCTTTGGTTTCATTAGACTTAGTGATACATTTTGTATTTAACATTAAATATAGCATATTGTTTTGTATTTAGAAAAATAAATCATTGCATTATAATAGGAAATTTTATTTCATTTTCCTATTTATGGTAAATTAAATGTGGATTGACAACCTCTCTAGGAAGGATCATGCTTCCCGGATCCGAAGATATGTTAGGCAGGTCCTTTGTCCAAATGTTATTTAATGCTCTTTTATGGTCTTATTTTTATTTACAGGCAGTCCTTCCCAAACATAAAGGAATTCTCTATGATCAACTTGGATAATGTCAATAACACGCACATTATACCTTCCACCTTCACTTCATAGGTATTCCTCCTTAACAACTTACCTTTTATCTGTTTCATTGTAGAAAGCTTTAAATTATTGGTGAAACAAATTCATTATTTCCATAAGGTGTATTAATGTTAACTCCACTAGAATTATGACCATTCTCAAGATTCCTCCCCTTCTAACTTAAAGAAGCTTCACACTCTTAAATGTTTACTTGAATCAATCCATTTATTCATCTCGCAACTTTTTAATGGTTATTAACCCTTTCACAACATTCTTCATAAAGACATTAAATTTCATTGGGGGTATAATTGCCAAAAACATTTGATAAACTTAAGTTGTATCTCCTATTCCATATATTCATGTTAATCATAGTTCAAGTAACCATATTACATCCAAAAGGTTCATATCAGACCAATATATCATGACTCACGTATCAAAAGTTCTAGTTATTCTTCCCTACTAAAAAAATTTAGCATTACCACTCCCCTAGATATGTTATCATTATTATAGTCCTCTAAGGAGAATTCCAACACCTAGAATCTTCTTGATTTCTTGAGAGATTCACCTACTCCGTTATGGTTTATCACATAATGGCCCTCTTCTATTTTGACTCTCTTGATGATGCTCTCTCTAGAATGGTCATTTTCCTCCTCCTCCTTTTATTCTATCCAAGCATATCTATAAATAGGTTTAACACCCATCACTATGGCTCCTATAGTAGCGAGATCAATTTCCAAGTGTCAATGTGGTCCTCTAATGGAACATGTTTCTTCCGATATGATATCCACACTTTCTAAAATTATGTCTTTGGCAATGTTCCATGCATGGAATATTCTTTCCTTGACCACCAAGTCGCTTAGGAAATCACCTTATCCATTCGAACACCTAATTGGGTCAAGTTTTTCCTCAGTGTCTTTTGGAAAGCCGAATATGACTAAGTCCTTAAATCCTTTTCTCTTCCTTGCATATGCACTTTGGTTTCTATTAAATACTTCTAAAACCCTTATTATGTGCACTTTTCCATGCACGCCCATCTTCTTCACTAGTCCCATGCATGAACACGCCATTTAGGACTTAGTCAATATTCTGAGGCCAAACACCACCCCACACAAAGCTTGTTCTCCATCCTTGGAAAAATCCTCTCAAAAGAATAAAGAATGGCGGGACTAAAGAATGAAGAATGAAGAAGTGAGAAATAGAAGCAATAAAGAATGAAGGAATGAAGAAGAATTGGTTTATTTCTAAAGATTGCATGGGAAATCCTTCCTTATATCTGCCTTAATCTTATCCCGGGCATCGACCTCACCTGTGCCTATTGAAAAGGTCACATCCTAAGGTGTTCACCTATTCAAATCCTAATTCATCACCCATAGCATTCAACGTATCATTAATGTTTTTAAGCGCTTGATGGGGTTTTCAAACACATCCATCATGCGGGTGGTGTGAGTATATAATTCCTTGACTAATTTTTGATCAAGCCTCTCGGGGTCTAGATGGATAAAAGATTCTTCTCTACATTGGCCAAGATCTTATACCACTCTAACCTATTCCCCTTATTCTTCTCCTAAAACTCCTTAAGGTTTTCCTCATGGGTGGTAACTAGAATGTTTTCCACTCTATCTTTTTCTGCGTAATTTTCATAAGCAAATTCAGCTATCTATGCGGTGGCCTTTATATTGGCAAGGAGTTTAGTGTACCAAGAAAATATATCCACAACATTTAGCTTCTCCTCTTTCTCTTAGCATGCTAACAATTCAACTACTGATTCCTAAGAGAGAGGTTGTCAATCCATGGTCAGGATGTGAGTTAGGTATTCCAAGCATTACAAGGTTGACTCATACTTTTGCTTGGGTGCTGCTCGTTTTGGATACTTTAAGACAATAGAATCTATAATCATTTCAATTTTCTTATATACCTCATGCAACCTTTTCTTTTTCTCCTTCAGCTCACACCTTAACTATGAGATGATTAGTTTTCTTGCTTTAGATCCTCGATCTTTTAAATGATATCCTCTTTTTTTTCTTGAATTCCCCTATAGGAATATCACCCATTCATTCCTTCCAAAGACCCTTTTCTAAACTTCAATTGAAACCTTGTTGAGAGCATAACAAACTTTCTCATCAGACAATTGCTTTGAGAACTCACCATCAAGTTTATACATTAGGCCTCGACACCTTCATCGGTGCCCCTTAGTTAACTTTGAGGCTGACTCATTCACATGGGACTCAAACACCCAAGTTAGTATTTTATCTTTTCATGGGTATGCACCTTATTCTTCAAACAAAGAAATTTTGAGGAGTTTGTATGTAGGAACGATTCTCTAGAAGCATATGTGTAGCAATTTATTTAGATCATGGATATAACCCATCCCCTTTCCCTGCACTACTACCATGCTCTTTCCTCCTATTCGTGTAACCTTTGGAAATATCACTAATAAGCTGGAATCTCCACCCATGATTCCATACTCCTTCCCTACATTCTCTTCTTCTATCTCCTTGATTATGTAGTTCATACTCTGCTCCACCTTTTGCTCCACTAACTTCTCTATTATTCCCACTACTTCTCTTTACTGGATCCTCTTCTATCTGCTCATTATTGAGGTTGGGGTCCTCTCGATCATTAGTATTTACTTCTTCACTATCCCCTTTCCTTGAGTGCCTTCTTCTTCTCCACCATTCCCCTCACTTATTTCTTCCTTTGAGTCATGTACATCATACATGGGATGATTCTGAACTTCTTCATCCTCATCGTCATCTCTCTCACCTTGGTAAACCTTCAAGCTCTCTATCTCCTCCAAATCTACCTTCCCAAATACATTTTGTTTCTTCCTAGATAGGGACTCTTCCTCTTCCTTAGCAGGTGATTCCTTTCTAGGTGAATCTTCTTCTTTTGTAACCTTTTCCTCAAGTGTATTTTCCTTCTCCTTAATGGGATACTTCTTGCTACATGCGTAGGTATTTATCTTGGTTCCCGACTGCGCGCGCCCACAGATTATACTATCTGCATACTTTGTGCTTTCTTTTCCGATACCTCTTTCTCCAAGGTCTCTTCCCTATCTCTCTTATTTGGTACGACCTTCTTCCTACCACTGTGATCCTCTGGGACGGAGACATCATTCTCCAAGTAAGTTCCCTTTTCATACTTGGACCTAATGTTTAAGTATATTCTTACTGCGACCCTTCCAATAATTGGCATCGCTAAGGATTTTTTCATGCGTACTTTATGGGAGACATACTTCTCCACATAACTAAGCTTCTTTAGATATATTAACTTCCTTTTAAAATCATGGTGGTATTGGTCTACCTCGATAAGGTTGAAACTTAGTCTTTTAGCTTGCTTAAAGTGATTTAACCCTACTTGGAAATATTTCATAGTGAAGGAGAAGGGTAATATACACCATAGGCTCTTTGTCCCATCTAACAGAGTGAACCTACAAATGGAGAAATGTTGATAGACATGGAACTCAGCTTCTACATTTACTAGTGCTAGAAAGCTCATTATGTTATCCTCCACTCATCCCTGAATGCATCACACATTTGCTTATAACATTTCTCTAGGCACTCTTTACGGGTGGTCGTCATGGTATCACATGTGTATTTCTAAAATATCTTCATGGGGCAGGGATATTCATCTAGATAATCCCATACGCACTTCTCTAGCCCATTGGGCACCCCAATTTCTGAGAAGATGATGGTGAGAAGAACATTACCAAACATTATCTTCTCTCCTTCTTGCGTGAAATTGATGATATCTTCTACAATATAGGAAGATAGGTTATAGATGGTCCCTTATGAAATTATCTAGAATACATTCAACCATGACTTGTTTATTTGTGTCCACCTCTCCTGACCATTCATTTTGGTTACTAAGTGCACATCCATTTTCATCACGGGTTTGGGGATATATGAGATATTGAAGTAACAAAAATCCTTTTTATAATCATACTCCTCCACGATCTTCTTAATAGCCTCTTTATCCTCTAGGTCATCATCTAATGAATCCCCTTCGTAGATAAGGATGGTAAACTTGGAGATGAGCTAGGGAGTTATGTGCATTCTGCGGCCCACAAAGTAGAAGTGGTCCTCATACATGTGTGATATCAACCACTAGTATAACCTCTTGGGCTTGCAAAATAGGGAAACTTGAGCAGATTCAAGAACCCATCCTTCCCTACATTTACTTTCACTTCATCGCTGTAAATTGGCATCCCTTCTGGTGTCCTCTTATCCATTGGACAAACCAATTCTAGTGCCATTTCCTTCTCTATGGTACTTGTGTGATGATTATAGTCACTCACAGCCATCTTCCTCACATGGGATACCCATTCTTTCCCAAGTAACACCCCATCTGGGTATTGTATCTCTGCATACCATTCTTCATTGAAAATGGTGGTGGCAGTCTATTTTCCTTTTCCCTTTCCCTTCTTAGGTGAAATGGTTTCCTTCTTTGGTGTCATCTTCTTATTAGGTTAAAATAACTTTCTCTCCTTGCTCACCCTACTCAAATCTATGGCTCAACTTCATGAAATAATCCCTATATTCCCATGCCCAAGTTATAAAAACCTAACTGGAAATTTTTTCCACAAGATGACATATTCCATTGAAACCTTCTTCCCTACACTGTGTACTCCTTTCACTCTTGTTTTAGATCACCCTAGTCACGCACTTTATATTTTCACTCTTCTTTCTCGGCATAAATATTTCTTCACGGATGCCCTAGTTTGTAAGAGATCTTCAATCTCATAATAGAAAGGTAAATAATGATGTTCCCGACCCTTTACTTATAGATTTTTCCTATCTCCCATTATAAATGCTATACCACCAACCAAGTATACTCAACTTTAAATGTATATTTTTTTAACTAAAGTCAATCTTAAGTGCATTTAACCATGCACCAAGTCCTACATGAAAAAAACCTCTACAACAATCTGGTAGCAAAAATTCCTTACAGGACCAAAGACTCTTACACGTGCGTCTGCGCACCAAAGGCACTTCTTCTATCGAGTTGATTTTTTCCCTCGCCTACCTCATGTTTTTCTACACTTATTATCCTTTGTATGCGTGGTATTTTTAAATTGTTCTTGACACCAACAATTTTTTTCCCACCGTTTGGTATGCACTCTTCTACCTTATGCACTTTTGATCTTTAAATAGGGGCTATCATAAGTATTACCATCTTCTCCCTCTTCATTTTACTTTACTGTGCACATAAACAAAGTTAGAAATTAATGTGGTTACCGACACATAATGCGTGTAAAACAATACAATAGAAAAGGAAAAACTGAAAAGAAAGGAAATCAAAAGAAAACTAAATGCATTAAGGGAAATTCTAGGCTAATTGGCAAAATTTTCTTATTTACTGAGACACAAGGAAGAATTATTTATAATAGGGCTTGAGCCTACTCCCATTGAAATGGCTTGGTAATCTCATCTCATCTAGTGCTTGTAACTAGAAAGTACTGAATCAAGGATTTACGTGATGATGTATGGTCCCAACCATTGGAATTTCAACTTCTTAGGATGGGGTAAAAATTTAGAGTCATATAACAAAATAATCTTCCCAACCTCAAATTGTTTGTTTTTAATATGACGATCATGCCTTTCTTTTTATTGTGCCTTCTCTATCCTTTTACTCCATCTAGCAAGTGATCATATTTCATCTATCTGCATGAGAACTTATCAATTCGTTCTTCGAGTGCTTGTTCATCATCATTCCTCCTACACATGCTATATGCACGGCGATGGTAGCATAAATTCAACCGGAAAAATAGCCTCTGTGCAAAACACCAATTGAAACAATGTGGAATTTTTCAATCTCTTGTAGGTTGATTTGTATGCCAATAGAATGGTGACACCTTATCATTCCAATCTTGTCTGCCAACGTAATAAATATTATTTAATGTGTGGCTTAGTATCTTGTTGAATACTTCAAAGAGTCCCATTCCCTTGCGGGTGATAAGGGGTGGTCATGTTCTAATACGCATCGATGTAGAACCTCATCATGACCTAACTTGTACAAAATTCCACTAATAAACATATAAGGCACAACACGTATAGCCAAATTATTTCTCTCCAAATCCTTCATTCCTTATGATGCCACACCCATTTTAAGAAACACTACAATATCCTCTAAGTTAGAGGGTACGTGTCACAACCTAAATATTTGTGTGTATGGCATGGTATCCTTAACGCTTTGTGCATCCTCTCCCGATTCGATTCTTGATAGATGATCGGATCTGAATTACTTGTTAGCCAAAATGTACCCCCTCCTCCTTTTGGTGGCTAACTACTTGTGTTCTTACCTCTCTTGTGCCTCAGTCCCCTTTTTTTGGTTTTCATGCACTCAAATATTTCTGGAAGTTACACCAATGGATAGGTCTCTTTCTCAGCTTTCCAGAAAGGTAAATTTTTCCTCCTAACTCCTCATATTTTTCAAGTTATGGCTCAGTGGAGTTTTTGTAGAAAATTTTCCCTTTGGAAGCCCGCAGCCAATAGGAAGCTGCCACGTGTCCAGGAGCCGGTGGGGTTCGGAGGAGAAATTGGAAAATTTTCCAAGTTTTGGTCGCAAACGCAAAAGGAAAAATTTTTCCCGCGGGCCCACCGGTGAATCACAGTGTGACACGTGTCACAAGGGGAGGCGCAGTAAAAAATTGCTAAGTGTTTTTGCGAGGGAAAATTTTTGAATTTTGGCCCACAACCAATAGGAGTGCACCTCATGTCCAAAGGAGGGTCATGGACCACGGAGGAGAAAAGTGAAATTTGGCTAAGTCTTGCCAAAAGGTTCAAATGTAGATTTTCACCCGCATGGCCCGCGGCGAATGGGATCATGCCACGTGTCTTCATCAGTTAGAGCGGCGGGGGGAAGAAATCAAAAATTGGCTAAGTGTTTTTGCCGAGTTTTTCAAAGGAAAATTTTGGAGGATTGGCCCGAGCCAATAGAAACATGACAGGTGGTAGAGGTGGCCGGGGAGTTCGGAGCTCGGGTGGAAAATGGAAAATTTGGCAAAGTTTTCGGCCAAAAAATTCAAAGGCGAAGGATGAGCCCGCGCCCCTGTCGTCCAACCAAATCATGCCACGTGTCCCGAGTGGCGGGGCACGGGGGAAAAAATGAATTTTTTTCCAAGGTAAAAAATGCAAAATTTCAAAAGGAGAAATCGGGAGGAGAAACCCGTCGGCCAATGGAGGACCGACACGTGTCTAGCTCGCGGGCTCAAGTGGAGGTTTTTGGAAAATTTTTCAAAGGCAAAAATGAAGGGAAAGTGGCCAGGAGGAGCCCGTGCCTAATCAAATCATGCCACATGGCACTGGGTGGTGGGGCATGGGGGGTTTTTGAGAAAATTTCCAAAGACCAAAAAAGAGGTAAAATTTTAAATTTTTGCCCACCGATCCATTTTTTGGGCCGTTTTTGCCCTAAAACTTCAGACCTCCATAACTTTCGATCCAAAGCTCAGATTTGCATGTTCTTTATATAAATGGAAAGCTTATGAAATTCTCTACATGATTCCATGGTCAATTTTGAATTTTGGTTTAGTTTGGAGAGAGAAAATCAAAAACACTTCTGGTACGTGTCCATGGCCAGAAATGACATTTCAACAACCAATTTTAATGCAAAATGGGTTGCTTTTCTCTCCAGCATGGTCAAAAATGTCAGAGCATGGGTTTGTAAGGACCTCCATGCTATTTTAATGTAGTTTCATTCAATGAGGGATGGCTCCCATGCGTTTTACATGTTTTCTCTCTCCTGGGCTCGACCCATGTACTGTAAAAGCCAGATTTGGCTCATTTCTTCATGGTTGAACACTTTTTTGAACATTAGACTTCTTCTTTCACCTGAAAACAAGTGAATTTTGTAAGTATCAGGCCTTTTTCAAGGATTGTAATAGGTTTATACCTCTTTGATGGTGTTATGCAAGGAATTTTTACATGGAAATGACAGTAAAAACTCTGTGAATACTTTCATCCTCTGTTTGTATTGTTTTTACTTCATTTTCAGATCTCTTATTGCATCTTATCATCTTGTGTATGTTTTTCATGTTGCATTTCATGGATTTGTGCCTATTTTTATGAGAAAAAAATGTTCACCACTCGTTTTGTGCATCACCATCATTAGGTTAGTTACATTTTCTACATTTCTTATCCCTGTCTACTTGCAAATTAGGGTAAAATTAGGATCTGAACCTCTGCAGTTTATGCAAATACTAGATTTAATCGAGAGGAGTTTTAGAAACCAGCCTCTAATCTGGAGATTCCTCTCTCATTTTCACAAGTCCCACACTTGGAGAGAGGTTTCCATGTTGTGCAATCACACTTTGGATGCCCTAAACATCAATTTAGTAACTTGATTTGCATCCGGGTTGCTGCTTTGATTTGCAACAACAATTTTGGCATGCCCAGGTGGGACCTTAGAAGTCTCACTTTCACTACAGCAAATTTGTTGTGCATCTACTATAATTTTCTTTCTTGAAAAGAGCTATAATTTGCATATCTAATGACTCCAAAGGGAAGAATCAACTGGTTTCAGCAGTGCATGCCTGAAAACTCATGAGAAGAATCACCACAAGGTCAAGAGTTGGAGAAGAAGAAGTGCTGTTTGAGTACCTGCATTTATCTCGAAGAAAAGGTAAAGAGGAAGAAGGATTCAAAGGTCTCCATCTCCACCAAACAGAACTCTCTCAACTCCTCCACCTGGTAGGCCTTTCATTTAGTCAACAAGGGTTTTAAGACCAATTAGAATGGTACAAAACAACCCCTATGTCAATTTCATAGGCAACAGTCCACTTGCCCTCAATGCACAACATCCAATTCCAATTGCAGCCTTGAAGAACATTCCATACTTCACTGGAGAGAATCAGACTACTCCAGGTGATCATGTTAAAGATATTGCCAACCTTTGTGCAATTCATAAAATCTATGAGATGCAAGTGGCTGTCAAACTGCTAGCATCTTCATTCAAGGGGAAAGCATTGCAATGGTTTAGGAGCCTTGGAGCTGGTTCTATCACAAATTGGAACCAGCTGTGTATTACACTTCATGAGTAATTTGGAGAGAAGGGAGACAACTTGTCTCTTTTGGAGCAGCTGACAACCATCAAGAGAGCTTCCATGAGCGGTGGTGATTTTAACTTCAGATTTCAAAAGACTTGGGAGAGAATTCCATGGCAAGGGCCAAGCAGCGAGAAGGTGATTTTCTCTACTATCTCAAAGCTCTAAATTCTGATATTTCTATGTTGATTCAATCCATGGGAGGCATAACTATCCCTATGGCTTATAGCATTGCCATTAGGGCTGAAAATTGTTTGATCCAAGCTAGCAAACTAGCCCCTAGACCTCCCATGCCATTGTTTCCAAGTTTAGAGAGCCCAAACACTAATCAAGCACCTAATTTGGCTCCTTCTCCCATTCCTAGAAATTAGAGTTCAAATGAAGCTTCTACTTCATCTCCAAGTGCCCCAAATGAGCTTCAAGAAGTCATGAAGCAATTGTAAAACCTAGGCAATGAGCTGGTTACTCTTAAGAGGCAACAAGCCCAAGGTTTTAGACCTTCTTATCAGCCCCAAGCTCAGCCTAACAGGCAGCCATATCAACCACAAAGACCACCTAATCCAGCTACAAATGTGAATCAAACAAGGCCTCCTGCCAATAGGCCATTTCAGCCCTATAATCCAAATGCCATATCTGCCTCTAAAGCATTGGTGCCAACACAAAACAATGTTGCTCAGGAGTATGATTGGTGTTTTCCATGCAATGAACCTCATAACCAATCCATGTGCTTCAATGGTGCTTTGAATCAAGAATTAATGGTGACAACTACTGGTGTGGAGGGTGAGGGCAGTCAAGGAAACAACCAACAACAAGAAACATTCCAACAATAATCAGCTCCAAATGACACCACGTTGGTAAATTGGCAAGCAGAGGATTTTTGTGGCATGAATCAAATGGTCTCTCAAGGTGTGGCAGCCAACACAAGGTCAAAAAGAAGGAATTTGGGAGAAGAGTAGCCATTAGCTCCAACCAATCCACAACCTTCCTTGGCTCCACAAATGGTGGGCAAACAAAATCCAATTTCAAATGCATAAGGACAGCCAAGAACAGCTCCTAGACCAACTCAAATACCAGTTGTTGCTGCCCACATGTAAGGAGTGAATGTGCAAACCAAGGGACAACAAAGTGATCCTTCATCACCATTCAATATCATTGATCAGATGAAGAAGACAAATGTGAATATATCAATGTGGGAATCCCTATCTATCCCAGGCCAAAGAGATTTGCTACAAGCTGCCATGAAGGACTGGCCAACTTCGAATCAGTAAGTTCAGATGTAAGAGAAAGTGCTCACAAATGGTGCCCAGCCTGAAGGGAATCATGGAGGATAGCATGGTAAAATTTTGAATCCCCCTCCTTTTTATGTTTTGTTAATCATTGGAAATCAGCTAGTGCATAATTTCATGATAGATTCTAGGGCATGTGGCTCAGTGATGTCTAAACAAATAGCTGATCAGCTAGGGCTCCAGTATAAAACCATATCTAAAAGGGTAGTGTAGCTGGATGGGACAATAGTAACAATAGTCGGAGTGATTAGAAACTTGAATCTTACCTTGCATGCATGTCCAAATGTTGTTGTTTTACAAGATGTATCAGTCATAGACCTTCCACCACTCTTTTCCCTATGCTTGTTAAGGGATTTCACAGCCAAGATTGGAGGATATTTGTCTGTTGATTGGTCACACATGCTGTTCAGAACAAGGTATGGAACCAAAGCTACAATCAGGTCTAAACCTATTACAAACTTTAACATTGAGCCCTACACTCCAAGTCGGATCAATGCCAATTGTTCACATTTGATCAAGAAGATCACCCAAGCACTGATGAAGCTGACACCAAGGTTGGAAGCATCCCGGATCTAACTCTTGATGAATGGGAAAATAAGGTGTATGCTTTTGATCCTTATCAAGAAGTAGAAGAATCTGAGCTAGGGGTCTATTGCATACATGAAGAAAATCAGCCCATTCATAGCATCACCAAACCAAACCACAAGGATGAGAATGAGGTATGGCAGCTATTTTTGATGGATCAAGGAGTACACAAGGTACAGGAGGTGGAGCTATGCTTGTTTCACCTCAAGGAGTAAGGTACTATTTAGCTTTTAGGTTTTAGTTTGCATGCTCTAATAACACTGCTGAATATGAAGCCTTGGTGCAAGGGATGCATTGGGCAATCAAAAAGAAAATAAAGAACTTGCAAGTATTTGGTGACAGTGAATTGATTGTAAATCAAGTCAAGGGGTAGCATGCTACCAAGAATTCTCTACTTAAGTGCTACAAGAACAGGGTGTGGGACCTCATGGAAGATTTTGAGGGTTTTGGCATCAAATCCATTCCTAGGAAAGAGAACCAAGCTGCTGACAGGCTTGCAGCAGTAGGGGCAGCCTTTGACATTGTGGAAAGCATTCAACAAGACAAGGTATAGCCAAACATCCACGTGATTGTGAGGCCTTCAGTGCCGGATAACAATGTCAGTTGGCAAGTGTTTGAGAATGACCAACAAATCATCCATTTCTTGCAAGAAGAAGCTGAGTTCTCAGCTAAGAATCAAGAAAAATTGGAACAGCAGTATGGTGACCAAGTGGTATAGCTGAGAACTAACAAGCTGCCCAAGGGACTTATCACTTTGGAGTCCATTTTTAATCCCAATGATCAGTTTAGGAAGGAGAAAGCAAACATTCAGGTCAAGAGAGAGGATTCAGTATCCATCTTGGTGGAAGAGAACAAACCATTGCAAATTGGAAAGATGACAACTGAACAAGAAAGGTATGAGTTCATACAGCTGTGTCAAGAGTTCCCTGATGTGTTTGCTTGGAGCTATGAAGACTTGAAAGGTTTCAATCCCAACTTAGCTCAGCATACCATTGAATTGGATCCAAATACTAAGCCTGTCAGGTAGAAACAAAGACCAGTCAATCCACATATGGAGCCTCTCATGAGGAAAGAATTGAACAAGCTGATTGAGTCAAGGATCATATTCCCAATCAAGCATTCTAGTTGGGTTACCAACTTGGTTCCAGTCAGAAAAGAAGAGTGGAGAGATCAGATTGTGTGTTGACTTCAGAGACTTGAATAGAGCATCCCTCAAGGACCATTACCCACTCCCTTCCATGGAGAAAATCTTGCAAGTTGTGGCTGGCTCCGAGAGGTTTTCACTACTTGATGGCTACTCAGGATATAATCAGATTATGGTAAAGGAGGAAGACCAGTTCAAGACAGCCTTCACAACCAAGTGGGGGACTTATGCATATAGGAAAATGCCATTTGGGCTGTCCAACGCTGGTGCTACCTTCCAAAGAGCAATGGACATGGTGTTCAAAGGTTTGATTAACAACATGGTGCTAATTTACCTTGATGATATCAATGTTTTTCCCAAAATGTAGTAGACCACCTCTCTCATTTGAGACAAGTCTTCACGAGGTGCAGGAGATTTGGAGTGTCCTTGAATCCTAAGAAGTGTATCTTTCTTGCACATGAAGGAAATCTCCTTGGCCATATTGTCTCCAAAGAAGGATTAGCAATTGATCCGAGAGAGGGTTGAAGCCATAAGAGCAATACCATTGCCAAGCCACAAAAGCCCTTGAGAATTTCTTGGGAGGATAAACTTTGTTCGGAGGTTTGTCCCAGATTTTGCAACCCTTGTCAAACCTATCACCAAAATGTTAAGGAAAAGCATGGCTTTCAAGTGGACAGCGAGAGGAAATGAGAGTTTTGATGCAATCAAAGAAGCCATCTCTCAAGCACCAACTCTCATCAACCCATATTTCTCTAAGGATTTCATCCTCTATGCATTTGGAGGTAATGATACTATTTATGCCATTTTGGTATAAAGAGAACAAGGACAATGATGAGTAGCCAATTACTTTCTTCATCCAGAGCCTAGATGACTATGAGGTGAGGTATTCCTTTATTGAGAACCATGTACTTGTAGTAATTAGAAGCTTGAAGAAATTCAAGCATTTAGTCTCAAACAACAAGGTCCAGCTGCTGGTCTCTCATGCTAGGGTTAAAGACTTCCTCCTCAATAGGGATTTGAATGAGAAAAGGGCAGGTTGGATCACTCATGTCATGGAATATGACATTGAGATCAAGATCACCAAGCTGGTAAGAGGAAAAGGATTGTGTGAGCAGCTGATTTTGGGGAAGAAAAAAGAAGTATGTAATGAAGAAGAGGCTATTTTGACAGTTCAAGACAGCCATGAGCCAAGTGGCACTCAAGAAGAAAATAATGTTGTCCCTACTCCTTGCTGGACCCAAAGTATAATACATTTCCTAAGCACAGGCCTATGCCCTCCGGAGATGAACAAGACCCAAAGAAGACACTTCAGATTGCAGGCTTGTCCCATATGCCATTGTTGATGGAGTTTTGTTCAAGAAAGATGTGAATGGAGTGCTGCTGAGATGCATTAGCACAAATTAGATTGATAGGGTGTTGGAAGAGTTCCTTGGTGGACCAGCTGGTGGTCATTTTGCACCAAGAGTGACAGCTCTAAAAATTATGAAAGATGGTTATTATTGGCCCAAGATTTTCAGTGATTGCTTTACATGGATCAAGAGGTGTAAGAATTGTGCATTCTTCATAGGAAAAGAAAGACTTGCTGCCCTTCCATTGCATCCAATCTCAGTTGACCAGCCGTTCATGCAATGGGGTTTGGACTTCATTGGAGTCATTAATCCCAATTCAAGTCAAGGGCACAAATGGATTTTGACAGCCACGGACTACTTCACCAAATGGACTGAAGCAGTAGCACTCAAAGAAGCAAATGAATCTAGTATCTTGGACTTCTATGAGGGCATAGTAACTAGATTTGGCATACCTACTACAATAATCTCAGATAATGCATTGGCATTCATTGGATCCAAGGTGACTGAGTGGGCTGTCAAGAATGGGATCTACCTAAGTACTTCATCAAACTATTACCCTCAAGGTAATGGCCAGGCTGAGTCTACAAACAAGAACTTGTTAAGGATCATTAGGAGAACTCTTGATGAGAATCAGAGGTCTTGGCATACCAAACTGAAATCAGCCTTATGGGCTGATAGGATAACTCCCAAGAGATCCACAGGTAACTCTCCATTCAGGCTTGTCTATGGAAGAGAAGCAATCTTGCCCATGTCACTTGAGTTGCCAACATTGGAACTCATGAAACAGTTGGAGCTGTTGGAGTTTGAGCCCATGGAGGTGAGATATGCAGAGTTGATGGAGCTACAAGAGATTAGAGATCAGGCATCCCAAGCAATGGAGAAGGATCAAGCTTTGATCAAGAAGACCTTTGATAGGAAGGCCAAGGATAGATCTTTTCAAGTTGGAGATCTAGTGTTGAAATGGGATGCGGATAGAGCAAAACCGGAAGGCATTCAAAATTTGATGCCATTTGGAGTGGCCCATACATGGTCATGAAGTGCAAGAACAACAATGCTTTCCAATTGGCTTCATTGGATGGTGAAGAACTGCAGATTCCAGTCAATGGAATCTATCTCAAGCGTTGTTTCTAAAGGGAAATTCTCCACCTTGTAAATATTAGCTTAGGTTTCCATTCCTTCAAGTGCTTGTGCACATTGTTTTGTTGTAGGTTAGTTTTGCTTTCCCTAAGTGCTTTGGCACAGCTTGCTGTCCCTGGAGATGTTTTGCAGTCCTTGTTTCAATCAGGTGATTTTCCATCTTCCTCCTTGCAACATTCTAAGTCGGTTGAGGTTCCAAATAGAAAATTTAATGACTCCATGCCCAATGGACTACTTCAGGCAACTGGTACTTTCATCTAGCAGGTAGATGACCCCTCTGAGTCACCAAAATTGTTAGCCAAAATGTGCCCCCTGCTCATTTTGGTGGCTAACTACTTGTGTTCTTGCCTCTCTTGTGCCTCAGTCCCCTTTTTTGGTTTTTAGGCACTCAAATATTTCTAGAAGTGGCACCAATGGATAGAGCTCTTTCTCAGCTTTCCAGAAAGGTAAATTTTTCCTCCTAACTCCTCATATTTTTCAAGTTATGGCTCAACAGAGTTTTTGTCTGAAATTTTCCCTTTGGAAGCCCGTAGCCAATAGGAAGCTGCCACGTGTCCAGGAGCTGGTGGGGTTCGGAGGAGAAATTGGAAAATTTTCCAAGTTTTGGTCGGAAACGCAAAAGGAAATTTCTTTCCCACGGGCCCGTAGGGCGAATCACAGTGTGACACGTGTCACAAGGGGAGGCGCAGTAAAAAAATTTGCTAAGTGTTTTTACGCGGGAAATTTTTTGAATTTTGGCCCGCAGCTAATAGGAGCACGCCATGTGTCCAGAGGAGGGTCATGGACCGCGGAGGAGAAAAGTGAAATTTGGCTAAGTCTTGCCAAAAGGTTCAAATGTAGATTTTCACCCGCATGGCCCACGGCAAATGGGATCATGCCACGTGTCTTCATCAGTTAGCGCGGCAGGGGGAAGAAATAAAAAATTGGGTAAGTGTTTTTGCTGAGTTTTTCAAAGGAAAATTTTGGAGTATTGGCCCGAGCCAATAGAAACATGATAGGTGGCAGAGGTGGCCGGGAGTTTGGAGCTTGGGTGGAAAATGGAAAATTTGGCAAAGTTTTCGGCCAAAAAATTCAAAGGTGAAGGATGAGCCCGCGCCCCTGTCATCCAACCAAATCATGCCACATGTCCCGGAGTGGCGGGGCACGGGGAAAAAATGAATTTTTTCCCAAGGTAAAAAATGCAAAATTTCAAAAGGAGAAATCGGGAGGAGAAACCCGTCGGCCAATGGAGGACCGACACGTGTCCAGCTCGCGGGCCGGCGGAGGTTTTTGGAAAAAATTTCCAAAGGCAAAAATGAAGGGAAAGTGGCCAGGAGGAGCCCGCGCCTAATCAAATCATGCCACGTGGCACCTGGGTGGTGGGGCGTGGGGGGTTTTTTGAAAAAATTTCCAAAGACCAAAAAAGAGGTAAAATTTTAAATTTTTGCCCGCCGATCCGTTTTTTGGGCCGTTTTTGCCCTAAAACTTCAGACCTCCATAACTTTCGATCCAGAGCTCGGATTTGCATGTTCTTTATATCAATGGAAATCTTATGAAATTATCTACATGATTCCATGGTCAATTTTGAATTTTGGTTTAGTTTGGAGAGAGAAAAATAAAAATGCTTCTGGTACGTGTCCATGGCCAGAAATGACATTTCAACAACCAATTTTAATGCAAAATGGGTCGCTTTTCTCTCCAGCATGGTCAAAAATGTCAAAGCATGGGTTTGTAAGGACCTCCATGCTGTTTTAATGTAGTTTCATTCAATGAGGGATGGCTCCCATGTGTTTTGCATGTTTTCTCTCTCCTGGGCTCGACCCATGTACTGTAAAAGCCAGATTTGGCTCATTTCTTCAGGGTTGAACACTTTTTTGAACATTAGACTTCTTCTTTCACCTGAAAACAAGTGAATTTTGTAAGTATCAGGCCTTTTTCAGCAATTGTAATAGGTTTATACCTCTTTGATGGTGTAATGCAAGGGATTTTTACATGGAAATGACAGTGCAAACTCTGTGAATGCTTTCAGTCCTCTGTTTGTATTGTTTTTACTTCATTTTCAGATCTCTTATTGCATCTTATCAGCTTGTGTATGTTTTTCATGTTGCATTTCATGGATTTTTGCCTATTTTTATGAGAAAAAATGTTCACCACTCCTTTGGTGCATCACCATCATTAGGTTAGTTTCATTTTCTGCATTTCTTATCCCTGTCTACTTGTAAATTAGGGTAAAATTAGGATCTAAACCTCTGCAGTTGTGCAAATACTAGATTTAATCAGAGGAGTTTGAGGAACCAGCCTCTAATCTGGAGATTCCTCTCTCATTTTCACAAGTCCCACACTTGGAGAGAGGTTTCCATGTTGTGCAATCACACTGGATGCCCTAAACATCAATTTAGAAACCTGATTTGCATCCAGGGTGCTTTGCTGATTTGTAACAACATTACTCTTTCCTCATTTTACCACAATTGAAAAAATCAAATTATTTAAATAATAGGACCCAACAAAATATGTTCCCTTAAAGAATGATCTTGTTTACCAAGTACTTTAGTGCCATGTGGTTCGTTTAGAATATGAATGGTGTTTCCATCGATACTACTCCGAACTTGTGCAATGCATAGATCACTAACAAAGCATTATGCTCAATAGTTGTGTACTTTTGTTTTGTTGGTGTCAATTTCCTACTTGGAAAACACAAGGGGTGATAAAAATCCCTCAACATGTTGTGTTAGTATTTATCTAATGGTTGTTGTTGAGGTATTAACATGCACATGGAAGATTATCTCAAGAAGAAAAGTGTAATATGGGTGCAGTGACAAGCCTATCCTTCAATGTGTTAAACACCTTCTATTGTGCCTCTCCCCACTGAAAGGCACTCTTGTGTTTAAGAAATTCCTCCAAGGGTGTGGAAATCTTGGCATATCCCTTAATAAATTTCTGTACTACCTCGTATTCCCGAGGAATTTACACACAATGCTCATTGTAGGCTCCCCAATACCACAATAACTACAACTTTGGCGGGATCCACCAAAGAAGCCTTCCTTGCATATAATATGCCCCAACAGTGTTCCAAATGGAGTAGCAAAGACACACTTCTTAATGTTGAGGGATATCCTCAACTACCAACATCTTTCAAACATCACCTCAAATTGTCACAATGGTCTTTAACTAGCCCATACACAGTCAAGTCATCTAGGTAGACTGAAGAAAATTATGGATGAATTGCTTGGAGGCTTGTACTATGATGCATAAGAACACAAGTAGGTGCATTATTTAGCCCAAAAGGAATGAACATGTAGGAAAATATTCCCATTTAGTGGTGAAATTTGTATTCTCTTTATCTTCCTTTGTAATTATAACTTAGTGGTAGCCTAAGAACCCATCCGTGAAAGAATAGACCTCACGCCTAGCTACATCTTCTAGAATTTCTTCAATGAAGGGGGTTGTAAAAGGGTCAACGACACATACTTGAATTAAAGTCTTTGTAATCAACACAAATCTTTATCCTTTTTCCTTCTTATTGTTTATGGCCATTGGACTCACCCATTTTGATTCCTCCATAGTCTCAATGATTCCTTATGATATACTCTTGTTTATATCCTCATTGACTCATGCACACAAATTTAGATTCATTCGATATGGTCTATTCCAAATCAGTGCACACCTTCCTTCAACTTAATCCCGATTTCTTCCAAGGAGTGGAGAATACCTTTGAGCTCATGGTACCCACATGGGAACAAATCCTGAAACTCCCGTAAAAGGTAAATGATCTTAGAAATCCTCTTTCCCTTACTAATAATCCATAATAAAAGCTTCATTAGCTTCTACCTTGGAACCAATGTAAACCTGCTTTGGTTTCAAGGGCTCATGGTAGGTGCGTGATTGCTCATCGTGGGATATCCCTAACTTTGCATGTACCTTCAAAATGGTTAACATCTAGATTTTCCATTTCTTCACAATCTATCACATAGACCATTTTTCCTTTTTCCTTTTTTATGCACATGCGCTAAAATATGTCTATTCTGATTCTTCCTCATCAAAACATGTCTCCAAACTAGGTTCACCTAATAGCTCAAGTATCTCCCATTGTAAGGTGCTTGACCACTTGCAATTCCTTATCCATTGATGGATTTGTACTCTGATACTCAAAAGCATTGATGAGATTAGCTGCCAAGGCCTACCAATTCCTTGTCTCGGGGAATATTTCCAAGTGAATGTACCATGCGTGCACACATCCTGTAAGGTGGAATACAACTTATGCACCCATAACGAAGGTTGTAAATCTTATGCATCTTTCATCTAGACCGTCTCACATGCTTGGATATAACATGAGGTAGGTTCTTTGCCATGGTATTCTTGTATGATAGTGGGTACATTCCTTCTAGAAAACCTAATAGAGAATGTGGTTCTCACCTCACACCATTTTAGAAGGATTTCACGATGTGTCACCCACCAACACACTGTGGTATCGAGCAAGTTATAGTTGAGCATACCTCTTCTTTCGTTATCATTTTCCACTAAGCTTCCATTCCTCATTATAAATCATCAAGGTTATCTCCTCTAGAGTAACTTGGTATCTTCTTCCCTCCTAGGTGATTAACCGAGCATGATTTTGTTACACTTGTCACTGATCCTCTTAACTATCACCCAACTAATTTTTAAGTCCCGTGTGCCTAATTGTCACATGATATGCTGGTTGTATCATTCATAGACTAATAAGCATCTTCAAACTAGATAATTCCTTCTATAGGATGAATTACCTCAGGGTCTCTAATAGAGTACACATAGATTCTGTCAAGGACTTCTTCTCCCAAGGGCTCAATATAGGGTGCTGATTTCCCATCTATCAAGGGGATGATGACCCATTCCTCCTTGTTCTCAAAACTTATATAAACCTTGTTAAACCATAGGTCAACATCATTTTTGTAACATCGGGGTGCCCAATCAATGCTAAAAGTGTCTGCTTTGGCTAACGACAATACCTCAAAGTCTCTAGTGAACTTGGGCCCTTGTATATTGACAATTGTGTCCTTCAAGATGTAAACATGAATTTCCTTTATCTTGTTAGCCATATACAACACATTCGAATATGGCTATAATGTGGCTTTTCCATTTGATGCCATGCATCCAAGGTTAGAACATTGACTTATGTGCCTGTATTGATCGTAATATTGCTCTTAATCCGTCCATCTATAACAACATTTAAATTAATCTCTTTGTCATAGTTAAGGTTGTGGGGAGGAAGGCTAACATGTAGAACATGCCTCTTGTGCTCTCTTCCAACTTGTGGTACCTTCTCCTGTAACCATTCTCCTAGAAAGGGAATGATATTCTATTTCCTTAACATCTTTCATACGTCCCTAACCTCTTCTAGATCCTTCTACGGAGTCTCAACATTATTATTTTCCTCGACATCCTTGATTACTCCTTCAAACATTGGATCTCTCCTTGAAGACTCCAAATTACATCCATAGTCTCTTGGTACACCTCTTTTTGACGAGTAGGGTTCATATACTTCCCATGTACCACTTCTTCTCTTATAACCAAAGTGTTATTTATCTTGGTATCTCACTAATGCACATGACCTCTACTCGCATCATCAACGATGAGTTCTAGTCCCAACTCATGTGCCACTCTTGGCATCCATTGTGAGTCGGCCTTCTTTATGATTACCATCCTATTACCCTTTTATTTCTACTATTGTTGGCTCATGTTATCAAATAGTTCAAGAAACTCTTCATACTTATGTTTCTTTCAAAACCATGAGCATTGCGGTAGCAGATCAGACACTCACACATATAATACTCTATATACCCACATTATAACAGTTCCTCAAAACTCACCTCCTCCTCCATGGTTTCTATGACCATGAAATCCTCTCGAGAAACCTCTTCCACGTGCTCCTCTATTTATAGGCCCTTCATAGTAGAAATCATCATCATTGAATCGCTTGCAAGGCTGATCTAGTACACACCAAGATTAATGACATCATGTATCTTAACAATTAGCTTATAATCTCTAGTTTCATGGGTTATAGAGGTACAAATATTACAATATCAAGACACATTCTTACGGATCGTGCGCTACACAAGAGTGGGCATATACTTGCATCACGATCCCCATGGAAAATCTGATAGTCCACCGTAATGGTGTGTATCAAACTTTGAGGAAAAGTATACTTTCTATGTTGATGAGGGTCATCAATCCTTTCCATTTATAATGTTGATCTGGGTAGGTTTATGAAGGTTGTATGCATTAAGAGAAGAATATATTAGAAAGTAACTCCTTTAAGCACAATCCAAACTTGCATAAAATAAATCACACTGCGCAGAAATTTAAAGGCACACTTGCGTAAATGTAAACACAATTACATAAAGGAAATCACACTTGCGAAATATAAAGGAATGATTGCATAAAGGAAATCACACTTGTAGAAATGTAAACACACTTGCATAAAGGAAATTTCTAAATTGAAAATAAAGGAAAGAGGAAAAGACACTTGCAGGTTCACAAAAGAAATTACATAACATAAAAAATAAAAATTTGCAACAAAAGGAAAACTATGGAAATAAAGAAACAAACATTAACACATTGATTCATCTTCCTTGGAATGAGTGGCTAGCTCATTCCTTGAAAAAGAACTTTATTCATACTTTTAATTCAAAACTTCCATTAACTTTACTATTTCTTGAGAGAAAATTTGCATATATGAGTATAGAAGGTTGCATTTATAATTTATGAATCCAACCAACTCCTTATTTTGGAAGATACAATCTGATCTTATATTTATTCCAATCATAACAACTAATATCTTCATCTCCACAAAATATGGAGAGAGAGATATATTATGAGAGTCAAATATTATCTTGCTTGTTTTAGGAAGATTTGCTCCCAAATATTCTCCTTGCTTTTTGGGAACAAGAATCACATTGATTTTATTCTCCTACTTTATTCAAATGAGGTTTTTCCTCAAAATATGGTTTTGACCAAATACATTTCCCAGATTTTCCATTTGATTTTGTTGTTTTTGATTGTGGAACTTTTGATGTTTGTTTGATACACTTTTTCCTCGATTGTAGTTATCTAAAATTTATATATCTCTTCACCGGTAAAACCTATAGAAAATCAGAATTAGATTTTTGTTAAACACATTGCTATGAACAAAAACCTCTATCATATTATCCATTTCTATTTATAAAACTTTTAGTGCTCATTTGATACATTTTTTCCTCGGAATGCGAACACTAAAAGTTATATTTCTCTTTATTGGTAATACCTATAGCAAATTTGAATGATTTTTTTATTAATCACATTGATATGAAAAAAACCTCTCTCATATTTTCTATTGGGTTTTATGATTATTCACAATTCCCATTTTATGCAAGTTTCAAAACTAAAACTGTCATTCCTTTTATGCAAGTTCCGAACTAAAGCTATCATTCCTTTTATGCAAGTTCTAGAACTAAAGTTGTCATTCCTTTTATGTAAGTTCTGGAACTAAATCTATAAGTTTTAGAACTAAATCTAAGTTTTCCATAAATAGAAAGTTCCAAAACTAACTGTCATTCTATACCTTGCAACTTTGTCCACTATTTTAATTACTTGAAAATATAAATATATAAATTGCAAGTTCCGGAACTAAATGTTATTCGATTGATGCAAGTTTTGGAACTAAATCTAAAATTTACAGAACTAAATCTATGAGTTCCGGAACTAAATATATGAGTACCGGAACTAAACCTGCAAGTTTTGGAACTAAATTTGTGAGTTCCGTAGCTAACTTAAAATAACTATAACTTTTACATGTGATCTCAGATTGAGATGATTATTGTTTTGAACTTGCATAATGCTTTGAGAGGAATCTGAATATGAAATCATATTTGAATTTAAATGTATTGTTCATGATAAATTTCACTTTTCCCAAAACTAGCATTATCTTCCCTTTATGGCTCGCCTACTTAAGACTTTGCATCATTTCCCAAATAATCAATAGGATTAGTCAAAAATAGATAACAAAATATTTCTAAAGAATTAACAAGATATATATCCTATATTCTATCTTAAAAAACTATAAGTTCCAAGATAACATTTAAATCCACTTTCAAAGGTAACTTGGAAGGAAAAAATAATAGTAATTTATGGCCAATTTATGGCTTCATCATGTTCCCCTCTATCTCACAATCTATGCACCATAGACCACTATGAGTCTCATGCATCAAGTTTGTAGATAGATTCTCCAAATTATTTGACATTATAGTAATTATACCCACAAATAAAAGGCTACCACTGGTATCTACACTTCTCACAACCTTAGCACACAGAAAGCCTCTAAGACCTCGTTCGGGTCCATGAATGTCTTGTGTGAAAGTGCTCTTCTGAACAATTTTATCAATCCTCCAAGAAACCATTGATCATTCTGAGAGGGGTGAATATCATAAGATATTTTTTACAAGAGAGTTTTGAAACATGTGTCATATTCCTACACATTGTTTTCCATTCCTTACGGATCTATTTCAAAGAGCTAATGCTCTTCTACTTAAATTCAGGGATATTGAATTCAGCCAAGAAGGCATTCCATAGCACGGTGTAATCTACCACCATCTGATGGGGTTTATACTTCTGGTACCAACTATGCACATGACCCTACAATCTTGTTACAAATTGAATTTCATTTCACTCCGGGGTAGTGATCCCATTTACGTGTCATAGCAATTCACAATTATGCACAAGCTCTACAAGATCCTCAACACCCTTGCAATCTAGTTGATGTAAATACATCTCAAAAATACCGGCAGAGGTGGTTTAGGCCCTTGTCTTCCTAATCCAAAACCTTGATTCCCTCTAGTGTTTCCTCCACCACCAAATCCACTAGATCCACTAGGTCCTATCCCTCATGATCCATCGATTCACCTCCGAGATCTTCCAAATCCACCAGTCCTCCTCCCCTGTAGGCTGGTAATGGGCTAGAAGCGGTTGTGCCTAGCATTCCCAACTTCCCACTAAACTGTGTGCCAATGGTTTGTTATACTACTTTGCTACTAGATGTGTATCCCATGCCACTCTTAGATGAAATACCCAAACTTTTTGTACTTGCACTTTTCCCAAAAATCATTCTAAATATACAAATTGTTTGTGTAGCCAAAGATGTCCCAAATGAGAAGTTATACCTCCTAGGTGTAGATTGGTCACTTCCACTGATACCAATTGGGTTAGCAATAATTTTTTCTTGATTTTGAAAACTAAGTGCCAGGGGTTGGTCACTAGGTGTGTTTATATGCATTTTGATGGATCTCCTTTCTCCACGTGACAAACTCTCATTAGAAGTTGAAGGGGTTTCTCTCTCGTTCTTTCCAAGATGGGTGAGCATAGATCGCTTAGGTTCCATGTCCTCTGCATGAACTTAAATTCCTTTCTGTAATGTTTTCCTCCATAGATCCATCACTCCCACAACCTCACATTGTCTAGCCAACTCCCTTTCATGTGCTTCACTATACTTGAGTCACCTCTCTTCCCTCTCCTTTTCAGCCGCAATGTCCGTTGTATTCCTCCAACCTAGCTTCCTCGCCTAGCACTCATAGAAGCTTATTAGTCCATGCGAGAATGCATCCAAACTTAGTGTAATTATCAAGATCTTCATACCCGACAAGATATCTTGTAAAAAAATCCTCTAGGTTACCCTAGAACTCAAACTCGAAACCTCTAGATAACAATATATAGAAATGGTGTATTCTTGGGTATAACTAGTTAGCACTCTTTTCCACAAGTGATCAACAACACGTGTCCAAGTCGATCCACATTTTTCAACCTCTCGTAATCATCTTGGATCCACACGCATGATGTAAAGTACCAACTTGATCTGGATACATATGTTGAAAGCTATTCATACAATTTTACTAAAAAAACAAAAGAAAGTCTCATACAACTCATGATATAGGTGTTCTTCTACCCATATGTGTGCATCAAAATCAGGTCCGATACTAAATATTTGAGTAAACTCATCCTCTCTACTCTTAAACCATGCTTTAACACTTTCTAGGGTCAAACGCTCTTTCATCACGTGTCAAAAGAACCTACATGTAGTCATCTCTTATACCAAAGTTGAAAAGAGGTCCCAGTAATAGAACCAAGATGTATTCATTTTTATGCCATTAGAATAACCATATAATCCCTTACGTGTTGGCCTTTCACTCGGTGGGAATCGAGAACTCACTCGAGGCATGTGTATGTGCCAAGCCCTCCTTTATGTGAGAATTGTGAGAAGATGTTGTCATTGATGACATATTAAATGCAGAAAAGTAAATGATCATGCATACATTATGAAAGCATAGGATGAGTCATTACACCAACATACCCATTCAGATAATAAGAGAAACATCATACAGATAGTATATCTGATCCATAACATAAAGAAAAAGGTACTATGGTTTATACCCATGAATAATATATTTATAATAGAACCATATATTCATGTTGATCATAGTTTAGTAAACACATTACATCTAAAAGGGTCACATCAGAAAAATATATCATGACTCGTGCATCAAAAGTTCTATCTATTCTTCCATATTACAAAAATTTAGCAGACCCATTCCCCTAGATATGCTATCATTCCTATATTCCTATAAGGATAACCATTACCCCTATAATATTATGCTTATTTCTACAAAGCTTTGCCTACTTTGTTTTGGTTTATCACACAATGGCCCTCTTGTCTTCTGGATCTCTCGATGATGCTCTCTAAAAAATGGTCCTCTTTCCTTCTCTTCCTTTTTTCTACCCAAGAATCTCTATAAATAGGCTTAACACGCACCGCCATTCCTTCTTAAAGTAGTAGATCAGTTTCCAAGTGTCAAGGTGGTCCTCTAATGGAGAATACTTTTTTGATCTCGAGATCCCAACTTTCGAAATGATTTCTTTGAAAATTTTCCATGCATGGAATATTCTTTCCTTGACCACCAAGTCTCCAAGTTGTCACCTTATCCATTCAGCATGCCTAGTCGGGTCACATTTTTCCTCAAGTGCCTCTTGGAAATCTAAATATGAATAAGTATTTAAATCATTTTCTCTTCCTTGCACGTGCACCATGGTTTCTATTGAACCCTTCTAAAATCCTGTCCTAGGCACTTTTCCCTGCACCCATCTTACTCACTTAGCCACTATTATGAGGCCAAACACCAAACCATATATTACATTAACCACACCTTTCATGACTATGAGACTCTCTCTAATGAAGACGAAAATTTTTACTTATAAGATTCACCATTATCTTCTCAATCATAAGACCTATGTCATCACAAGATTTCATCTTCTCAAGACCCTGTATTCCAAGCCTTACCATAGTGATTGCATCACTCGATGGCTCATGCTCATGACCAAGTTTGACCTAGATTTCATCTCTCAGAAATGAATTAAGGGTTAATCTATCATAGAGCAATTAGCTGATGCCCTCTTACTGATGCTTATCTTCATCATGAGAAATTTCAACAATAATTTATTAACACCATTGATCATGAATCTTCTCCTCTTAAGATGACTGTATTTTTGATACCTCTAAGTTTCAACTAGTGGGAGGTGCTGGTGTAATTTTGATTCCTTCTTGGCACACTACTATTCCTATAACTCATAAATTAATTTCAAGTGCACAAGTAATATGCTTGAATATGAAACTCTCATCCTAGGCCTTCAAACCATTTTCTTTCTTAGAATCAAAAACCTTGTCATCTATGATGATTCCCAATTCATCATAAATCAAGTCAAAAGTATCTATCAATGTAAGAATGAAATCCTTAAAAATTATAAGGACATTGTTGATTTCCTTCCTGGATAATTCAACTTCTACACCATTCAAACTATCCCTCTATCATCTAGCCACTTCATGTAGACACTATGGCTTATCTCGCATCACTTATCCCTTTGTATATAGAGGAGTCTAAGATAGCCGTTATCATTCACCATATTTTCAAACATGCTCATCTTAGTGAATTACTTGACATTAACCTCATCAATTCTAATCCTCATGATATTTGGTATTCTCAAAAATTTATTACATTTTTGAATCCATCATCCCCTCTAACTTTTCTAAAAATTATAGGAGGTCCTTTCTTCAACTTGTTTAGCACTATGTCATCCTTGGGGGCATCCTTTACAAGCGTGGCTTTGATGGCATCGTATTTCATTTCCTTTAATCTTATGAATCTAATTGACTTATCCAATAAGTCCACCGCAATATCTTTGGTGGCCATTTTAGTGGTTTGGATGTCACAAAATATATCCTTTGCAAGGGTTATTATTTCCCCTCTCTCAATCATTTTTTTTTGATTAGGCTAAGAAATGCGTCCAATTCCAGCAACTTTCTAATCTCATCCACATTCTTATTCAATCCTTGCACCAAGCTCGGGACCTTTGGACTTTTTTTGCGGTGGGGACTAGAGCTCATTGGCCTCATTAATCTGCATTCCTCCTAATTCCATAATTCTATAATCACTCTCTTGAGTATTTCACCAAGTAGGTGGAATTAATTCAACTTACATTAACTAAAGCTAACCAAATTTTCAATTTCATCTATTAGTACATCATTTTCTGCTTCAACGTTACTCAAATATTTAAAATGGATAATGGAAAGTCCTTCAAGAAAATATCTTAGGAGGCTTTGTAATTCATTCGGTTAAAATTAGCTTCTCTTCTCCATACTATTCTCAAGCTAATCATCAAACCACTAACAAAACTCTTCAAAATATCCTTTCCAAGACTATTGATAAGTCTAGTCTTTATTGGCATATTCATCTCTCCTTTACTCTTTGGGATTATATGAATATCATTTGCACCACTACGGGTGTTACTTCTTTGTCTCTCATCTACGCTCTCGAGGTTGTTCTTCCTCTTGAAGTTCAAATTTCATCCTTGCATGTTTCTCTTCATGACTTGTCTCTAAAAAGACTATCCCTAAGAAAGTATAACACAACTCAAGTTGTTATATGAACATCACCTTCTTTCTATTGAACACCATCATTTCTATCAAGATCACATTAAAACTTCTTATTAAAAACATCTCAAGGAACTTGATTTTAACATTGTTTACTTTTTCCTTAAAGAAAATAAAAATATCACTACTCTAAAAAGGATTCAATGTGGAAAGTTTGTTCCTAACTAGATTAGACCGTATATTATCACACATAAGTACGGGTTTATAGCCTATCACTTGGAATCCATTTATGGTAAACCAAAAATGGAACCTCTTAATGCATTACATGTGTAGCCTTTATATTATTAACATACTTACCAATGTGAACTTATTCATCTCAGTATTCCTCCATCCATCATTAGCCTCTTCCATCCTTCATCATAATTATTTGGAATCATTTGGTCTACCATCGCATTCCTAGTTTTGACCTTGAATATGGACACCACACTCTGCTCGCTTCAGAGCATATGGCTTATAGATATTTCCTTCCTTCTTCATGAGAAACTCATGATCATTACATCCATTACCCTCTTATTTACCTACTTGAACCACACTTAGGGTCTATGGAGTCATTTGTATATTATCTATCCCCTCTTAAGTGCTATACCTAACTATCCGTAGCTCTTACATAAAATTTAAAATTCCATAGATGCTTATATCAAAAATTTATCTTCTCTAAAGAAAACCTAATTTCCCTCGAAGGACATTTATTCATAAAAGCATAAAATGTCAATTATAGATTAATCCCTTGAAAGACAACTATCATATACCTTGTCATTCATAAAATTAAAAAGTCAAAAACATAAAGAAAAATGTAAACCACTCCTTGAAGGATGGTTACCATTTTATATCATAGTAATCAAGGCTTCCCACATTGATCAATTTTCTATCTATTTAAAAAGAAAAAAACATAAAATTTAAAAGCTAGCTCCTAAAAATATTCTGAATTAATTAGCTTTCTCATCCATAGAAAAATTCTTGTATTTATCAATTTGCATCATATTTCTCGAGATTGGTTATATACCTACGTAAACCCACCTATGGAGAACCTATATTCAAGTGTATGAGTAACATCTAAAAACATTGTTTTCCTATCAACATTAGGTTTATAAGTTCACTTTCAATATTTTCCCTTGTGACCCTTGGGATTCCCATAGGTTATTTAGTGATTTTATCCAAGGGGTTGAAGTCGGGCTGCCTTTTTTGCACCAAAACCACAACACGGTCCATAAATTGTGGTCCTCCAAAGAAAGATCCCCAAGAAATCCTCTTCCAACGATAGATTAATCACAAAGAAATGAGTAGCATACATTGTAATTTCCATCCAACCTTTGAGCATCCACTTCCTATTATCCCATTTTCTAAACTCCTCAATGTTCATCCTACTACCCGATATCTTGGCTAAAATAGTGTTTCACATTGAAGAATTCACCCGGTTAGCCATTTTCTCTGGTATTTCGGGAAAACACCATTTTTATTGCAAACAAGGCTGAGGATGATACAAGATACCTATTTGGGTGCATTTCTGACCACTCACCATACCCACTGATTAGGGGTCCCGTATACTCCACCTTGTCCCTTTCCATTATAAAATTTACATCCTTCTTGCCATCCTATAGATTCTCCCCATGAATCTCTACAACCGCTCTCTTACCAATGTAGATGAAATTTGATCCTTTGAATGAGTGATAATTTTCTAGAACACTTTTTCATAATATATGTTATTATTGATTTGATCCATAAAATATGAATTATTGTAACTATTTAAATGTTATATATCATGTTGGATCAAATCCTATTGGTCACTAACTATTAAATTAATTACTCTCCAATGATACAAAGTAAGAAACTCTAGCAGTTCATGACCACTAATAATTATATTCTATATCGAAAATGTGAAAAAATAATTTTATACTTAATATAGGAACTAATTATTAGTGTATTCTACACTAAATACGCTTAAAGTGTCTTCCATTATTCATACTCCATTATTAATAATTCCATTCATCCAAGGCACCGAATGTTGGAAGAAAAGAGATGAGGAATGGTTTGTTAAAATCCATTCCCGTAAAAATTACCACATCAACTTGTGGTTATTTTTGTTATAGATGATAATAAAGAGGAATTCGGTATAGTTATATCCTTAAAATTTATTGATTTGGGGATACTTTTTGCGTTTAGGTCAAATGTATTGAAATTGAAAATAACATTTTTCTTATTCTGGATATGGAGTTAGACATTTCTTTATTCAAGAAACGGGAAATGTAAACCTCAATAAACAACAAAATCTATTATTTTTCCTAATGTGGTTGGAAATTGGGGATGTTTATATACTCGACAATACTATTTGTTTAACTTTAGAAGAAATTCATAATGGCATGTTTACAAAATTTAGATAATTGTATAGAAATGAAAAAACCTCTTTTTCTTTTCATTTCTTGAATAGAAAAGGTTCACTTTCACATCCAAAACATGGCAATATTTTTAGCATATTGAGGCGAACATATTTGTCTAAATATAAGATTGACCCATCTAAATCAAACTTGCATGGGTTGAAAAAAAATACTAATTTAGCTACATTATTGAATAAAGAAACCAATATATTCAAGAAAACAAAATCTTTAACTATTTAGTAGTTTCATTTGTTTTTGTTCAATGGTGAATTTTTTCAATTTATGTTTCAAGGTGTCATATAACACCAAAATAATATCAATATCACCCTTTATTTGATGAGAATGTTGACCTTGTTGTCCACTCCATGTAGATAAATGTTATTCCTACATAGAGAGACACAATTATCCTTCCCTTCTTAAAGTCTAAAAATAACATTTTGGAACTCTAAGATATGAAATACCTAGAAAGGGATGATGTGCAATTTTATATGCTTGACAAATAAAGTATAGTATGTGTAAAAATATTTTTATCCTCGGAGACTTACATGTCTTTACATTTGAGGTTATAGTTTCTAAATTTTCGCATCATGTCCTCAAAATCATCTACCAAAGCCATTACAAATATTTGTAAACAATAGAATGAAGTAAACAAAATTTGGATGGAAACCAAGTTTATTGATTTTTTTAACAAAGATAGATCAGTTTAGAAATTTCTAAGATATCCACAATGGCACATTGGTGAAAACAAAAATAGATGAGTGGAAGATAATGTATCTTAATTTTATTACATTGGTTATTAACAATTATTATTGTCATATGAAAAGATAAAAAATATGTTAGTACCCTTAATGCAAAGATTTTAATATCAATTCCTTTCATTTTTCCTTGTGTAAAAATAAGAGTGTCTATATGATAAATTGAGATTTTTAACTTTTTCCCGATGATATATGTATTAAATGGACAACAAAATTTAATTTTTTTAGATTAGGTGGCCTTTCTTGTTTACCTATTAAGGTTAATGAGGTTAAATTTCCATTAAATTTACTAGAAAGATTCATAACCAATTCATTCAGTCTATTAGAGAAATGATAAATGAATAACTATTAGTACTAGATGATAAAGTGTAATTAATGGATCTATGGTCATCTCGATGCATTAAGGTAGGGGCGTAATAGTAGATCTACATTCGATTCTTACTTCCTATTGGAAATAAAATTTCTTAGGTGGAAAAATTGATGGGTATCCGCCAACTCTCTAATACTCTAGGTCCCTCTTTTTGAATGGTTCAACTCTGTTTATTATGCATGAATGCAATTAAAATCTGGGGTGACCTAAAGGTTGGAGATCCAACAAGGACACTCCACTCAACCTATAGAAAAATATTGCATTTACTTTCAAGGAGGAATTTCTTGAGAAGCTAGAAAAGGAAGTGGGAAAAATGAAGGGGAATTAACACATCAAGTAGAAAATCATATTCCTACATACATTAATTAGATTAGTTCAACACATGTTTATGGAAATAAAACAAATTTTTGACTAGCATCAAGAAAATGTAGAATTAGGAACATGAAGTTTTGGTGATTCTCTCATCCAAAAAGAAAAGAAAATCCTTTCTTATTCATTTACATTTTTGCAAAGTTGTACATAGTAAAAAATAGTAGAACATACGACATGAAAATAGAAGAAAAAGGTTATCTATTTTTCTTCTCTCCAATTAGTAAGCTCTCTTTAGCATAAAAATTAACAACCTTAAGAATGATTATTCCATTAAAATTTATAGATTTTATAATGACTCTTCACATACCCCCTGGATGCCTTTTCTTTTGTCCCCCTTACAACATGTGAATTTTCATATTCCTAGGAATAGAATTAAGTCCCCTTTTATAAATTAAGGGTGACTTATTACATTACAAACCATAGTCACATTTAAATGAATAAAATAAAATAGGAATGTAACAAAAAAATTCATCCCTCCAATGAAGAAATAGAATGTGAAGGAAGGAGTATAATGGGAGGGAAGAGAGAGAGAGAGAGAAGAAGAGAGAGAGAGAGAAATATTAATGTAGCCAAATTCTAAACAAACTTTATATACTACAAATAGTATGAACTCCAAAAGAAAATAGATCTCCTTATTCATTATTTAATAATGAATTAAAATGTTTCTTAAATAGGAAAACAAATCCTAACTCAAGTTTCCAAGAAAACTCTAACTTTGACTAAATCTACTCTAGGTGGCGGAAATTACTATTTTTAGCAGTTTACTAGACCTGCTATTCTTAGTAAGTTTGCATGCTTATTCATATGGGCATAGAAATTTCCATGCATCTTCTACATTCATAAATTAGAGGAATTTCCAAATTTCTAACTCATAATGCAACTAATAGACTAAAATTAACTAATGCCCTAAAATAGGAAAAAACTTAACTATAACATAAATCCTAATTTTCGGCCTCAAGATGGCGAATTTCAGGCCCGAAAAAGTTCTAAAACTTTCTCTAAATAGTATTGTGGGTTAACTAGTACATTCATCTCATCAAAACATGTGGTTTCAAAAAAAAGAACTCAAACGGATACCCGAAGCTCAAGTTATGACCTTGTCAAGTTCTTGCTAATTTTGGTGCATCATTCTCCCCTACTTGAAAAAATGCAGCTCCTACAAGTTGTCTTCTTCAAACTACTTCAATTTATCTACATCTAACTTCTTAATCTCCCACTATAAGACCCAAGTATTGTCAACTTGTTCCATTCCTTTTCGATGTACCAAATATTTGTTGTATTTCCCATGTTGTGTGTCCATTATTTTCTTATCTAGAATCTGATCTACTTCTTATTTCTTCTTCACTGGAACTTGTTGCCTCCAATCTACTACTTCATCAATAACAACCCCTTTTGCATAATAACCTTGAAAAGGATACAATTCTGAAACATTATACACTTTGGAGAAATATGAAAATTCCTCGCAATTCTACCTCATAAGCATTATCATTTATTGTTTTCATGATTTTACAAGGACCAATCTTCTTGTACCTCAAATCAGCTTGTTATAGGTTCCTTTTGAAACCTTTCCTACCGCAAGTAAACCATAACCAACTCACAAACTGTAAATACCTTTCTCTTTCTATACACATATGTTATTTTGTTATACTTATCATTACTAGTTTGCATCTTCTTCCACACTTCTTACTTTGAAATTGTTGTATATGTTCGGAAAATGCTTCGCATCATCACTAACTTTGCCATCAACTCGTAGTTGTACCAAATCTAACACCCCTTTTGGATTACTCCCATATAAAATTGAAAATGGATAATTTCTTGTGGATCTATTTATGGAACTATTATATACAAACTCATCTTGTGGTAATGCCATTGTTTCAACTTTTCCCCAACAATGCACCTTAATAGGTTTCCCAAAATTTGATTTATCACCTCTATTTTCCCATCAGGTCTAAGGATGATATACATTGTTGAATTGTAGTTGATTTCCAAATTTCTTCCATAAAGTTCTCCGTGACTTAAGAACCTTGTGTCCCTATCTGAAGTAATGGTTTTAGAACACCATTCAAATGAAAAACTTATCTCGAAATAGAAATATGCTACATCTGTCACATCACTTGTTTTCTTGCAGGTAATAGAATTAACAATATTATAAAACCTATCAACAACAACAAAAAAACTTATTCATTACCTCATTGTGTTTTTGGTGATCCCAAAAAAACCATACTCAGATCTATCCATGACCCTTTAGGAATAGGAAATGACATATACAACCTTTTATTCTATGCATGACCTTTCAAAACTTGAAAAATTTGACACCTCTCCACATATCTTACCACATCTCTTTTCATTTTTGGCTAATAGTATATCTCTGCTACCAAGTATATCATTTTATCTTTGCTAATATTCCTAACCAATCCTCTTCTATACATCTCTTTCACTATATTCTCTCTCATATACCCAATCGGAATACATATTTTGAGTCCTTGAATAGGTAGCCATCCTATAAAATGTACTCATCTTGGATATCTCCTGCATTTTATGACAAAGGATGAATTAACCTTTCAACAATATCCTTGAAATCAGAATCAGAAGAATACAAACCCTTTATTGCTTCAAAACCCACCACCTCATTTTCCATAGTGGTAAAAAAATTTAGACACCTACTCAATGCATCTACAACTTGATTATGTTTACCTTATTTATGTTTTAGAGAAAAAGTATAACCCTACAAAAATAATACCCACTTTTCATGCCTACTATTCAACTTCTTTTGTGTATTCACATACTTCAGGGCTATGTGGTCTGTAAATAACACAAACTCCTTAGGCACTAAGTAATGCCTCCAATTCCTTAATGCTTGTACAATTGCATAACATTCCACATCATAAGTAGAGTAGTTATTTCTTACCTCATTTAGTTTCTCACTAAATAAAGCTATTGGCTTTCCACCTTGACTTAGAAAATCCGCAATACCCACATGTGAGGAATCAAAATCAACCTGAAACACTTTATCAAAATATGGTAGTTCCAAAATGGGTGCCTCATGTCACATTCTTCAAGAATTAAAAACTATCTTTAGCTTCCTTTGTCCACAAAAATTGCCTTGCTTATTTGCAATCTGTTATAAGTGCTACAATATTGCTGAAATTTTTGGTAAAGTTTATGTAAAATGTTGTTAGACCATGAAAGATTCTTACCTATGTTATACTCCATGGAGTAGGCCACTCAATAATTGCCTTTATCTTCTCTCGAGTCCATATGTACCCAATCATTGAAATAATAAAGCCCAAGAATACCAAAATCTCTTGCATAAACATGTACTTCTTCATATTTTCATAGAGTCTCTCTTTCCTTAACACTTCAAATACCACCCTTAGATGCCTCAAATTTTTTTCTTTAGTTTTAGTAAAGATCAATATATCATCAAACTAAACCACAAAAACTTACGATTATACTCCCGCAACATGGTGTTCATCGGTTTCATAAAAATACTAGGTGCATTAGATAACTCAATGGCATCACCAACCACTCATATAATCCATTTCCTATCTTGAATGTTGTTTTCCACTCATCTCCTTATTTGATCCAAATATGATGGTAACCACTTCAAAGATCAATCTTGGCGAAATACCTTGATCCAAAGAATCACATCAATCATATCATCAAGGTGAGGTATTGGTAACCCATACGATTTTAATTTTTTTTATTACTCTGCTATCCATGCACATTATCCATGTTCCATCCTTCTTTGGTGTTAATAAAGTTGGGATTTCTCATGGACTCATGCTCTCCCTTACGACCCCCTTTCTCACGAGCTTTGTCACTTTCCTATTCAACTCCTCATGTAATGTCGGGTTCGTCCTATAAGCCGCTTGATTTGAGAGTGAAGAACACGATTCAAATAAATATGGTGTTGAATATCTATTTTTGGTGGTAATCTATCTAGTAGCTCATCATGAATAACATCAAAAATTCTTCTATTAATTTTGGTTTTTCTAATGCTATTTGTGCATTTGTGGGTTCATCCTTATTTGTGACTAGTGCATAACAAAAACCGGTTTCCTTTGCCTCCTTCTAAAATTCCTTTGAACAAAACATATTTTCAGCCTTCCCTCTTCCTTAAGATGTAGCAAAACTATTTTTGTGCCATCCTTCCAGAAAGTATAAGTATTCTTTCCCCATCATGAATAAATTTTCTATCAAAATTCCATGGTATTCCTAGCAGCATATGACTTGCACCCATAGGAATAACATCACACCAAATCTCATCCTTTTAACTGTTCCTAGTAGAAAAACTTATTAAACATATCTTATCAATAATAACTTTATTACTATTCTTAAACCATGCAATATGGTAAGGTTTAGGATTCTTCTCACAATGTAAACCCAATTTATCAAAAATCTCATTTGAAACCATGTTCCAGTAACTACCACCATCAATAATAGTATTACACACCTTTCCTTCTCAAGTACATCTTGTTCTAAAAATATTTTTACATTTCCATGAATCCCCCTTGGTATCCTTTCTTTGAAAAATCATCATCCTCTTGATCATCATGTTGTATCCAACATCCGATGGAATTTCTAGGCCTGTTCATCTTCTACTTATTCAACTTAAAAATATTTACTCTTGGAGCATCCGCTTTCCTCTTGTCATGTGTATAAGAATGTGGGAATTCAAAATTTGGATGCCCTCTTCACTACATTTGTAACAAACAAGTGGTATTTGTGGAGTATCCCATCCTCTATCACCAACATAACCCCTACCTCTAGAAAATCCTTTTCATCTTTGTTGATTCTAGGAATCTTGTCTCGTATCTTCTTACTTTTCCACTCCATGAGGTGATTCTCCCTACCTTGGCTAAAACCAGATCATCCCCGAAAGGAAGATGAGACCCCCTATTCATTCCATGTGATCTCCTAAAAGTTTGATGACTCTTCTGTTTTCCCTTGGCCTTTAAGGATAATTGATAGGCATCCTCCATGATCTTAATCTTGTGCAATTGGTGCTACAATACTTTGCTAAATTTTTAATAATCTTTCTATTAAATGTTTCTAGACCATGAAATATTCTTACCTCTATTATACTCCATGGATTAGGCCACTCAATAATTTCCTTTAACTTCTCTGAGTCCATCTATACCCCATCTTCTTAAATAATAAAGACCAAGAATACCAAAATCTCTTGCATAAACATGAACTTCTTCATATTTGTATAGAGTTTCTCTTTCCTTAACACTTAAAACATCACCCTTATATGCCTCAAATGTTCTTCTTTAGTTTTACTAAAGATCAAGATATCATCAAAATAAACCTCAACAAACTTACCATTATACTCCCACAAAATGGTGTTCATTAGTCTCATAAAAGTACTAGGTGCATTGGATAACCGAATGGCATCACAAACCACTCATATAATCCATTTCCTATCTTGAATGTTGTTTTCCACTTGTCTCCTTATCTGATCTAAATCTAATGGTAACCACTTTGAAGATAAATCTTGGTAAAATACCTTGATCCAACAAGCACATACATCATATCATCAAGGGGAGGTATCGGGAACCTATACATGATTGTAATTTTATTGATTTCTCTGTTATTCATGCACATTCTCCATGTCCTATCCATATTTGGTGTTAATAAATATAGGGTTACACATGGAATCATGCTCTCCCTTATGACCTCTGTCATTAGCTCACTCACAAGCTCTGTCACTTTCTTATTCAACTCTACAAGCAATGTTGGGATCATCCTATAAGCCGCATGATTTGGGAGTGAATAACCCGGATTAAAATCAATATGGTGTTGAATATCTCTTTTGAGTGGTAATCCATCTGGTAGCTCATAAATAATTACATTAGAAAATTCTTCTATTAATTTAATTGTTTCGACTGGTATTTGTGCACTTGCAGATTCATCCTTATTTGTGACTAGTGCATAAAAAAACCTCATTGCCTTTTCCTCCTTCACAAAATCCTTCACAAAGAATATTTTCAGCCTTCCCCTCTTCCTTTAGAGGTAGAAAAAATATTTTTGTGCCATATTTCTTGAAATTATAAGTATTCTTTCCCCGTCATGAATAAATTTTCTATCAAATTTCCATGCTCTTCCTAGTAGCATATGACATGCATCCATAGAAATAACATCACACCAAATCTCATATTTTTAACTGTTCCTAATAGAAAAACTTATTAAACATATCTTATCTATAGTAACTTCATTACCCTTCTTAAACGATGCAATATTGTAAGGGTTAGGATTCTTCTAATAATGCGAGACTCCAATTTATCGACCATCTCATTTGAAATAATGTTCTCATAACTACCACCATCAATAATAACATTACATACCTTTACTCTTGAACTGCATCTTGTTCTCAAAATATTTGTATGTAGCCATGCATCCCCTTAATATCCTTTCTTGGAGTAATCATATTCCTCTTGATCATCGATTTTCTCCAACATCTAGTGGACTTTCTAGGTCTTGTATAGCTTCAACAAGATTTACTCTTGGAGCATCTCCTTTCCTTTTTTCATGTGTATAAGAATGTGGGCATTCAAAATCCCAATGCCCCTCTTCACCACACCTATAACAAACAAATGATATTCATGGAGCATCCCATCCTCTATTGCCAAAATATCCCCTACACCTAGAAAATCCTCTTCCTCTTTGTTGATTTTGGGAATATTTTCTCGTATCTTATTTTTTTCCACTCCACGAGGTGATTATCCATTACCTTGGTTAAAATGAGCTATTCCTTGAAAGGAATATGAGACCCCATATTCATTCCGGTAATCTCCAAAAATTTTGAGGAATTTTTTTCCTCGGCCTTTAAGGCTAATTTATAGGAATCCTCCATGATCTTAATCCTTTACATACTTATCTCACCTTGAATAGAAAATTTTAATCCATTTAAATACCTTGAATCCATTTGTTCCTCGGTTTATTTATGCTCTAAATGAATGGACAACTTGTAGAACTCATCTGTGTATTCTTTGTCTTGTTTGTAAGTTCTGCCTAAGATTCTCAAACCTCTTATAAAGGGTTTGTGCATAATCCACAGGGAAAAATATATCTTTCATTATTCTCCATCTTTCTATTTGTCCTTATTGTTTATTTCCCCTTTCTTGACCACTCTTTCTGTAGGTGATCCAACCATAACATAGCATGACCTTCCAATTTCATGCATGTAAATTTTACCTTCTTTTCTTCCGACATAGCCTTCCACCGAAAAAATTCCTATGCTAGTCAACCACCTATCAGCTCCTCTAGTTTTAGACTACCTCTATACTCGAAAAAATCAACTCTTATTGCATCATTCTTTCCTTCTAATGTCGGAATCATCCTTTCTTCAAAATCTAATGGTGGCACTTGCATTTCCTCCTCTTCACAAACTTCTTCTTCATATGTGTCATCTCCACCTTGATTTCCTCTATGGGTTATCATTCCAAAGCAAGTGTAGAAACTTGCCTTTTTATATCTTGTATATTTCGATTCATCTGGGAAATACCGCCTCCTCTTCCTCTTCCTCTTCCTCTTCCTCTTCATGCCATTTCCTTTAAAGACTCAAACCAACTCTGATACTAGATAATGTAGCCAAATTCTAAACAAACTTGATATACTACAAATAATATAAACTCCAAAAGAAAATAGATCTCCTTCTTCATTATTGAATAATGAATTACAATGTTTCCTAAATAGGAAAAAAAATATCAACTCGAGTTTCTAAGAAAAATCAAACTAACTTTGACTATATCTACTCTAGGTGGCGGAAATTACTATTTTTAAAAGTTTACTAGAACCTACTATTCTTAGTAAGATTGCATGCTTATTCGTATGGGAAAAAAAAATTCCACACATATTTTATATTCCTAAATTAGAGGAATTTCCAACTTTCTAACTCATAATGCACCTAATATACTAAAATTAAATAATACCCAAAAATAGAAAAAAAACGAACTACAACTTAACTCCTAATTTGTCGGCCTCAAGATGGCGGATTTCGGCCTAAAAAGTGTCAAAACTTGCTCCAATTGGTAGTGATGGTTGACCAATATGTTTATATCATCAAAACATGTGGTTTAAAATAAGAAAAAGACTCAAATGGACACCCTGGAGCTCATGTTATGACCATGTACGGTTCCTGTTAATTTGGGGACATCATTCTCCCCTGCTTGAAAAAAATGTAGCTCCTGCAAGTTATCTTCTTCAAACTATTTCCATTTATATGCATCTAACTTCTTAATCTCCCAATCTGTGACCCAAGTATCATCCTCTTATTCCAGTCCTTTCCAATGTACCAAATACTTTTTGTATTTCCCATGTCGTGTGTCCATTGTTTTCTTATCTAGAATCTGATCCACTTCTTTTTCTTCTTCATTAGAACTTGTTGCCTCCAATATAACACTTCATTAATAACATCCCCTTCTGCACCATCCCAATGAATACAATACAAATATAAAACATTAAACTTTGGAGAAATATCAAAATTCCTTGGCAATTCTACCTCATAAGCATTATCATTTATTTTTTCACAATTTTGCAGGGACCAATCTTCTTGTACTTCAGCTTGTTATAGGTTCCTTTTGGAAACCTTTCCTTCCATAGGTATACCATAACCAACTCACCAACTGTAAATACCTTTCTTTATCTGTGCACATATGTTATTTCCTTATACTTATCATTACTATTCTGCAACTTCTTCCACACTTCTTCCTGTAATTGTTGTATATGTTTGGAAAATGCTTTTGCATCATCACTAACTCTACCATCAATTAGTAGTTGTACCAAATATAACACCCAATTTTGATTACTCCCATACACAATAAAAATGGATAGTTTTGTGTGGATCTATTAATGAAACTGTTATATACAAACTTTTCTTGTGGTAATGCTAAGTCCCATTGTTTGATTTTCCCCAATGAGGCACCTAAACAGTTTCCCAAACTCGATTTACCACCTTTGTTTTACCATCACCTCGGGATGATATGAAGTACTTAATCGTATTTGATTTCCCAATTTCTTCCATAAAGTCCTCCAAAAGTTACTTAATAACCTTGTGTCCCTATCTAAATTAAAGGTTTTGGAACGCCATGTAAATGAAGAACTTCTCTCGAAAAACAAATCTGCGACACTGGTTGCATCACTTGTTTTCTTACATGCAATAAAACAAACCATCTTTGAAAACTCATAAACAACCACAAAAGTTGATTCATTACCTCGTGTTTTTGGTAATCCCAAAACAAAATCCATACTCAGATCTTTCCATGACCCTTTAGGAACATGCAACGGCATATACAACCCTGTATTTTGTGCATGGCCTTTCAAGACTTGGAAAATTTGACACCTCTCCACATATCTTACCACATATCTTTTCAGATTTGGCCAATAGTATTTCTCTTCTACCAAGGCTATCATCTTATCTTTACCAAAATTCCCAACCAATTCTTTGTTATGCAACTCTTTCACTATATTCTCTCTCATAGACCCAATTAGAATACATAGTTGGTGTCCCTTGAATAGGTAACCATCCTGTAAAATGTACTCATCCTGGACATCTCCTGCATTGTCTGAAAATGGATGAATTAACCTTTCAACAATATCCTTGAAATCAAAATAAGAAGAATACAAACCCTTTATTGCTTCAAAACCCACCACCTCATTTTCCATAGTGTTAAAAAAATTCACACGCCTTCTACTCAATGCATCTACAACTTGATTTTGTTTTCCTGATTTATGTTTTAGAGAAAATTATAACCCTACAAAAATGATACCCACTTTGCATGCCTACTATTCAACTTCTTTTGTGTATTCACATACTTCATAGCTATGTGGTTTGTAAATAACAAAAACTCCTTAGGCACTAAGTAATACCTCCAATGCCTTAATGCTTGTACAATTGCATAAAATTCCACATCACAAGTAGAGTAGTTCTTTCTTACCTCATTCAGTTTCTCACTAAATAAAGATACTAGCTTTCCACCTTGACTTAGAACATCCCTAATACCCACATGTGAGGCATCAAAATAAACATCAAACACTTTATTAAAATTTGGTAGTGTTAAAATGGGTACCTCTTTCACCTTCTTCTTCAAGAACTGAAAAAGTATCCTCGCTTTCCTTGTCCCCAAAAACTCCCTTCCTTTTGTGCAATCTATTATAGGTGCTACAATATTGCAGAAATTTGTAATAACCTTTCTGTAAAATGTTGCTAGACCATGTAATCTTATTACCTCGGTTATCTTGTGGAGTAGGATACTCAATAATTGTCTTTATCTTTTACGAGTTTATCTTTACCTAATCTACTAAAATATTAAAGCCCAAGAATACCAAACTCTCTTACATAAATGTGCACTTCTTCATATTTGCATAGAGTTTCTCTTTCCTTAACACTTCAAATATCACCCTTAGATTCCTCAAATGTTCTTCTTTAGTTTTAACAAAGATCAAAATATCATCAAAATAAACCACAACAAATTTACCATTATACTCCTACACATGGTGTTCATCATCGATAAAAATAATAGGTGCATTGGATAACTTGAATAACATCACAAAACACTCATATAGTCCATTTCCTATCTTGAATGTTGTTTTCCACTAGGCTCCTTATCTGATCCAAATATGATGGTAACCACTTCAAAGATCAATCTTGGTGAAATAACTTGATACAACAAGCACATCCATCATATCATAAGGGTGAGGTATTGGGAACCTATACTTGATTGTAATTTTATTTATTTCTCTACTATCTCGTGCACATTTTCCATGTTCCATCCTTCTTTGGTGTTAATAAAGTTGGGGTTACACATGGAGTTATGCTCTCCCTTACGACCCCCTTTCTCACAAGCTCTGTCACTTTCCTATTGAAATCTATATGTAATGATAGGCTTATCCTATAAGTCACTTGATTTGAGAGTGAAGAACTTGGATTCAAATCAATATGGTGTTCAATATCTATTTTGGGTGGTACTCCATCTGGTAGCTCATCAATAATAACATTAGAAAATTCTTCTATTAATTATGTTGTTTCTACGGGTATATTTACACTTGAGGGCTCATCTTTATTTGTAAATAGTGCATAATAAAACCATTTTCCTATGTCCCTGTCAAAAATTCCTTTGCAAAAAGAATATTTTTGGCCTTCCCTTCTTAAGAGAGGTAGAAAAACTATTTTTGTGCCATCCTTCCACAAAGTATAAGTATTCTTTCTACCGTCATGAATAACTTTTCTATCAAATTGCCATGGTCTTCCTAGTAGCATATGAAATGCATCCATAGGAATAACATCACACCAAATTTCATCCCTGTAATTTTTCCCAATATAAAAATTATTAAACATCTCTTATCAATAGTAACTTCATTACCCTTCTTAAACCATGCAATACGGTAAGGGTTATGATTCTTCTCACAATGCAGACCCAATTTATCGACCATCTCATTTGAAATAATGTTCCCATAACTATGACCATCAATAATAACATTGCATACCTTTCCTCCTAAAGTGCATCTCATTCTAAAAATATTTGTACACAACCATGCATCCCCCTTGATATCCTTTCTTTGAGCAATCATCATCCTCTTGATCATCATATTTTCTCCAACATTTGGTGGAATTTCTAGGTCTTGTTCATCCTCAACAAGATTTACTCTTGGAGCATCATATTTCCTCTTTTCATGTGTATAAGAATGTGGGCATTCAAAATCCCGATGCCCCTTTTCACCACATCTATAAAAAAAAATGGTCTTTGTGGAGGATCCCATCCTTTATTGCCAACATCTCCACTGCCCCTAGAAAATCCTCTTCCTCTTTGTTGATTTTTGGAATCTTGTCTAGTATCTTCTTTATTTTCCACTCCATGAGGTGATTCTCCCCTACCTTGGCTAAAATTAGATCATCCCTAAAAGGAAGATGAGGCCACCATATTCATTCCAGGTAATCTCCAAAAATTTTGAGGACTTTTTTTTCCTCGGACTTTAAGCCTAATTTATAGGCATCCTTGATGCTCTTAAACTCACAGTGCATACTTATCTCATCTTGAAGAGAAAAATTTAATCCATTTACATATCTTGTAGCCATTTTTTCCTCATTTTATTCATGCTATATACATGAATGGAAAAATTTTAGAACTCATCTATGTATTATTTCACTATTTTTCAGTTACATTCGAGATTCTAAAACATCCTTTAAAGGGCTTGTGTGTAATCCATAGGGAGAAATTTATCTTTCAGCTTCTTCTCCATGTTGCAATTTTTCCTAATTATTTCTTTCCCCTTTCTTGACCACTTTTTCTGTTGGTGATCCCACCATAACATAGCATGACCTTTCAATTTTTGCATGTAAATTTTACCTTCTTTTCTTGATCATGGCCTTCAACTCAAAAAAATTTCCTATGGTAATCAACCATTCTATCAACTCCTCTAGTTTTAGACTACATCTATACTCTGAAATATCAACTCTTAGCTCATCATTCTTTCCTTCTAATGCTCAAGTATCCTTTCTTCAAAAGCTAATGGTGGTGTTTGTGTTTCCTCCTTTTCACAAACTTCTTCTTCATTTGTGTCATCTCCACCTTGATTTCCTCTCTGGGTTATCATTGCAGCAAACACATCAACTTGCCTCTACATATCTTGCATATTTCTATTCTAATGGGAAATACTAACACCTCTTCCTCTTCCTCTTCGTGCCATTTTTTAAAAACTTGAACCAACTCGATACTGATAATGTAGCCAAATTCTAAACAAAATTGATATACTACAAATAATATGAACTCCAAAAGAAAATAGATCTCCTTATTTGTTATTGAATAATGAATTACAATGTTTCCTAAATAGGAAAACAACTCCCAACTCTAGTTTCCAAGAAAAATCTAACTAACTTTGACTAAATCTACTCTAGGTGGCGGAAATTACTATTTTTAGCAGTTTACTAAAATCTACTATTCTTAGTATGTTCGTATACTTATTCGTATGGGCATAGAAATTGCCACACATCTTCTACATTCATAAATTAGAGGAATTTTAAACTTTCCAACTCATAATGCAACTGAAAGACTAAAGTTAACTAATGCCCTAAAATAGGAAAAAACCGAACTCACTTAAATCCTATTTTTCGGCCTCAAGATGGTGGATTTCGGGCCAAAAAAGTGCCAAAACTTGCTCCAACCAATAGTGTTGGTTAACTAGTATGTTCATCTCTCATAGAAACATGTGGTTTAAAAAAATGGACTTAAATAGACACCCAGAGCTCAAGTTATGAGCTTGTCAAGTTCTGCTCATTTTTGCACATCATTCTCCCCTACTTAAAAAAATGCAGCTCCTATAAGTTGTCTTCTTAAAAATACTTCCATTTATCTGCATCTAACTTATTAATCTCACACTCTCGACTCAAGTATTTTCCTCTTGTTCCAATCCTTTCCAATGTACCAAATATTAGTAGTATTTCCCATGTCGCATGTCTATTATTTTCTTATCTCAAATCTAATCCACATCTTCTTTCTTCTTCACCGAACATGTTGCATCCAATCTACTACTTCATCAATAAAATCCCCTTCCCACCATCCACTTGAAAATAATATAAATCTGAAACATTAAACAACGGAGAAATATAAAAATTCCTTGGCAATTCTACGTCATAAGCATTATCATTTAATTTTTTCATGATTGTACAAGGACTAATCTTCTTGTACTTTAGGTTGTTATATATTCCTTTTGGAAACCTTTCCTTCAGTAGGTATACCATAACCAACTCACCAGCTATAAATACCTTTCTCCGTTTATGCACATCTGCTATTTCCTTATACTTTTCATTACTACTCTTGCAATTTCTTCCTCACTTATTCCTACACTTGTTATATATGTCTAGAAAATTCTTCTTCATCATCACTAACTCTACAATTAATGGTAGTTGTACCAAATATAACACCCCATTTGGATTACTCCCATACACAATCGAAAATGGATACTTTCTTGTGGATCTATTTATGGACCTCTTATATGCAAACTCAACTTGTGGTAATGCTAAGTCTCATTGTTTGATTTTCCCCAATGATGCACCTTAATAGATTTCCCACACTTCAATTTACCACCTTTGTTTTCCCATCATTCGAGGATGATATGCACTACTCAACTCTAGTTAAATTCCCAATTTATTACATAAATTCCTCCAAAAGTGAATTATGAACCTTGTGTCCCTATCAAGTAATGGTTTTAGAACACCGTGTAAATGAACAACTTATCTCGGAAAACAAATCTACTATGCCTATCGCATCACTTGTTTTCTTGTAGAAAATAAAATGAACCATCTTTGAAAACCTATCAACAACCAAAAAAATTGAGTCATTTCCTATTGTGTTTTTGGTAATCTGAAAACAAAATCCATACTCATATCTATCCACTACCCTTTAGGGATAGGGATCAGCATAAACAACCTTGTATTTTGTACATTGCCTTTGAGACTTAGCAAATTCGACACCTCTCCACATATCTTATCACATCTATTTTAATATTTTTTGAATAGTATTTCTCATTTACCTAGGCTATCATCGTATCTTTACAAAAATTCCCAGCCAATCCTCCACTATGTAAATCTTTCACTATATTCTCTCTCATAGACCCAACTAGAATACATAGTTGGCATCCCTTGAATAGGTAGCCATCCTATAAAATGTACTCATCCTAGACATCTCCTACATTTTCTAACAATGGATGAATTAACCTTTCAACAATATCCTTGAAATCAAAATCAGAAGAATACAAACCCTTTATTGCTTCAAAACCCACCACCTCATTTTCCATAGTGGTAAAAAAAGTCACACACCTACTCAATGCATCTGCAACTTGATTTTTTTCCTGATTTATGTTTTAGAGAAAAAGTATAACCCTACAAAAATGATACCCACTTTGCATGCCTATTATTTAACTTCTTTTGTGTATTCACATACTTGAGCTATGTGGTCTATAAATAACACAAGCTCCTTAGGTACTAAGTAATGCTACCAATACCTTAATGCTTGTACAATTGCATAAAATTCCACATCATAAGTAGAGTAGTTATTTCTTACCTCATTAAATTTCTCACTAAATAAAGCTACTGTCTTTCCGTCTTAACTTATAACAGCCCCAATACCTACATGTGAGGCATCGAAATAAACCTAAAACACTTTATCAAAATATGGTAGTGCCAAAATGGGTGCCTCTGTCACCTTCTTCAAGAATTGAAAACTATCCTCGCTTCCTTTATTCACAAAAACTCCCTTCCCTTTTGCACGATCTATTATAGGTCTTTCAATCTGCTAAAATTTTTAATAAACTTTACTGTAAAATGTTGCTAGACCATGCAATCTTCTTACCTCTGTTATACTTCATGGAGTAGGCCACTCAATAATTTCCTTTATCTTCTATAAGTCCTTTTGTACCCCATCTATTGAAATAATAAAGCCAAAGAATACCAAACTCGCTTGCAAACCTACATTTCTTCATATTTGCATAGAGTCTCTCTTTCCTTAACACTTCAAATATCACCCTTAGATGCCTCAAATTTTATTCTTTAGTTTTACTAAAGATCAAGATATCATCAAAATAAACTACAAAAACTTAGGATTATACACCCGCAACATGGTGTTCATCGGTTTCATAAAAATACTAGGTGCATTAGATAACCCGAATGGAATCACCAGAACTCATATAATCCATTTCTTGTCTTAAATGATGTTTTACACTCAAATCCTTCTCTCGATCTGAATCTAATGATAACCACTTCAAAGATATATCTTAGTGAAATACATTGATCCAATAAGCACATCAATCTTATCGTCAAGGCATGGTATTGGGAACCTATACTTCATTTGAATTTTATTGATTACTTTGATATTTGTGGACATTATCCATGTTCCATGCTTCTTTGCTATTAATGAAGTTGGGGTTTCTCACAAACTCATGCTCTCCCTTATGACCCCCTTTATCACGAGCTCTGTCACTTTCCTATTCAACTCTGCATGTAATGTTGGGCTCATCCTATAAGCCGTTTAATTTGGGTGTGAAGAACCTGGATTAAAATAAATATGGTGTTGAATATCTCTTTTGGGTGGTAATCCATCTGGTAGCTCTTAATGAATAACATCAAAAATTCTTCTATTAATTTTGGTGTTTCTAATGGTATTTATGCACTTGTGGGTTCATCTTTATTATGAGTAGTGCATAAAAACTGGTTTCCTTTGCCTCCTTCACAAATTCCTTTGCACAAAGCATATTTTCAGCCTTCCTCTTCCTTAAGATGTAGAAAAATTATTTTTGTGCCATCCAACTAGAAAGTATAAGTATTATTTCCCCTGTCATGAATGACTTTTCTATCAAATTTCCATGGTCTTCCTAGAAGTATATGACATGCATCCATAGGAATAACATCACACCAAATCTCATCCTTTATGAACTATTCCTAATAGAAAAACTTATTAAAAATCTCTTATAAACAAACTTCATTACCCTTATTAAACCATGAAATACGGTAAGGGTTAGGATTCTTCTCATAATGCGGACCCAAATTATTGACCATCTCATTTAAAACCATGTTCTCAAAAATACCACCATCAATAATAACATTAAATAACTTTCCTCATAAATTGAATCTTGTTCTAAAAATATTCGTACACTACCATGCATCCACCTTGATATCCTTTCTTGGAGCAATCATCGTCCTCTTGATCATCGATTTTCTCCAACATCCGGTGAATTTATAGGTTTTGTTCATCTTCTACTTGTTTAGATTTAACAAGATTTAATCTTGGAGTATCAACTTTCCTCTTTTAATGTGTATAAGAATGTGGGCATTCAAAATCCCAATGCTTCTCTTCACCACATTTGTAACAAAAAAATAGTCTGTGTGGAGCATCCCATCCTCTATCACTAGCATATCCCCTACCCCTAGAAAATCGTATTCCTCTTTATTGATTCATGGAATCTTGTCTTATATCTTCTTGCTTTTCCACTCCACGAGGTGATTCTCCCCTACCTTGGCTTAAACCAGCTCATCCCCGAAAGTAATATGAGGCCCAACTATTCATTCCAGTGTGATCTCCTAAAACTTTGATGACTTTTTTTTTTCCTCAACCTTTAAGGTTAATTGATAGGCATCCTCTGTGCTCTTAATCCTGTGCATACTTATCCCATCTTGAATATAAAATTTAAATCCATTTACATACATTACAAGTGATTTGTTCCTCGCTTTCTTTATGCTCTAAATGAATGGACAACTTGTAGAAATCATCTATGTATTATTGCACTTTGTTGCAATTTCTCGTTTGAGATTTGAAACCTCCTCGTAAAGGGTTTGTGCATAATCCACAAGGATAAATTTATCTTTTTTTTTTTTCTTCTCCATCTTTCTCCATGTCCTAATTCTTTCTTTCCCCTTTCTTGACCACTCTTTTTGTAGGTTATCCCACCATAACATACCATGACCTTTCAATTTCATGCATATGCAAATTTTACCTTATTTTCTTTTGACATATCTTTCCACTAAAAACATTTCCCTATGTTATTCAACCAGTCTATCAGCTCCTCTAGTTTTAGACTACCTCCATACTCTAAAACATCAACTCTTTTCCCATCATTATTTTCTTCTAATGCTCAAAGCATCCTTCTTCAAAATCTAATGATTGCACTTCATGCGTTTCCTCCTCTTCACAAAATTTTTCTTCATCTATGTTATCTCCACCTTGATTTCCTCTCTGGGCAATCATTACAGCAAGTGCAACAAGTCACCTCTATAGATCTTGCATATTTATATTCATCTAGGCAATACCGCCACCTCTTCCTCTTCTTGTCATTTGTTTAAATACTTGAACCAACTCGATACCGATATAATGTAGCCAAATTATAAAAAAACATTATATACTACAAATAATATGAACTCCTAAAGAAAATATATATCCTTATTCATTATTGAATAATGAATTACAATGTTTCATAAATAGTAAAACAACTCCAAATTTGATTTTCCAAGAAAACTCACTAAATTTGACTAAATCTACTCTAGGTGGCGGAGATTACTATTTTTAGCAGTTTTACTAGAACCTCGCTATTCTTAGTAAGTTCACATGCTTATTTATATGGGCAAAGAAATTTCCACGCATCTTCTACATTCCTAAATTAGAGGAATTTCCAACTTTCTAACTCATAATGCAACTAATAGACTAAAATTAACTAATGCCCTAAAATAGGAAAAAATAAATTACAACTTAAATATTAATTTTCAGCCTCAAGATGGCAGATTTTGGGTCTGAAAAAGTGCCAAAATTGCTAGAAACATGTGGTTTCAAAAACAAACAAACTCAAATGGACACCCCAAGCTCAAGTTGTGACCTTGACAAGTTCTTGCTAATTTTGGCACATCAAATATTCTAATGAAAAGCCCACTACTTGATGAACTCTTGAAATATCCTCACGATAAATCTTAATGCCTTTGAATTACTTTCTAAACCTCTCCACCATAGGTGACACTTTTTAAGGGATATGAAAAAAACTCATTGACTTGAACTAAATTCCTTAGAGAGAGTTGATGTTCCTACATTCTAAGTACCAAGATTGATGATCTTTTACGGTGTTGGAAATTACCACCCTTATCTTTTCCAGAGACTCCAATGTATCTTCATTGAATGAGAATGGATCCCCAGGACTCCTTCTTGACTAGATCTTCAAAAGGCTTCAATAAATCATCTATTGAAGTGTCTTCGTCTACTCATAATACTCTAATATTTTGTACTTGAATGTTGGCATCCTTATGAATCTTTTCAACATCTTCCTCACATGAATCAACCTATTTTATAGTGCATTTAATAATTTTATAGTGAGAAATCATATTTTGGGCCCGTAATTACAATAATTCATCTGATGTTGAAGATAATAAACCTTTAATTATCAAAAGGGGTGATTTGATCTTTCCCATCTTGATGACAAGTGGATACACCTGAACCCAGTGATCCTTCTCTTCTTCAATCCCTTCTCATTTTTTGATTATTTTAATTTACATAACACCCATGTACTTGAATAATTTCAACATTTTAGGAAGCAACACCTTCCCTTTCCCAGGATCATGTTCACCCACTATTCATTTACATTTCCTTACATGGTGAACCCTTATGTTTTTCTAATAGACACAGGGTCGAAGATAATAATAGGAGTAACTTATTCATCCAAGAAAGAAGTGGAAAGAATTTTGATTATTTTATAATCTAGCATTTCTTCAATTTTATCATCATCCTTTTATATGACTACCTCCACATACTAATATGTTGAGGCAACACTAGAATTCAAGAAGCCACTTGAGCCAATTTTCTTTTCTTTCCTTTGATCATCGAGGTGATAGTTGAGAAATCATGAATTACCACTTATTTCACCATTTGAGATTTTGTTGCAATAATCTCATGTAGAGGAATATTTAATTTTTTTATGTCTTAGAATTTAGTAATATTTCATCCTCTTAATCCGAATGGGAAGGACCTATTAGTGCAAATCAGCGCACTTCGGATGTTGATCGATTTCTAGGTTGATCATACTAGCATCCAAAGTGTGATTGCACAACATTAAATCCTTTCTCCAAGTGTGGGACTTGAAAAAATGAGAAAGGAATCTCCAGAGAAGGTTTTCCTATTCTCAAAATCTAATCTAACTTGCCAAGGAGACAGGGTAAGAAGATGCATAAAAATAAACCTAAGCTAACAGAGGTGATGCACCGAGGAATGAAGAACACCTATCTTGCCAATAAACACAAACCATTAAAATGTGATGCAAGATCATGCACAAATAACAAAATTTGTAGTGAAAGATCAGGAGGATGCAAATGAACACAGAGAGGGTTGAGAATCATCCACAGACATGCATTACTTGATCCAAAGATTGATACAATACACTACAAAATTCCAAGAGGCAAAGTTGCATTACAGTTTTAAATGGGAGGTTCGAACTCCACAAATTCACCTGCCAAAGAGAAGGAGGGAGGGGCAAAACAAGAATGTCCAACCTTTAGAAAGAAGCCCCTCCTTACAATTTATAGGAAGAATGAGAGAGGGAAGAGAGAGGAAATCCAAATCTACCCCAACCACTTCTAGGTTTCATTTAATTCATCTCATTATGGTGGTAGGTGAGAACCCTAGCAAAAGTGGCAAACTATATTTTGCATTAAAGCTGGTTGTTGAAACGTCATTTCTGGCCATTATCACGTGCCAGAGGTATTTTTCGATTTTCTCTCTCCAAACTGAACCAAAATGCAAGATTGACCCTAGAATCATGTAGATAATTTCACCATCTTTCCATTGATATAAAGAACGTGAAAATCCGAGCTCTGGATCGAAAGTTATGGCCATTTGAAGATTTAGGGCAAAAACAGGCCCAAAACGGATCGGCGGGAAAAAAATTTGAATTTTACCTCCTTTTTTATTTTGGAAAATTTTTATAAAATTTTCCATGCTCCGCCACTTGGATGACACATCTCGTGCTCTCTGGTTCATCCGCAGCTTATCCTTTGAAAATTTCTTGCCACTTGGACACGTGGCATGACCTGATTCGTTGGCCGGGGCAGCGGGCCAAAACACTCCTTTTGGATTTTTGGTGAAACACTTAGCCAAATTTCCAAATTTTCCTCTTCTGACACGTGGCACATTCTGATTCATCCATGGGGGCCTCCTTGTCTCTTTTTGGCCATTTCATCTTTTCGCATCCCACACGTCCCTCGCGTACCTTTTGCCTCCATGATGTCCTCGTAGAAAATCTCCAAGATCCTGGACAAAAATCTCCTACCTTGCCCGATTCGGCTTCCTTCGTTCCCTTTGCTTTTCACGCCCCTCAGGTGAAGACTGTCCCAAACTGGACCTGAGAAATTCCAAACCGCCCAAAATGGACTTGGTGACTCTTTTTGGGCTTTTCACGTCCCACGCGCACTTTTGCCTGGATGTCCCAAACTACGCATGTGAAACAAAAGACTTAGACATTTTTCTTGCTTTCGCCATTTCGCTTTTCACGCCCCCACGCCCCACGTCCCAACGTCCCCAATGTCCCGTGGACTCCGGGACAAAAAGACTTAGCCAATTTTCTTGCTTTTTTTTCGGCCCCAAGCTTCGTACAAAAACCTAACCTTAGTACGACCCGAACCCTTCAGACCTGAAATGCCTTAAAACAATCCTGCAACCTTATTTTTGCATTTTTCCATTTTTTCTAACTCGTTGGGATTTCTTCTTGGATGGGAGAGTTAGAAAAAGTCGAGGGGCCCCCAAAAACATGATTTCGGGCCTCGAATCAATCTTACTTGCTCATGACTGAATAATTTGATGCATGTTATCAAAATTACCTTGAGGGGTGAATTTTGGATAACAATTTTGGTGACTCATTGGGGTCATCTGCCTGCTGGATGAAGTTACCAGTTTCCTGAAGCATCCATTGGGCATGGAGTCACCTGATTTTCTATCTGATTCCCTAACTGACTAGAACGTTGCAAGGAGGATCATGGAATATCACACGATGGAAGCAAGAGCTGCAAAACATCTCTAGACAAGCAAGCTTGTGCCAAAGCACTTAGGGAAAGCAAAACAACCTACATAGAAAAAAGTGTGCACAAGCACTTGGAGGAATGAAAACCTAAGCTAATATTTACAAGATGGAGAATTTCCCTTTAGTAGCAACGCTTTAGATAGATTCCATTGACTGAATCTTCAGCTTCTTCGCCATCCAATGAAGACAATTGGAAGGCATTGTTGTCCTTACACTTTGTGACCATGTATGGGCCACTCCAAATGGCATCAAATTTTGAATGCCTTCCCGGTTTTGCTCTATCTGCATCCCATTTTAACACTAGATCTCCAACTTGGAAAGATCTACTCTTGGCCTTCCTATCAAAGGTCTTCTTGATCAAAGCTTGATCCTTCCCCATTGCTTAGGATGCCTGATCTCTGATCTCTTGGAGCTCCATCAACTCTACATATCTCACCTCCATGGGCCCAAACTCTAGCAACTCTAACTACTTCATGAGTTCCAATGTTGGCAACTCAAGTGACATGGGCAAGATTGCCTCTCTTCCATAAACAAGCCTGAATGGAGAGTTACCTGTGGATCTCTTGGGAGTTATCCTATCAGCCCATAAGGCTGATTTTAGTTTGGTATGCCAAGACCTCTGATTCTCATCAAGAGTCCTCCTAATGATCCTCAACAAGTTCTTGTTTGTAGATTCAGCCTGGCCATTACCCTGAGGGTAGTAATTTGATGAAGTACTTAGGTAGATCCCATTCTTGACAGCCCACTCAGTCACCTTGGATCCAATGAATGCTAATGCATTATCTGAGATTATTGTAGCAGGTATGCCAAATCTGTTACTATCCCCTCATAGAAGTCTAAGATGCTAGACTCATTTGCTTCCTTGAGTGCTACCGTCACCATTTGGTGAAGTAGTCTGTGTGGCATCAAAATCCACTTATGCCCTTGGTTTCAATTGGGATTAATGACTCCAATGAAGTCTAAACCCCATTGCATGAATGGCTGGTCAACTGAAATTGGATGCAATGGGAGGGCAGCAAGCCTCTCTTTACCTGTGAAGAATGCACAATTCTTGCACCTTTTGATCCATGCGAAGCAATCACTGAAAATCTTGGGCCAATAATAACCAGCCTTCATGATTTTTAGGGCTGTCACTCTTGGTGTAAAATGACCACCAGCTGGTCCACCATGGAACTCTTCCAACACCCTATGAATCTGATTTGTACCAATGCATCTCAACAGTACTCCATTCACATCTTTCTTGAACAAAACACCGTCTACTATGGCATATGGGACAGCCTACAATCTGAAGTGTCTTCTTTGGGTCTTGTTCATCTCTGGAGGGCATAGGCCCATGCTTAGGAAGTGCATTATACCTTGGGTCCAGCAAGGAGTGGGGACAACATTATCCTCTTCTTGAGTGCTACCTTGCACATGGCTATCTTGAACTGTCAAAACAGCCTCTTCTTCATTGCATACTCCCTTTTTCTTGCCCAGAATTAGCTGCTCACACAATCCTTTTCCTCTTACCAGCTTGGTGACCTTGATCTCAATGTCATACTCCATGACACGAGTGATCCAACCTACTCTTTTCTCATTCAAATCCTTGTTGAGGAGGAAGTCCTTTACTCCCGCATGAGAGACCAACAACTGAACTTTGTTGTTTGAGACTAGATGCTTGAATTTCTTCAAGCTTCTGATTACTACAAGTACATGCTTCTCAATAAAAGAATATCTCACCTCATAGTCCTCCAGGATTTGGCTAAAGAAAGCAATTGGTTGTTCATCATTGTCCTTGTTCTGCTGCACCAAAATGGCAGAAATAGTATCATTACCTCCAAATGCATAGAGGATGAAATCCTTGGAGAAATCCGGGTTGATGAGAGTTGGTGCTTGGGAGATGGCTTCTTTGATTGCTTCAAAACCCTCCTTGCCTTCTATTGTCCACTTGAAAGCCATGCTTTTCTTCAACATTTTGGTGATAGGTTTGACAAGGGCTGCAAAATCTGGGACAAACCTCCGAACAAAGTTTATTCTCCCCAAGAAACTCTGAAGGGCCTTCTTGTGGCTTGGCAATGGTAGTGCTCTTATGGCTTCAACCCTCTCTGGATCAATTGCTAATCCTTCTTTGGAGACAATATGGCCAAGGAGCTTTCCTTCATGTGCTAGGAAGATACACTTCTTAGGATTCAAAGACACTCCAAATCTCCTGCACCTTTGGAAGACTTGTCTCAAATGAGAGAGGTGGTCTCACCGCATTCTTTGAAAAATAGTGATATCATCAAGGTATATCAACACCATGTTGTTGATCAAACCTTTGAATGCCATGTCCATTGCTCTTTGGAAGGTAGCTCCAGTGTTGGACAACCCAAATGGCATTTTCCTGTATGCATAAGTTCCCCATTTGGTTGTGAAGGTTGTCTTGAACTGATCTTCTTCCTTCACCATAATCTGATTGTAGCCCGAGTAGCCATCAAGTAGTGAAAACCTCTCAGAGCCAGCCACCACCTGTAAAATTTTCTCCATAGAAGGGAGTGGGTAATGGTCCTTGAGAGATGCTCTATTCAAGTCTCTGAAGTCAACACACAATCTGATCTCTCCACTCTTCTTTCTGACTGGAACTAAGTTGGCAACCCAACTAGAATGCTTGATTGGGAATATGATTCTTGACTCAATCAACTTGTTCAATTCCTTCCTCATGAGAGGTTCCATGTGTGGATTGACTGGCCTTTGTTTCTGCCTAATGGGCTTAGTATTTGGATCCAACTCAATGGTGTGTTGAGCTAACTCGGGATCGAAACCTTTCAAGTCTTCATAGCTCCAAGAAACACATCATCAAGAACTCTTGACACAACTTGTATGAACTCATACTTTTCTTGTTCAGTTGTCATCTTTCCAATTTGCAATGGTTTGTTCTCTTCCACCAAGATGGATACTGAATCTTCTCTCTTGACCTGAATGTTTGCTTTCTCTTTCCTAAACTGATCATTGGGATTGAAAATGGACTCCAAAGTGATAAGTCCCTTGGGCAGCTTGTTAGTTCTCAACTGTACCACTTGGTCACCATACTGCTTGTTCTAACTTTTCCTAATTTTTGGCTGAGAATTCAGCTTCTTCTTGCAAGAAATGGATGATTTGCTGGTCATTCTCAAACACTTGCCAACTTACATTGTTATCCGGCACTGAAGGCCTCACAATCACATGGATGTTTGGCTATACCTTGTCTTTTTGAATGCTCTCCACAATGTCAAAGGCTGCCCCAACTACTGCAAGCCTGTCAGCAGCTTGGTTTTCTTTCCTAGGGACTGATTTGATGCCAAAGCCCTCAAAATCTTCAATGAGGTCCCACACCCTGTTCTTGTAGCACTTGAGTAGATCATTCTTGGCAGCATGCTGCCCTTTGACCTGATTTACAATCAATTCACTATCACCAAAGACTTGCAAGTTCTTTATTCCTCTCTTTATTGCCCAATGCATCCCTTGCACCAAGGCTTCATATTCAGCAGTGTTATTGGAGCATGCAAACTGAAATCTAAAAGCTGAATAGTACTTTACTCCTTGAGGTGAAACCAACATGGCTCCCCTCCAGCACCTTGTCTACTCCTTGATCCATCAAAAAATAGCTGCCATACCTCATTGTCATCCTTGTGGTCTGGCTTGGTGATGCTAGGAATGGGCTGATCTTCTTCATGTATGCAATAGACTCCTAGCTCAGATTCTTCTACTTCTTGATAAGGATCAAAAGCATGCACCTTGTTTTCCCATTCATCAAGAGTTAGATCCGGATGCTTCCAACCTTGGTGTCAGCTTCATCAGTGCTTGGGTGATCTTCTTGATCAAATGCCAAACATTTGGCATTGATTTGACTTGGAGTGTAGGGCTCAATGTGGAAGTTTTCAATAGGTTCAGACCTGATTGTAGCTTTGGTTCCATACCTCGTTCTGAACAGCATGTGTGACCAATCAGCAGACAAATATCCTCCAATCTTGGCAGAAATCTCTTGACAAACATAGGGCAAAGAGTGGTGGAAGGTCTATAACTGATACATCTTGTAAAACAACAACATTTGGACATGCATGCAAGGTAAGACTCAAGTTTCTAATCACCCCAACTATTGTTACTATTGTCCCATCCAACTACACTACCCCTTTGGATATGGTTTCATATTGAAGTCCTAGCTGATCAGCTATTTGCTTGGGCATCACTGAGCTACTTTCCCCGAATCAATCATGCAATTGTGCACCAATTGGTTTCCAATGATTAATGAGACATAAAAAGGAGGGGGCTTCAACATTTTACCTTGCTATCCTCCATGATTCCCTTCAGGCTAGGTAGCATTTGTGAGCACCTTCTCTTGCATTTGGACTTGCTGATTCGAAGTTGGCCAGTCCTTCATGGCAACTTGTAGCAAATCTCTCTGGCCTGGGATAGATAGGGATTCCCACATCGATATATTTACATTTGTCTTCTTCATCTGATCAATGATACTAAATGGTGATGAAGGATCTCTTTGTTGTCCCTTGGTTTGCATATTCATCCCTTGCATGTGGGCAGCAACAACTGGTATTTGAGTTGGTTTAGGAGCTGGTTTGGGTGCTCCTTGCATGTTTGGGACTACATTTGGTTTGCCAAAAGCTTGTGGAGTGGTAGAAGGTTGTGGATTACTTGGATCCAATGGCTGTCCTTCACCCAAATTTCTCCTTTTTGACCTTGTGTTGGCTGCAACACTTTGAGAGGGTACTTGATTCATACCACAAAAATCCTCTGCCTGCCAGTTCACAAGTGTGGTGTCATTTGGAGCTGATTGCTGCTGGAATGTTTCTTGTTGTTGGTTTGTTTTCGTTGTGATCCCTCATCCTCCACACCAGTAGTTGTCACCATAAATGCTTGATTTAAGGCACCGTTGAAGCACATAGATTGGTTGTGAGGTTCATTGCATGGAAAACACCAATCATACTCCTGAGCAACGTTGTTTTGTGTTGGCACCAATGCCTTAGAGGCAGATATAGCATTTGGATTATAGGGCTGAAATGGTCTGTTGGCAGGAGGCCTTGCTTGATTCAGATTTGCAGCTAGATTGGGTGGTCTTTGAGGCTGATATGGCTGCCTGTTAGGCTAAGCTTGAGGCTGGAAGGAAGGTCTAAAACTTTGGGCTTGTTGCCTCTTGAGAGTAACCAGCTCATTGCCTAAATTTTGCAATTGCTTCATGACTTCTTGAAGCTCGTTTGAGGCACTTGGAGATGAAGTAGAAGCTTCATTTGAACTCTGATTTCTAGGAGTGGGAATAGAAGCTAAATTAGGCACTTGGCTAGTACTTGGGCTCTCTAAACTTGGATATAATGGCATTGGAGGCCTAGGAGCTAGCTTTCCAGCTTGAATTAAACAATTTTCAGCTCTAATGGCAATGCTATAAGCCATAGGGATAGTTATGCCTCCCATGGACTGAATCAACATAGAAATATCAGAATTTAAGGCTTTAAGGTAATATAGAAAAGCACCTTCTGCCGTTGGCCTTACTACCACTGGAATCCTCTCCCAAGTCCTTTGAAATCTGAAATTAAAATCAGTCAGCTGCTCATTGGGAGCTCTTTTGATAGTTGTCAGCTGCTCTCCAAAAGGGACAAGTTGTCTCCTTTTCCCCAAACTACTCATGGAGGGCTATACATAGCTGGTTCCAATTTTGATAGAACCTACGAGGCAAGGCTCCTAACCATTGTAAAGCTTTCCCTTGAATGAGGATGCCAAAATTTGATAAAGAATTACATCTCATTGATTTCATGAATTGCACAAAGGTTGGCAATGTCTTTAACATGATCACTAGGAGTAGTCTGGTTCTCCAGTGAAGTATGGAATGTTCTTCAATGCTGCAACTGGGATTGGATGTTGTGCATTGAGAGCAAGTGGGATGCTTCCAATGAAATTGACGTATGGATTTGGTGGTTGCGCCATTCTGATTGGCCTAAGAACCCTTGTTGATTGGATGAAAGGCCTACCAGGTGGAGGTGTTGACAAGGTTCTATTAGGTGGAGATGGAGACCTTTGGATTCTCCTCCCACTTTTCCTTATTCTTGGAGATAAATATAGATATTCAAAAACACCTCTTCCTCTCTAGCTCTTGACCTTGTATTGATTCTTCTCATGAGTTTTTCAGGTCTGCACTGCTAAAACCAGCTGATTCTTCTTCCTTGGAGTCATCAAATGTGTAATTTATAGCTATTTTAAAGCAAAAAACTTGCAACAAATGCACATCAATTTTGTTGCAATGAAGATGAAGACCTCTAAGGTCCCACCGGGCCTACTAAAACTATTAGTGCAAATAAGCAGCACCCCTGGATGTTGATCAGATTTCTAGGTTGATCATACTAGCATCCAGTGTGATTGCACAACATTGAATCCTTTCTCCAAGTGTGGGACTTGCAAAAATGAGAAAGGAATCTCCAGAGAAGGTTGGTTCCTATTCCTCTATTCAGATGCACACGAAAAAACGTAGAGGGTTTACTCAAAATCTAATCTAACTTGCCAAGGAGATAGGGTAAGAAGATGCATAAAAATAAACCTAAGCTAACAAAGGTGATGCACCGAGGAATGAAGAACACCTATCTTGCCAATAAACACAAACCATTAAAATGTGATGCAAGATCATGCACAGATAAAAAATTTGTAGTGAAAGATTAGGAGGATGTAAATGAACACAGAGAGGGTTGAGAATCATCCACAGACATGCATTACTTGATCCAAAGATTGATACAATACACTACAAAATTCCAAGAGGAAAAGTTACATTACAGTTTTAAATGGGAGGTTCGAACTCCACAAATTCACCTGCCAAAGAGAAGGAGGGAGGGGCAAAACAAGAATGTCCGACCTTTAGAAAGAAGCCCCTCCTTACAATTTATAGGAAGAATGAGAGAGGGAAGAGAGAGGAAATCCAAATCTACCCCAACCACTTCTAGGTTACATTTAATTCATCTCATTATGGTGGTAGGTGAGAACCCTAGCAAAAAAAGTGGCAAACTGTATTTTGCATTAAAGCTGGTTGTTGAAACGTCATTTCTAGCCATTATCATGTGCCAGAGGCATTTTTCAATTTTCTCTCTCCAAACTGAACCAAAATGTAAGATTGACCCTGAATCATGTAGAGAATTTCACCATCTTTCCATTGATATAAAGAACATGAAAATCTGAGCTCTGGATCAAAGTTATGGCCATTTGAAGATTTAGGGCAAAAACAGGCCCAAAACGGATCGGCGGGAAAATATTTTGAATTTTACCTCCTTTTGCATTTTGGGAAATTTTTAAAAAAATTTCCACGCTCCGCCACTTGGATGACACGTGTCAGGCTCTGGTTTATCCACGGGCTTATCCTTTGAAAATTTCTTGCCACTTGGACACGTGGCATGACCTGATTCGTTGGCTGGGGCAGCGGGCCAAAACACTCCTTTTGGATTTTTGGTGAAACACTTAGCCAAATTTCCAACTTTTCCTCTTCTGACATGTGGCACATTCTGATTCGTCTCATGGGCCTCCTTGTCTCTTTTCGGCCATTTCATCTTTTCACGTCCCATGCGTCCCTCACGTACCTTTGGCCCGGATGTCCCGGACGAAAATCTCCTGCTTCGGCCAATTCAGGCTTCCTTGTTCCTGTTTGAGGTGAAGACACGTGGCGAGATTCCATTCATTGGCAGCTCTTTCAGATTTTCACGTCCCTCACATCCCCTTACGTACTTTTGGCCCGGATGTCCCAAATTGCGCGAAATAAAAGACTTAGACATTTTTCCTTACTTTCGGCCATTTCAGCTTTTCGCATCCCTCGCGTCCCAACGTCCCAACTGTCCCGCAGACTGCTTGGGACAAAAGACTTAGCTGATTTTCTTGCTTTTTCAGCCCCAAGCTTGGTACAACGAACCTCAGTGTGACCCGAATGCTTCAAACCCGAAATGCCTTAGAACAATCATGTAACCTTATTTTTGCATTTTTCCATTTTTTCTAACTCGTTGGGATTTCTTCTTGGATGGGATAGTTAGAAAAAGTCGAGGGGCCCCCAAAAACATGATTTCAGGCCTTGAATCAATCTTACTTGCTCATGACTGAATAATTTGACGCATGTTATCAAAATTACTTTGAGGGGTGAATTTTGAATAACAGGACCATCCTATACACATGGGGCCGGTGCAATAACATAAGACAATAAATTTTGGGATTACTTGAGGAGATGAGAGGTGATCTAGATCAATATCTCCTTATTCTAAATCAAATGCATGGTATTTTGTGGTTCTCACCTTCTTATGCAACCTTCTGCGGTGAGGGGTCTCTGGTTCCACCTATTTTTTCTTCTATCTCTCTCTTGACTAGGAAAATTTTGGAGCCTTGTATTTCTCCTGGAAGAAGAATGGTAAGAAGAATGAATCAGTAGGGAAGGGAAGTTTCGAATGAGATGGGAGCATCCATCTTTCTCCTATAGCATTCCTTTGACCTTTTTATGACCACCTCTTTGTTTTGTTTGATATCTCTAGACTTGTGAACACTCAAAACTAGTTGGGGGAGTGGAGAAGCTTTCACGAAACTAGTATTCGGATCATACATTTAAGTTTCGTCCTCTTGAATACCATATTCATATCACTAAAACTTGAATTTTCTAATTTTTTTAATTGTCATCCTCTTGTGACCATGTTCTCATACTTTAAAACTATTAACACAGTTCACCCAAAATTCTTTAATTTTATGGACATGGTATAAATTAGGAAAGTGAAAAGTGTCACAATCATCATGGAATGTAAAAATATTCCCTTGAAGTGTATGAGTTCATGTTTTTAGGATACATAACATCTTCCATATTGGTATCCTCACGATAACTTTTGCAAGAGAAAATCCCTAGTGAGATAGGGAAGGAAAACAACTTCTTCTTTATATTCCTTAGGTTTTGATTGATATGAACTAATTATCGACACAACATAATTAGCATGATCCTATGACTCGTGTAATGTAAATATCCATGGAGCAAGTTTAAAACCCAAAACTTGTATAAATGAAAAGTTTGAATATTTTATGAAGTGCGATCCATAGCTTTTGATTAGAGTGGCATCAAGTGTAGAAAATATTGAATGTGGGTTTCCCTCTAATATTTTGAAAACATACATTGTAAAATAATCATTCAACTTTGCAAAGTAATGACTACATTCTTTTAGGACCAAGTGTGGGTACTTTTTATATGCAGGAGTTTTTTAGAAACATTATGTGAAAGTTTTAAGCCCCCTGAATGATCTTGTGTTTTCCAAGGTGTAGACCAAGTATGAAGTCATGAAGAACTTCTTGGAGGATAACACTTAAATAAATTGGTGATAAAAGATATCAAAATGATATTTCCACAGATTAATTATCTACTTTCCTTCCAAGATTGTGAGAATGAAAAATTCCATCCAATCATGAAATTCTCTTGTGTTCTCTTCTCCCATTACTTGGATTAGTATAATGATGACATCTGAGAAGCCCTCATATAATTCATTCTGGAAATGAGTCTTTAGCACATGGGAGGGATTCCTACCACACTTTAACCATGAGCCATGGTCTAGGCCTTGAAGGTAGGATTCAATCTTAGACCACTCTCTTGATGTAACCTCCTTGGTGATCACTACCATGTTTCTCCCAACTGGAATCTACATGCCTTGAGATATTGCCTTTGGGGTAAGCACTATCAGGATCGTGTTGTCAATAGCTCTTACTATTTGGGTTTTTGGCTCATAGTGGTGAGAATAATACAACACCAATTCTATACTTTGCACTAACACGAGATGGCCACTAGCTATATAAAATATGCTCATGAAAACCTTTTCTTCCACATGCTCTCTTCGTTCATCCAATATTATTGATTTGTTTTCCTTTAGGTATATATGGGTGACATCACTATCAAATCCACTAGTGTACTCTCTTGAAAGATTCGAAACAAGCTTGAGGCATGAAAATTTTAAATTCATTGTAGCAAAAAGCAACAATATGAGTTAAAATTAAGATGGTAATAATTTCTTGCACTTAAAACTGGAACTTTCTATGTTCATACCATAGGATCCAGGAGATGTTATTTTGCGAAAGGTTGTTTTTTTTCTCAAAATCAGTGTTGTGGAATCCTCATCATGCTTAGATAAATCTCATATATGTTTTATTTCCATTTTAAGATCTTTATGTTTTTATAATGTTGTTTTTTCTTTTTACTTTTTTGCCTCGAGTTTCCTAGTTTTCCATTGCTAAGTTTTCTTATTTGAAGGGTTTTGATGTTGTAAAATATTTTATATTTATTATAAGTACAAGAATGAGGTACTTAATATTTATATAATCTTGTTTTCCACACCTTAGATTATCAAAAATTAGTTTCTCTATACAGGGGTTTTTCTTTTGTATGTTTTTCTCCAATTTTAAGCTCGAACGGACCACCGGATTAGTGGGAAACTAAAAAAATGTGAGATAGGGAAGAAATATAGGTTTTAATGCCATTAAAAATCATAGCAACCTCATGTTTCACTATTTTTTCTTATTATAGGAACCTCGGGAGAGGAAGAGATGGTGAAAATCTCATCAAAATCATTACTACTGTTTGTTTGTTATGAAATTTTCTTGGTTTTTGGCCATGGAAGCTTTCAGTGAAAAAAGGGGATGGTTTCTATAGAAAAATAAATGTCATTGATGTTTTAAAGTATTTTATCATGGAGGAATTAATGATAAATGGATTAATGAAGAAGTCCAATGGATTTGTATAGCTTTCCTTACGGCGGTGAGGTCTCGAATGCATGAAGAAGAAGCAACATGACAATTTCATTTTTCTAATTTTTTAACTTTTTAAAACTTCTTGAGGTTGAGATAATATTTTTTTCCCAACTATCCCAAGGGGATTTGATATTTGGTGTAATAAAATTTTCCTAACCCTCATCTTGACAAGTGGTGGATGAGGATTGGCCACTGGAGGAGAGAGAGAAAGTGAGCAAAAGCACTTGGGGACTAGAAATATGTCACATGAAGGACTAGATTAAGGGCTAGGCTTGGCCCCATTTTAGTATCCCAAGTTTCCTAATGGGATGTGATGTAATATTGAATCGAATTTTCCTTTTTCTTGTGATGAAAAGTGACAGATGGTCATTTACGGAGGCGGAGAGGACCATCGGCTAAAAGGATGGCCTACAAAACACCTTCCAGGGTTATATGATAAACCAATGGTCAATTTTGGGCTTAGGTGAAATTTTTTTCCAAAATTTCAAAATGGCATGGGATAGTTGGTTCAATAAAATTTTCCCTCACCTAGTGAGGACAAGTGGCATTTTGGTATTCAATGATGGGAAGGGTTGAAAATGAGAGAAATGGGGCTTATCTTGCTAACTTGAGCTCCATCGGGGTCACATGATGATCCATGAGTTAATCATATGTTTATTCACATTTATATGTCCCTTTTATCCCAAGTTATGGGAAAATTGGAACAAGAAATTGTGATCATACCTAGGAGTGACATGCATCCACCCGTAAAAATGATTAAGTCTCGAGAGCATATCTTGGAAAACAACTTGACGATAACATATCTTGAGCATTCAGAGGTCTTTTCAGGAACTTAATTATATTCTTTTTAATATAAATATAATTTTGATAAGTATGTGATGGATATAATTCCTTGATTGTGCCCAAACCCCTAAAAGAGGATTTTTCTATGGACCATAGGTTATGCATGCAAAAAACAAATTGTTGGTAGAATTGCTTATGTATTTTGAAAGGTATGAAACCACCATCATTTAGATATCTGAAATAAATTCCTAATGGTGTCTTATTTGATCTCCAAATCCTCATGGAGCTTCTACAATCACTTCCTGAAGCTCAAGTGTTGTTTTGAACTACATGCTTCTTCACCCTCAAAACCAATTTTTTTGAAATTGTCCATAGACCTCTGAAAATATCCAAAATAAGTTTCACAATGTTAATATACCATCAAAAATTCTCCTTGATGATTTTTTTCTCTTTAGTTCAGCTTTTGAGGATGTGCACTTTCTTTAGAAAGACTAAAAATAACCTTTTTTTAAAGCTTTTTGAAAATCTCTCCTTGAAAAGTATCATCTCATATGTACTTGAATGAACTTGTTTACCTAAAACACCTATGGATAAGACTTATAAAACAATAAGACCACTTGAAAGGTTATTATAGGCCTAGTACATGGGATTAACTAGCTTGGATGGGTATCAAGGAAGGTTTACAATGAAATTTTTTGACACCATAGTATAGTTGTCCTATTTTCAAGTTGAATTTTCCTTAAAAACCACAGGACAACACAACAACTAGATATCACTTGGGGAATGATTTTGGATCAAGCGAAGTGAGGTAAGGATGATAAATAACTCCAAAATATTAGTTTACAATACTTGTACTAGTTCCTTATTTATTGGGCTTTATAGAGTCACTAAACTTACAAGAGATAGGTTCAAAGGAGAATACCCACACATATGCAAGCAATGTAAGGGAAACACACCACACTGCGCAAAGGGAAAAAGAACACAATAGGGAAAAGGAAACACATTCCTAAATCACCTATAGTACAATGTGGCATATAACCTACTTTAAGAGTTTATATAATTTCAAATATTTCCTATCATAGGGGAACTCTAAATGTGTACCATCCAAAATGAGAGATACAAAATATTATCACCAAAAGCTTATTGAATAAGGAATGGTCCAATCCACAAAGAGTCTAATCTTTGATATCTTCCTTTTTTTCTCTTCACTTATCTCATTACAAGACAAGGTCTCCAACTTTGAATTATCTATCTTTTTCCTTCCTGTTGAACAACTTCATGACCTTTAATTGATGCAATTTGATTCATTTAACCACCTTGAACCTATCTTCTTCAATTTTTTTGTGAAAAAAAATCCTTTTATCAATAGAATCATGATATTTATCATATTATACTACTTGGATTAATTTGAGTTCCAAAATCTATACTATGAATAAAATATCTACCTCTATCTTTTAGAGCAATTGGAATGGAGCCATACAAATTACACTTTTTGGAGTTATTGTGTCCTCTCACAACACATAATATATATTTTTGTCATAATTAATATGACTTTAATCCACCATATTTGAAACTATGGTTACATTATTCTTGTTGTTTGATTCCTCCATATCATTCCCTTATGGGTAATATTCTGATGCATGTGACAGAGAGATCCCATAGCTATAGAAAAAAATAGCTCCCTAGAAGAAAAATATGTGGCATTTTCCACCACAATCTTTTGGGGAATACCAAAATTAATAATGATGTTATATTTGATGAAGTTTAACATTATTTTGATATTGGCTGGCTTGGCTGGGATGGCCTCTACCCACTTGGTGAAAAGTTGGGTTGATGTGAGTAAGTATGACCTAAACTTTAGTGAGGATTTAGAAGTCCAATGAAGTCAAGGCACCATGGTTATAATGGTTATTTAATCACCACCAACTTGAGGGTTAGTGCAATGAGATGTTGTCTCCCATCAAATTGTTGACATGCTTCACATTTAGAGACCCATTCTTGGGCATCTATAAACAAGGTAGGCTATTAGTACCTACCATGGAGAATTTTTTGGGTAGTGACCATCACAGAAAAATGTCCACTACATGTTTGATCATGGTATGCCTTTAGCAATTTCTCTTGTTTCTCTTTGTCTACACGCTTTCAAGAAGTATCCATTGAATCCCCTTTTGTAGAGCACATGTTTCCATATGACATACTTGAATGACCTTAACTTAAGGGATATTTTTCCTTTTGATCAAGATGAGGAGGGAACTCACTTTGTAGGTCGGGAAGTAAGAGATATCTGCATACCAATCACTTGTCATGTTTACAAAAAGGAATTGAGGTAATTCCTTATTGATACATTCACAACATGAGAATTGTCTTGTATCATTCTTTGTCACCAATGCTTCATCCTCGCAATAAACTTGTACAACCCGTAGCCTATGAACAGGTTTGAAGGTATAATTTATAAGTCATATGTTTGGATTCTTGCCACCCAATTTATTTTTTTTCCTTGATCCTATTTATTTAGGATTGATTTGATTACAAAGCTTGGAACCATTACTATTGTGTGGGAGTTGAGGAAAAATAATTGAAATTTCTTTACCACCTTGATCATCACACATGTATTATTTTATGTTTTATTATACTTCAGCTCATGGTTCTTTAGAAGAGAGATCACGAAGGAAATGGGAGCTTGAAGGACTTCTTAATTATTTTGAACTAAAATCACCGATATCATGTGTTTAAAAGTATAACGATACAAGATGAATTCTTTTGTCAAAGTCGGGCGTACTAGGGTGGGAGCCTTTACTACCACTTATTTTACTACCTCAAATTCCATTTTTCCTACCTTGTTACGTTTGAATTTATCTTGTGGATTCATCATGACCATGATATTCTTGGTCAACTCGGTGAAGTCTGGGACAAAGCAATGTAAAAAGTTGACTTTTCCAAAGAAGGAATCAACTCACTTTTTGCTTATCGTTAGTAACAATTATTGGATGGATTTAATTATTTCTATATCAATCGTATCCCCCTCCTTGTTCAAAATTTTCCCAAGGAGTTTTCCTTTAGTAACCCCAAATATGCATTTCTTAGGATTCAAGGATATCCCATGTTTCCTGTATTCGATGATACCTTTCTCAAGGTGATGTATGTGGTTTCCTTCATTCCTTGAGAAGACTGTGAGATCATCCTAGTAGATTACAATACAATATTTGAGATCTTTGAAATCTAGGTCCATTGCTATTTGGAAGGTAGCTACTTCATTGATCAGCTCAAAAGGAATCCTACTATATGAAAATGTTCCCCATGGTGTCGCTAAGGTTGTCTTGGACATGTATTATTCCACTATCTCAATCTAAGTATATCCTAAGAAACCATCAAGTAATGAGATAAGTTTAGTTCTTGTGACAGATTATAAGATATCATCCATGTTTCTAAGTGGGTAGTTGTATTTCAATAAGGCTTGGTTCAAGTTGTGAAAGTCCACACAAATCCTTATCTCCCCATTTTTATTTCACACTGGAACAATGTTCACTACCCACGTGGAGTGATGGATAGGAAAGATGATCCTTGCATTTAGCTTCTTTAATACTTATTCCTAAATGGTATCCATGATCTTTGGATTGCATAGCCATTTCTTTTTCCTAAAAGGATTGGCTTCCAGATTTAGTGGAATCGATTAGTGCATCTTCTTGGGATGAAAATATTTGAGTTCATCATAGGAATATGCCAAGACATCTGAGTATTTCCTCAACAATGAGACAAACCTTCTCTTTTCTTCAGGTGAGCAACACTTTCTAATATTCACTATCTTGGGTTTATCTAGGGTGCCAATTTTTTCTTTTTCAAACTCAGTTGTGCATTAGGATGATTTTTTTTTGTTTCCTTGATGAATCGATTGTGTGTTTGTTAAATAATTCTTCTAATGACATGAGAACCTTTGGGATATTATTCAATTTGATTTTGATTACTCCTTTGGATTCAAATCCTTTTATTCATTATTTTACATCTTCTCGCCACCGAATCTCGATGTGGATTTTCACTTCATTCATAGAAGACACGGCTGAAATTGTCTCTTTGTTCCAAGAAAGTGAGGAGCTGATTGTCATCATTGAAGACTTGCCAATGGTTTGCATTGTCTAGCACACTTGGTCTGAAGACCATTTAAATAGTCACCTTGTCCTTATCAAAGGATGTGTGAGTGGTCACCAATGAAGTGAGGATGATGAGAGACTAACCCTTAAATATTTCTATTCTCGAGGAATGGATTGGTTGGAGAAAGCATCAAAAGATTAAAAATAGTTCCAAAATCTCTTTTTATAGTGCCCGAGTTCTAGGTTTTCTACTTGATATTGGTATCTTACTTTTTTGACTATTACTTAAACATATCTAACGCATTTTATCTTTTTAATACCCATAGAATCAGTGAGATCAATTATAAGGAGAAGATCCTCATAATATTTAGTGCTTCTAGTATTTTATAATTGTAGCTTATATACAAATTTTAAGAGTTCACTTGAGGGAGAGGGCATAACAATGTCAACTTTGGACCATGCACTTGAATGAATTCCATTGAATTCCATGGTCTACAAATGATATTCATTGTCTTCAGTCAAGAAGGGAAGATTTTTGTCTCTTTCGGTGTGATAAAATGGTTCTCCATCCTACTATCTTGGAACAAGTTATTTTCTCTTAGGTTCTCCGGATTACCTGACTGTACTTCATTTCTTGCATGAGGAGAAACTTATTCATTTCTCCTTTCACCAAGTATGGTCATAAAGGACTAATCCATTCAAATATCACCACCAAAGTCTCTATGGAAGCTTCTACTTAGTATCATACTAAAGCATGTTGGAATTTTCATCACCAAGATCGTGAGTAACACCTTCTTGTCTAGAATGTCTACCACTTCCACTTGTGCATCTTTGATCCTTCACAAAGAATGGAACTTCCTTAGATTCCATATAGTAACAGGAATGATTTTTTTATGTTAAAATAAGTCCTAACACATTAGAAACTTTGATGGGTATGATGTTATCGAGGCTCATGATTCTATGATGTAATCTTTTATCTACTAGCATTTGATTACGAGGGATAGGTAGAAGGGTTATACCTGATTGGTTTTGGATGCACTTAATGCCAAAATTTTCTTTGTAGGAGGCATAGATAATGTTGATAGTAGGCCCTTAGGATTCGGGATTTTAGTTAGGTTTCGAGCTATCATCCCTAATATGATTGAAAAACCTCTTAAATTTCTCCCGTGCATTTGCAAAAATTTAGTTTCATAAATCTAAAATTTGTTCTTGTTTAAATTTTTGATGTAATCCAAAGGAGTTGAGGAGGGTGAAATTTATGTTTTGGGGAGTGTATAAGTTTTACATTATGGATGTGATGCTACCTTGGGATATTGGGAACTTTTAAAGAATGAGGTAGTAGGGTTAGAAGTATTGGTTAACTTTGGTTGAGCATTAGGGTATTTCTTAGGACTATCTTTGGGTGAAGGATTTTATTTAAGTGAAGAATTAGATCTAGGAGAAATTCAAGAGGAATTAATTGTTATGGAAACCATATTTTCTATTACTATTGGATACGCTTTCTCCTTAGTTAACTCCATCAATGGATGAAGTGGAAACCCTCTAATGATGATCTTATTTTGCGAGACTAATACCAAATGATCCTCCTTTGTTTTCTTCTTAATAGTAGTTACTAAGGAGGAAGCTCCATTTTTAGACTGGGAGTGGGTGAACATGGCACATGAGAAGCTCAGTGCCTCTTCTTCATCATCATCTTCACTTTGTAATTGGTATTCAATGAGACCATTCTGATTATCATTCTTGGCCTCTTCAATCTTGAGGATGTTACCATATTCATTTTATTCTTCTTCTAGATCCTCTACTTCATCTTCTTCTTCCTTTTATTCTTCTTCTATATCACATGTTTCATTAATTAGAAATGCCTCAAGAGAAATATTGTGGGGTGGTGGAGTAATTATTGTCATATTTGGGAGATTTATTTTCTTTGGCACATTTCTCATGGTGTTTTTGAAATTTTATTCTTGATAACAATCATTTTATTTGCCAACTTTTGAATCAAGTGATCTGTGCAAACAAATCTAAAACTTTGACCCTTTTTCTTGTCATTCAGATTCTTCACTTTTCTAGATAAAATCGGATCATCTTCCATCTCAATGGCATAGTTTTGTGCTTCCTTCAAATTTTTAGGTTGGGATCTTCTAAGAATGAACCCAACCTTAGCTACATGAGTATTGATGAAGAATATCTTGATATTTTTGTCCTAGGGCATATATTCAATAGGTGTCATTTTGATCAATATATTGTATCTATCTATAAAATATCTCATTATTTCATTTTACTCTTTCTTCATATGCACCAATTGCATCAAGAGTTCTTAAAAATCTCTAGTAGACTTAAAGTTGTCTTCAAAGCAAGTTTTGATATCATCCCAGCATGTGATAGACCTAGCTAGTAGGAGGTAGAACTATTTGGTTGCTTTGTCTTATAAGGATTCCATAAATAATTTGATAGATACTTCTTCATGTTTGAATCTGAGCACACCATAAGTGGTGATGAAGGATGTTAGATGTTCTTTTGGGAGTTGTGAGCCATCTCCTCTAAACTTGGGAAATATTTTTCTTGAACCTCGTGGAAGCTCATGAAGATGTTGTGGTAGTGTTAGTGGGCCTATATTTTTTCCCATGGAACAATAGGTTTTTTTCTCTCCTCATAATTCATTACATATTTTACTTATACTTATACTTTGACTTGATCTTGCTTCCACCTTCACCGCAACTCTTTCCTCTCGCTCTCGCTTTTGCTTTAATTTCAGCTTTGTTGACATGTTGTCCTATAGGTATTTTTATTGATGAAAAACCACATTAGTGATAGATTAAATGATGGATTAGGGTCATATGATGTTGTGGATGATGTTAAAATTATTGTTTAGATGTTTAATTTATGATATAAGGAGATTCAGTGAGGATTAGTTGCTCTTGCAATCACATTTAGGTGCCTATGTGATATTTCATGGTGGTATGAGCTTTATGGTTTCTTAAGAATAATGTTGGCATGATGTATAATAGGTTTGGAGAGTGTGTGGGTAATAACATCAGTTGGAAGGTGTAGATTTATGTTTATGATCATGTTTCAGGTGCTCATCTAGAGAAGGTATGTATTCTAGGGGTAGGAGGATGAGTTCTGGAGATACATGAACTTATTTATGCATGTATTTAGTTTTTTTATGGTGTACCAAGTATTTTTTACCATTTTGAGTTCCTTCATGAAGATTTATCATGTTCTTTAGGTTGACCCTAGCTTCTATAGTGTAAAACCTTAGTAGCTAGAAAACTCTTAGTGTTTGGAGAGTTTGAGAGATGGTTTTGACTTTATGATGATTAGAGATGTTATTATGATGTGTAATTAGGCTTTAAGAAAAATTTAAGGATGTTAGGATGTGAATTTTGCAAGATATGCCATTTTGGTGAGACAAGTTTAAGAAAAAATCCATTTTCAACTCGAATTGGAACTTTGGATGGTTACCCTAAATTGTGTTATTTTCATGGTACCTTGTGTATTTCAAGGATGTTTTTACCGTGATTCTATAAGGTTTCAAAAAAATAATGATGTCAGTTCATCCTCACATTTTTGTGAACGAATGTTAAGAAGGTAAACTATTTATGAGTTTGAAACCCTATCTTGAAAGTGGTATGGAAGAATTGATTTGATAGTTTCCATAATTACTTCCTAGTGCATGGATGACAATTGTAACATATATAAGACTCCTTCATATTTCTAGAAAGGTATGGTTTAGGTCACGGTGATGAGTGGTTCCCATTCAAGCAAGTCAATTTCTGAAGAAGTTTGTTTTGGGACAAGGTTTTCCAAATAAGGTATGAACTAAATTGTCATTGTATGATTTATGTAAGGTTATCTTGAATTTAAAAGAGGTTTCATGATATTTTCATGAAATTTCATTTTCAAATGAGCTCAATTTAGGTTGATTGGTCAAAGGGTAATTTTTAGTCAATAAATGGAAGTCTTCAATGAAATGAGTATAATCGGAGCTACATGTAGATTTAGGAGGTGATTCAAGTTGTGTTATAAAGAAAATTCAAATACCTTTATAGATATATAATTTTTCTTCATAATGATCATTTTAGATATAGTTCCCTTGTAATTTTTTGGAAAGAAATGTTCTTTCCAGTGCTGGACAAGATAACATATGATGGATTTTTTTGAGTTTATTGGAGATTGAGATGGATCATCTGATGCTTTCTATAACTTATAATTTGAAGAGAGATTAATTTTGAATCAAATGAATCTATTTAGAGGTATTGATATTTCCAGTAAAGGTGTTAATTAACTGATATTTGAAAACAAATTTTTGGGTAGGTTGATTTGGTGAAGAAAAAAGTGTCCGATGTTTTAGAATTGATTGTTTCATGATGTATATCTTTCTTATAAGTGTTCTATATGGTCTGCAATTTCCATTTAGTGGTCACATTGTAATATATCATAAGAACTAAGATGGAAGTGAATCAATTTAGATTAAAACTTTTTAATAATGCTAATTCAATATTCCTTAGTTGAGTGTAGCAACGTATAATGAGTATTTCAATAAACACGTGTCAAACAAGATAACATAGGAAAACATAAAATATAGTGGGAAAATTTTTTGCAAAAAAACCCTCTTGAAACCAAGGATTTATTAGGAATACCAATTCCAAAACATACAATGGTTTTGGTTTAGCACCCACTAAACCCTTGAAGCACCCACTTCATATTTTTTAAGCACCCACTCAAAAGATTTTAGAAATCACTCACTTGAGATGAGAAATCACCCCTATAATCTAAGAACCTACTTAGAAATAAAAAAAATTTACATACATTGATCACTTAGAATCAATATTTCTTACACAATGAATTATTACCACTTTTCTGTATTTTTATGTGTTTTATTTGTCATTCTCCTCTTTTCACCTTATTCAAACTCTCTTTCTCAATCAACCATTGACAATAATACTCTTCTTATCTAATTCTTCTATACTTCATTTTTTTCTCTCATCTTGTCTCTCTCTCTCTTTGTAGCTCTTTAGCTCGAATGCTGCATTTTCTTATTTTATCAACAATAGTATTTGAATGGAGATTCTATTTTTATAGACAGTTAACTCTCTCCATTGCTTCCTTTGGTGTGTTGTGCACTCTTTCCACTTTGTCACTGAGAATCGGGACTATTAAATGCTTACTGACTAAATACAGATTTATGCTCTCTCTATATATGGCTTGGTTTATCCATTTTCTATGCATTTATTCAAGATCCATTTATGAGCCAATACCTAAAATAGATTTATCATATTTTTAGGATTTCTAACGTGATCAAGATGAGTGAACCAATTTCTTCTTTGATATTTAATTTCACCTAGAAATCAATAATTTCATAGAAAAGTGTAACTATGATTTCACAAATTCAAAGAGCATTAAATGTTAATAGCTGGAATTGGAGATTTATTCATTCTTAGTGAAGCTCAAGTTGTATAGAAAACCAAAAAATCAGATGATCAAATCATTATCGATTATAGAGAATAAAGTATCACTTGTTTATGTTCAAATCATTTTAATTGTTTTTAAGCCTCATCTAGTCTATATTTGTTCATTTCATGGATTTCTTTAACTTCTGTGACATTATCCTTTGTATTGCAGCTATATCCTTTGATCTACAAATTTTCTCATTTCATTGTGAATTTTTTAGTTATATACTTGATTTCCGTTATTTTTTCTAGTACGTCACGACTTTATTCCATGTCCACAACCATTTTTTTTACCTACGAATTTTGTAGTTCTCCATGGCTATATCTAGTTCTTCATGGCTTTTTTCTTTACCCATGGATTTCTCCGAATTTCCTTACTCCCACGGATTTTCTTTTACATCCTGTGGCATCACCTTTCTCACTCGCCACTTTGTCCTTTTTCTCTACGGCTTCATCCCTTTACCTACATCTCTCTCTAAACCTTTACTGATTCTTCTTCACTTTGGCAACTATCTCCTCATATCCGTGAGATGCAAAAAGAATAGTTTAAGTCCCTTTGAACTTATCCTTAATCATCTTGAAGCCTCTGAGATTTGAAACTACCAATCAACCTTCACAATTCTCTTGTGAATTTTTCTTTCCATACATGGTTGATCTTTGAGATACCTGCACAACACTTGCACTATACTTTTTCCACTTTTGCCATCAATTGTTACTTGACATTAAATATTTTTTTCCATCAATGTAACTTGACATCAATGAAAACACTTATGATAATGACAAAGGTCCAACAAACTCCTCCTTTTTCATTGATTGCAACACCTCAAAAACCTACAAACTTGATGGTAAAACACTTGCATACCTGGTTTGTGATAACACTTTGTATCTATCCCTTGGTGGATTTATGATTTTAACTTCTCTCCACCTTTTAATTTTACTAGGTGGTTTTTGATTTCAACTTCTATCCCCCTTTGAAAACAATGACCAAGGGCCATTTATGTCGCATAATAATGCAAATGCATATTTCATGTTCATACCTCAAGAGTCTCCCCTATGATTATACTTATCACTTAGTTGATCATCTTGTTACACACCAAGTGTTTAATGACTGTAAATATTTTTCCTATGACTGATGACATTTCTCCCCTTGAGTGATGCTTCCAATTGTTAAGATGAGCTAGCAGATTTGGTTATCCCTCACGTGAATACTATTTGCACCGATTATGAGCTGATATTGCATAAGAATTCTCCCTACCTTATCTGCACATTTTCTAGTTTCTGGTGGGATAAATAATGACTCCCAATACATTCCTTAAGTTCTCAAATGTATCTTTTTGTAGATATTTTGTCATGATATCTACAATTTCTTCTTTAGTGATCACATATTCTAAGCTAATTTTCTTGTCATTTATTTGTTCCCTCAAGAAGTGATACCTAATTGGAATATGTTTGGTCTTTATTTGGAATATAGGGTTCTTAGAGATACTTATTGCACTTGTGCTATCACAAAATAAGGGAATTGGTCTATTAGAATTTACCTTGAATTATTCGAATGTATGTTTCATCAAAATACCCTTAGTGTAGCACATCATGGAAGCTATATATTCTCGCTTCATGTGTTGAAAGTTCTCCTAATGATTGCTTCTTACTCAAAAAGATACTAGACAATTTCAAAAAAATAATACTTCGTCACTTATACTATTCATGTCATTAACACATCCCGCCCAATAAGCATCTCTATATGATTTTATGCTGAAGTCATCTCTTTTGGGGTACCACAGTCCATATTCAAAAGTTCCCACGTGATATCTCAGTATCCCTTTGACTTCCTTAAGGTTTTTTTCCATTGGATATTCTTATAATATCCCAACAAGGCCCACTACCTACATGATATCGAATCTTGAAGCCCTGGAGTAGAGTAGACCACCATGTCATAGATCCGTATAGATTCTTGTCTACTATTGGTGAGTTTTCCTCTTTTCTTAGCTTGTACCATACTTCCATTGGTGTTCCTATTCATCTTAATTATTCCATCTTAAAACTTTTAAGCATTTCTTTGATGTATTTGGTTTGGGATATGAAGATACCTTGGTTTGATTGAATAATTTTTAAGCAAGAAGAATGAGAGTTTCCCAAGAATAAACATTTAAAACTCTTCTTTCATTATATCAGCAAATTCATAGGTCATTTTATCATAATATCCTCCAAATATTATATCATCCACGTATACAATGACAATAAAAATAGGATCTCCTTCTTCCTTGATGTAGATATTACTATCAACAACACCTTTTCTGAAACCCTTCTCATTGAGGTATGAATCCAATCTATTGTACCAAGCTTTGGCAACTTGTTTGAACCCATACAATGCCTTTTGAACCTACACACCTAATTTTTATCTTTAGTTAGTGTAAATCACTCAGGTTGTTCTATGTATACCACTTCATTCATACAACCATTTAAGAAGATCAATTTCACATCCATTTGGAACGCTATGATCCTCTTGTAATCCACATAAGCCGAGAAATAGTCTGATTGCTTCCATCCTTGCCACTTTGGTGTGAATGTTTTGTCAAATTCAATCCCTTCCATTTATGTGTATCCTTTGCACATAATTTTGGACTTGTTTCTTGTTACTTATCCTTTCTCATTCAGTTTGTTTCTGAATACCCATTTAGTTCCAATCACATTTTTATCCTTTGGTCTTGGCATAAGATCTTAGGTTTCATTCTTTTCTATCTGATCAAGTTCTTCATTCATGGCATCTACCCAATGTTGATCCTTGCTAGCTTCTGCAACATTCTTGGGTTCTATCATGGATAGGAGTGCTATATCTTCATGATTTTGTTGATCTCTTAGTATTATTCTTCTTGTGAGAATTTCACCTTATTTGTTTCCAATGATCTGATTTGACGGATGATCCCTCTTAACTTGTCTTGAGGGTGTCTTAGTATCTATTCTTTCTTCCAATTCATCTACTTCTTCATGCAGACTATTCATTTCTTCATCATCTTCTTATTCTTCATGACTATCATTGTCTGAGTGTTGGTCTTTGTAGATGGAGACTCATCCACTTTAACATTTATACTCTAAATTAATTTTCTCCAACCTCTTATTGTAGCATCTGTAAGCCATGTTGACTCTAAGAGTAGCCAAGAAATATGCCTTCATCACATTTTGAGTCGAATTTTCCCAAGTTATCTTCATCTCTTTTGATGTAACATTTACTTCCAAAGACTCTTATGTGCTTTACATTAGCTAGCCTATTTTTCCACAGTTCATAGGGAGTCTTATCACTATTTATTCTCAATTGGGCTCTATTTAGAATGTACACCGCTATGTAGAATAATTCGCTCCAATATCTATCGGGATTTTAGATTCATTCAACATTATTATTTCCATTTATTGCACAGTCATTTTTTCCTCTCAACAACCCCATTTTGCTGAGGTGTTCTTGCGACTAAGAATTGTCTTCTAATCCCATGTTCTTCACAAAAATCATCGAACTCATTTGACCAAAATTCTCCACCTCTATCTGATCTCAAGCATTTGATTTTGGAGTTCTTTTCATTTTCCACAAGTGCTTTGAAGATTTTAAATCTTTCCAGAGCTTGTGATTTTTGCTTCATGCAAGCCACTCATGTCATTTTAGTGTAATCATATATTAACAACATAAAATACACTTCTCGCTATATGCTTTCAGGTTATGGTAGACCAAGAAAGATCCGTATGAATCATTTCTAAAGGTCTAGTGGTGGAATTGTTTTGATTTGAATAATCTCCTTATTTATTTACCATGAAGAAAATCCTTGCATATACTACTCCTATATGGGTTATTCACATTTGATTGAAATGAATTTAAATTGATCAAAATGATAAAATTTTGTGTTTGTCTATCTGCAATGACTAGACCTTTTGAGGATGTAGTTAAAGTTGGAGTGTAAGACTATACCTCTCTCCCTACAGTCTTCCTCTGGCAACAGGATGCCCAAAATCCTAGTTTTTCACACACACAAAATCGGGTTGGGAACCGATCACTCCTTACCCCCATAAAAATATCAATCAACAAACAAAATTAAAATATACAATCACTCACAATCAAATCATAAATATCTCTAAGTTCTCCTCATCATGGTTTGCTATCTCCATTTGTGCTACATGGATTGAAACGTCGATCCATGATTCATCACACTACATACACTCATTTTACGTATATTTTTGCAACACATATTCTTCGACTTCTCACAAGAATGTTCGTTACTTTGTTTACACTACTCAAATTTCATTTGAATATCATAAAAGGGAGGGAATTGTTAGACACAAAATCATGCACTTACTACAATTTACTATACCACCAAGTACATTGTTTTATATATGGATCTTACGTAAGAAAATTGTTCACTAATGACATACTACCTAGTAAATCTTCTTTCTTTGAGTGTATATATTGTTTTTATATATCTATTCTCTTTCTTTTATATCTACTTTTGGTTAGGTCACAGGATCCCTCTCACAATATTTTCAGACTTGATGTCGGTTGTCTCTGGACATCGGTGCCAAGGTGTTCATGCCCAGTCTGAGTTTTCTTGCCCTTTTTGTTTTTTATCTTATTTTTGACATAAGTAGTCAGCCTTTTTGGTTTTCTCACTCCTATCCTAAGATAATATTCAGAATATCATGTCATTAGTGTCAAAATGGTGTTATTAAACTTGTGGATGGTGTAGGAATATCATTTTTGTTTTATTAAGTGAGGATGTGTGTGTAATAGATTCTTTGGGGTGTTATGGATATGATCATGGGTTCAGATGTTCATGTGGGAATGACCATATTTTTAGATGTGATTGAAGATAAGGACATGGTAGTGATTATAGATTTGGGGATGTATGATTAGGGTGTTGAGAAAGGTCTCAATATAGTTAAGGGTGAAGGATTAGATATGGATACATATGGGGAAGTAGTAGATATAAATATGGATGGTATAGTATATGTGATAGGTGTAGGTGCAATAGTCATAGGTATAATAGACATAAAGATAAGTGTGGGTGTAGAAGATAATTTAAGGAAGGGGAGACAATTGAAGTAGATATAGGTTTAGTGGATGAAGGGATGATGGGTATAGGAGATGAAGTTGATTCATGACTTAGGGTATTAATAGTATGAGCATTGGGTGGTTGAGATGTTTGAGGAGGTGTTTGATTATTAGGTGGGTGGTTGGGGAAATTTCATTTGAAAACGTCTAAGGGTTGATTGGGTGGTGCATTAGGATTGTCTAATTGAAGATCACCATGATCTATGAGTTTTGTACAAGATCCTTGAATGTATGACATTTTTGATGTTACGACCACAAAAATTGTGATATTTACAATAGAATTCCTTTTGATACCATATGGGTTTGGGTCACAAATCATCAAAGGGTTGGATGGGAGGAAGTTGATGAGGTGCACAACCATTAATTTGTCAAAGATGGAGTTGTATGATTCTCCAAGAGGAGTGTAATTGGGGGTTGGTCTAGGATCCCTTTGTGGAGGTCAGTGTGAGATGTAGATGTGGATGAGGACTTGACTATGATAGTGTTAACTTTACTTTTATTCTTATCATAATGCATGAATGATTTTGTAAACTTGGGTTTCAGTTTATTAGATCAAATCTTGAGATGGCCTTTCTCAAGGGCACAAAGTTCAAGTTTACGAGAATTTGTAAACTCGCTTTAAATTTTTAAAATTGTTGTATTTGAATAGTAGATAAAATATGATTCACATAAGACTATGCAAATAGTTATATTAATTCATTCTGCATGCAAGAGAAATTTATTTGGTTGATTATTTCATGTCATCTTGTGATAAAATATGTGATAGGATTCATCATCAAACTCTCTAATGGCATAAATTTTTGTGATGGTAATTTTGCAAGCAATATTAATTGAAAAGTGTTCTAGAAAAAGTTACGTGATTTGGGTGAAGGAGAAAAATGAATGTTGTGGAAATTGATTATACGAATATAACATGGGACGAACCAATGACATGGGGAATGTTTTTAGCATAAGGTCTTGATCATGAGTAATGAGCTAGCATGCATTCCTAAAGGCATGAAGATGTTGTTTTGGATCCTCTTTCCTATTGAATTTAGAGAATTTTGGTAGCTCTAAATGTGGAGGATAAGAATTTACAGGAGTGATGGATTGATTGGTTCATTAAAATTTTTTTCATAGCAGAAGGTGGTATTGGATCCTAAGGTAGTGGACTTAGGTTGTCCATTCTACTTATAAATGCATATATGGGATCATTAGACGTATGGGGATGAGAAATTGAAGGATGAGGTTGTGGAATATATGAAGTAGATGGGTTAGGTTGGGGATGAGATTGATATGTTTGAGGATGAGTAGGTGTTTATGGAAGTAGTTTATAAGGGGATGTTTTTGAATTATTGTGACTGAAGAGGTTGGGATATACCTATAACCGTTGGGATATGGGGATGTAGAAAGATTGATGGTATTGCGTTGGCTATTGAGTAACATGGATACTATATTGATTTGATAAGGAATGTGTTGAGATATATGTATGGGGTGGTTGAGCTCTTTGAGTCATTTTATTGATAAGTATGTAATAAAAGTAACCTCGAAGAGGAGGATATAAGATTTGGGTTGATTCGAATAATGGGGTTGTGAAGTGATGGCATTTTCATCGACATGAGAGGTGGAGACAAGAGGTATATTTTGGTTACCTGTTTAGATGAAGGGGGAATAAAATGTGACTCTTTTGATGATTGGATAGGGGTAGTAATAATTACAAAGGATGAAGAGGTGACAGGGATAAAAGAGGTGATAATAGTGTTGATGTGAGACAAATTGGTGGGAATAGGCAGCACCAATTGAGTGGTTTGGTGAGAGTGAGAGACATGGTCTTATTGAGTTATCGCTAACTCTTTCATTTCTATTGGGAAGAAAATGAAAAGTTTTGAGGTGAGAACCTCTGTGGAATTTGAGTGACATTGATAAGGATAAAGTCATCGGGAAGGAGTACTATCGATGGGGATATGGGTATCCCTCCTAGAAAGGTAATCATGGAGAGCTATGAAGTTGGAATGAAGGAGTTCTTGAACTCCATGCACCCACAAGGGATGGTGGGAGGTCTAAAATATCCCATAGAAGTAGTGGATGGGGGTGTAGCTGGTCTAGATGGGATCAAGTGGTGATAAAGAAAGGGGTTGGTTTCAACATGGGTGTTAGATTGGATAGCCTGAGACTCTTGAAGAGGGGGAATGGAAATACTATATTGAGTAACCATGGAAGAGGTGACCAAAGGGGTGGAAGAGATGATAGAAAGGGCTAAAGTTTGTTGAGAGATAATAGTAGAAGTGGGAATGTTTTTGGATGTCATGGTTTGTTCCATTTTTCTTGCTTGAGAACATGTAATAATGGGCATGAAACAAACAATAAAACAAGAAACTATGCTGATTTTTAATTACTTCAAACAAGTCATGCAACAGATTTTTAGTTATCTTGATTATTAGAAAAATGTGAGAAAGAAAGAAAAATGGGCTTGAAGGGAGCCTAGGAAATGGCCAAACTATGGATGGTTTTGGGTTATTTTGGATGGCATAATTTATGTACCCAAAAGTACGTGAGGCTAGAATCTATGATGAATACTATTAGGAAGCTTGATATTGGGGCCTACCCTCTCACATCACACACCACAATGATGAGTATGTTGTATTCTTAGCTAATATCCCGATAGTAAAAAAGTTATAACACATCCAGAACACCATGGATGATTTCCTGTAGGGTGATGAAATCCCAATAGTTCCACCTATAAGAAGATGTTTAGATGTGTAGTTTTGATGTGTACGTTTTGGATGTGTGTGTGTGATAATAGTGTGTGTAAAGAGTTAACCTCCTAATTAGACTAGATTGCCAAGAAAATATGAAGGTTATTTTTAAGTCCAAAATGAAGTGTTATGTTTGATGAAGACACTCAGAAAAGGAAATAAAAATGATGCAAAAGGAGAAAATAGAGAAAATGAGGGAATACCTGGATAACACTTTTTTCTCTATTTTTAAAGCAAACAAGTTGATCCAAGAAAAGTGATCCACCACACATAAAAACAAGTAAACCTCCTACCCATGATATTAGTCGAAAAGAAATAGAATAAAAAATGAAAATTAATAACAATAAAAATAATCACCAAATAAGTGGGTCCCACTAGGTGTGCAAGAATGTTGAACTGATATTCTTGTCCTTGTTTCAGATTAGTGAAATGGAAACCAAAAAAACAAACAACTCGAATATGATAGGATTTAAGGTACCTCTAGATAGGATGATGATGAATACAGGAGAAAAAGAGAGATCCACCTCACGGTGAGCTACACTAAATACACAATAAAGAGATACTCAATAGAAAAAGGATTAATATATTGGATAGTGGGTTTCCTAAAAATTCTGGTCCCGAGAAACGAAAATTTACTAGGATGGATGTTAACCACTTTTAGATAAAGTAAAGTAACGATTAATCTGATATGATGCATCGAATACGAGATAAAATAGAAACTTAAAATGCAAAAATATAGTAAAATATGGATCTGATCTAAGTAAATGGAACAAAAATATAACTGGGTGGGTCAACATCAACTTTGAGACTACCAAGCATAGTTGATGGTGACTGGGATAATATGAGAAGAAAAATGTAGAAAAGTAGACCTAAAAGGCCTCTTGAAGCTTAATCTGAACTGATTTAAACTTGGGATGATGCTAAGTTGTGGTGAGAAGACTAGATTTGATGAGAATAGAAAGGCTGCAATAAATTTAATGAAATATGATAACTTGTTGATGAGGTCAATGATGACTTGTCCCGATCAACAACGAGTATAAAAACTTCATTTATTTATTTAAAATTTAATACTCACAATAACAAAAATCACACAAAATATAATTATTGTGAACACATAATTTATGTGTAAACCCTTTCAAAATAAAACCATAGAGAAAAGAATAATTTGATCTACTATACTGATTGGGTCACAATAATTTACTACTTTTTAGATGTTTGTAGGTACAAAACTACTAGAGACAATAATCCCTAATGTCAATTACTAACTTAGCCAACTTGTGAACAACAAATCACTTGAGACACCAATCCACAATGCCAAACTTAAACTTATCCAATTTATGAGCACCAATTCACTGGGACACCAACCCCTAATTAAAATCACCAACTCACCAATTTATGAGTACCAACTAACTGGAGACACCAATCCCTTTTCCAAGCACCGACTCATGAAATTTTTGAGAAGTAGCTCACTGGAGATACCAATCCCCAAATACACTTCTTCTCTTTCATAAATCTATTTTAATGTTGTATATTTTGTTGCTCCTCAATTTTACTTTCACAACTCATTCACACTTTACCCCTCTTGCTAGATTTATTCGCTCGCTCTCCTTACCCACTATCCTATTCACATATACTTCGTTCACTTGCTTATTTTTCTTATCAAATTTTACATACTCTTACCTTCTACATTTTTCACTATTATTTTCTTTTTCCTTATAAAAATTCCATCTTTTCATATTTTTCTCACTCTTCCGCCTCTCTTCAAAGAACTCACCATTTTCTCTATATTCCTTGAAATGTAATGATATATTCTCATAATATTTATCTTCTTCCACACTATATTAACATCACCCTTCCCTTATTATATTATCCTCACTCATTTTGTATATGTTATTATAAATTCATCTTATTTTATACCTAATTTTACTTCTTAAACATTAGGTGCCAAGAAAAAAATGAAGGTTGGCTCATATCAATTCCAAACCGGGGATGTCGATCTATATCCTTCACGATCATTAAATTGTTTTTAATGCTTTTGATTTTTCATCCTACATTATTGAATGATTTAAAATTTCTTAGTGGGATTTGGCTTTTCTCACACTATTCAACATATACCTAAAATCCATATTTTACTCACACTCCCCACGAACATAAACCTTCTCTTAACCTGGTCATATATTTTCTTACACATGATAAACATGTCACTCTATATGTACTAAAGTGGACCATATTCAAATCTTAACTTATATTTAATTACCCATAGTCATATCTTATTATAATAAACTCTATTAGCTCCAATATTTGGACCAAAAATACTATGCATGAGTTGTGACCATTTATACTTCAAGCTCTAGACGATAAATACCACTACAAGCTCTAGAAAGTCACCTCTATTAGCTCCAAGATCTAGAGAAAACATATTGTACATGATATCCAAACCATTTAAACTTAGAGATTTAGATAAATTACACTACAAGATCTGTATGAGTAATAGTGCTACGAGCTTTGGATAATCAACTTTATTATCTCCTTGCTCTAGAAAAACATATTTTACATATGCTCCATACTATTTATACTCCTAATTCTAAATAACCAATACTATGGACGAGCTCTAAACCATTTGAACTTAAAGCCTTGGATGAGCTGCATTATGATCGAGCTCTAGATGAGCTTCAAAGTGAGATCTAGAGGATATAAATTGGACCAAATATTTTGACATCAATGAAAATAATCCCGACAATCTCCCCTTTTTCATTGATGGTAACCTCATCGCCTTATATATAGATGGTCTATGAATATAGCTTTCTCCCCTTTCTAGAAAACTTTCATTTTTTTATGTACTACTCCCCCTTTCTTTAAATCTCCATCTTTGACATCAATGGAAAAATAGTAACCCTCAAAAATGTCCCTCTTGGAATATGCATAATTTTATCTCTACGGAGATAAAAGGGTAATGAAATGACTAGCCTCCCGATTTCATGCTTCATTTTAGTGACTAGAAGAAATTAATATCACTCTCAACTTTTTTCTAAGATACTCAAACATTTATTTTGGAAGAGGATTAGTAAAATATCGGCAATTTGTTCTTTTGTGGAAATAAATTCTAACTTAACGTGCTACTATGTAACTTTCTCTCTCAAAAATTATAACTGATGGGAATGTGATTTGTTCTAGATTTCATAACCATATTCTTTGATATTTTTATTGCACTAGTGTTATCATAAAGTATGGAAATTGGAAAATCAAAATCTACCTTGATGTCCTTCAATATTTTCTTTATCCATAAATCATGTGCAACACGACACTATTATAATTTACTCTACCTAAAATATAGATAAATAAATAGATGCTTGCTTCTTACTTAGATGTTAGGATATTACCCAAAAATAATGATCATCCACTTGTACTCTTTCTATCATTAACAAAACCAACCTAATCTATATATGTATACACTTTAAAAGTGAAATCTTCATCTCTAGGATACCAAAAGCCATAATCTAACATACCTTTCATATATTTGAATATTATTTTGTCATCTTGTACATGAGTTTATTTTGGAGAAAATTTAAAACGTGAGACAATACCTTCTACTTACATCTCATCTGGTCTTGATACAAGAACATATAATAAGTTACTAATAATTGGTCTATAAAGAGTCTGATTTGCTTGAAAGACTCATCATCATTGCTTAGATTACAACATGTGACCATATTAGTAATATCTCATTTGTAGTATTCCATTCTAAATTTATTCAACATCTCTTTAAAATAGTTAGTTTGTGAAATAAATAAGACTTTTCTAATTGAAAATTTTGTAAACCAAGAAAGTATGATAACTCACCAATCATGGAGATTTCAAAATCATTTTTCATTTGAATAGAAAAATATAGACACATATTTTCACTACTTCCTTCCAGAATTATATCATCAACATATAAAAATAATCGGTTGATTCTCACCTTCATTTTTGATGTAAATATTTTTATCAGCAATACCCTTCTTAAAACCTTGTTGTTATAGATACTTTTCTAGTCTTGAATGTCGGGATCTAGGAACTTATTTTATTCTATAAATATATTTATTAAGATTTAATTGATGATCCTTATCATTTGATAAATTGAATCCTTCGGATATTCAATATAAACCTATTCTTCCAAATTCCCATTTAGAAATGTTGATTTAGAAAAATATGATATACTTTTAAAATTTTAAAACAAAAAAATGTCAAAAGCATTCTAATGGCTTCTAAACATGAAACAAGAACAAATATTTCTTCAAATTCAATACCTTAAAATTTTGCATACCCCTTACAAATTAACCTTGTGTTATTTCTTACAACTTTTCCATCTTTATTCACTTGTTCCTGAAAACCCACTTGGTGCCAATTACATTTTTATCCTTTATTCTTGGGACAAGTTTGATGCGAAGGAATCAAACAATGAAATTAAAACATGAAAATGTATCTTTATATATGGTTGAAGAGGAAAATATAAAAACGACTAAATAAATTAATTTCATAGGAAATAATATTTGGTGAATAAGTTATTCAAAATTTCAAATCTAAGCTTTCCCTCCATTTCTAAGTTCAAACTTCAAAGTATGTAAAAAGGGTTAAAAATGAGTTTTAAAGGAAAGATTGTTAGTATAAATGGTTTGGAGGAATAGGTAAAGTGTCTAAGATTGTTATAAGAGACATAAGTGGAGTGATAAAGTTAAGGGAATGCTTAATGATGTAAAAGTTCTTCCTTGCATTGAAAAGGATATAATAAGTCCTAAACAGGTGGTTGCGATTTAATAAAGAAGATATAATGATGCAATTCAAATTAAGTTCGTTATAATCACTACTAATGGAAAGGTAGATAATTCCTCAAAAGTTGAGAGGTCTGATATATGTTCATGAGAAGAAAACAACACTGATTTTGTAATCATATAGTCATACAAGTATAATAATACTCATTTTTTGTTATGGGATATTGTATTGATCTCGAGTGAATATGAATTTGTGTGATATATTCTTGTTTAAAATTTAGATTGGTTGTCTGGGACCTTAAAGGAAAATTTATGTAATAGTGTGTTTGCATATATTAAAAGAATTTATGATCATTTGCTTAGTGTATCCAACTAGAAGATCAAATTAGATTGTGTAAATGATGAAAAAAGCTGTGAATATGCAAAATATGCATTTATTGTGGATAATTTATAGTTTTGATTCTATGGAATAAGGTTATATTCATATTCAATATGTTGTAACAAAAGCATAGGTGTATTATTTAAATTGTTTTGAGGTAAAAACCCATGGTATCTTCCATTGAATGATGGATAAACCTTAAGAAAACAAATGTTATGACTATGTTTACATGAATTGAGCATGCCTAGGTTATTATTTTTGAGTGGAATTATGAGATGCATTATGAAATTATATAATTTGTGTTTATATAGAAATTAATGCTTTGGAAGAAGGTATAATTGTGACTATGACAGTGTTGTTATCTACATGATAGGGCAGCGAAGGAACTAAGTAAAAGAAAGATTCACATGTTATTAAAACAATATTGGTATGTAAATATAATAGAGGGCACTAAGATAAATTTTCATGATAAGTTTCAATATTTTAATTGAATTTTCAAGAGTTTTATTGAATTTTTGTCTTACCCAGTTTCTTAGGAACCTCCTTCGAGTGGTATTGCTAGGGTTTGAAATTTGAAGGTGCAAATCATGGAATCCAAGTTTGAAAATTGTAATAAATAATGAATTCAATGTCCTTTAACTTTTAGATAATAATAACTGAACATTCATAGGTAGAATATTCATATATTCTTAACTCGACTATGGAAAACCCAACCCACACAGTTGGAAGCTTAATAGGAAAGGCCCAATAACAAAAGAAGTATAGTATATATTTTTCCTTCACTCATGAAAATTATCAAAAAGAAGAACCATGAAATGTGTACTCAAATATTCCTATTTAGTGTCTTGAAACCACCTAAAAATAAATATGTGAAGGGAAATTTCAATAACTATGGATAGAAAGACCTATCAAAGCTAGGAAGAATGAGAGAGAGAGAGAAAGAGAGAGAGAAATATCTTAGAGTTATCTTATGAAACTTGGGAAAACATTAATTTATATAATGGGTCATAAAAATAATTAATATTTTGTTTTGGGTGACGCTAGATCATTATAATCATGAGCATGTGAGAAACCATAGTCTTGAAGGCATGAGAAAGGTAAATTTGAGCTAGACTAATGAAGTTTAGTATCTTGTTCCTATTGAGTTAAAATAAAGCTTAAATCAATAATTTTTTCTGATTTTGGAATAGGGAAATAGTTATATGAGGTCAATGAATGAAATTAAGCTAAAAGAGCCATTTTTTTGAGCCAAAACTAGTCAAGAAAAGAACAAAGGGTAGTTTTGAGAAAAATGGTTAAGATGGTTATTTGACCCTTTCTAAGTCAAAATATTAGGTGACTTATCATCATTAGGAGGATTTAAACATGGTACAAAGGTTGGATAGTTTCATAGAGGGAAAAAATCAAAAAGTTGATTAGCTAGTGAAGAAAAGGTTGTAAGAAGTTGAAGGAAAATTTAGGAAAAGGGAGAGTTAATTGAGGTTGATGAATAAGAGATCAAATTGGGAGTTGAAATTGCATTAAATGAGTAATATGAAGGAAGGAATAGCACTAGGTAAATACCTTGAGGTGAAATAAGTTAGTTTTTGCAAATTTAGACCATTTTGGGCATTTAGATAAGATCCTTCTTTGTAGAGATTTGCATGGGTTATTGATTTGAATCCTCATAACTAGTTGAATATATGGATGAATTTTGTATTTATCTACATAAATGTTCCCACATTTCATTATTCTTAATCTAATCTCTCTCTTCTTCCATATCTCCAATTCAATTATTTTCTTCACTTGCTTGAATAAAATTCTTAGATTCTATCTTGGATAACAAAGACATATTTGCATGTTGCGCTACATTTTCCAATCATCTTCTATTTTATACTCTAATTTATTTTAACCTATAATATATTTTCTGAAAGGTTATTTTGTATTGATCTAGATGGCATTTTTCTATCCATTTTTTCTTCCTTTTCATCTTCTTCTTCATCTTCATTCCTATTGAGTTAAAATAAAGCTTAAATCAATAATTTTTTCTGATTTTGGAATAGGGAAATAGTTATATGAGGTCAATGAATGAAATTAAGCTAAAAGAGCCATTTTTTTGAGCCAAAAACTAGTCAAGAAAAGAACAAAGGGTAGTTTTGAGAAAAATGGTTAAGATGGTTATTTGACCCTTTCTAAGTCAAAATATTAGGTGACTTATCATCATTAGGAGGATTTAAACATGGTACAAAGGTTGGATAGTTTCATAGAGGGCAAAAAATCAAAAAGTTGATTAGCTAGTGAAGAAAAGCTAGTAAGAAGGTGAAGGAAAATTGAGGAAAAGGTAGAGTTAATTGAGGTTGATGAATAAGAGATCAAATTGGGAGTTGAAATTGCATTAAATGAGTAATATGAAGGAAGGAATAGCACTAGGTAAATACCTTGAGGTGAAATAAGTTAGTTTTTGCAAATTTAGACCATTTTGGGCATTTAGACAAGATCCTTCTTTGCAGAGCTTTGTGTGGGTTGTTGATTTGAATCCTCATAACTAGTTGAATGTATGGATGAATTTTGTATTTATCTACATAAATGTTCCCACATTTCATTATTCTTAATCTAATCTCTCTCTTCTTCCATATCTCCAATTCAATTATTTTCTTCACTTGCTTCAATAAAATTCTTAGATTCTATCTTGGATAACAAAGACATATTTGCATGTTGCGCTACATTTTCCAATCATCTTCTATTTTATACTCTAATTTATTTTAACCTATAATATATTTTCTGAAAGGTTATTTTGTATTGATCTAGATGGCATTTTTCTATCCATTTTTTCTTCCTTTTCATCTTCTTCTTCATCTTCGTTACTTTCCTCCTTTGAGTAATCAATTTCTTGTGTTTTATTCTTTTTAAACTTGAAATCATCCACTTTCACATTTATAATTTTAACAATCAAGTGTGTTATCATATTGTAGCATCCACGTGCCTTGTTTTTTTTTTGTATATTAACCAAGAAAAATATCTTTATCATATCTAGAATAAAATTCTCCCAAGTTTTCATCATCTCTTTTGATATAGCATGTACTCCCAAACACTTTGATATATTAGACTATTATTGGTCTTCCATTACATAATTCATAAGATGTCTTGTTGTTTTTAGTATAATTTTCCCTTTATTCAAAATGTATATTGTTCTTGTTGACCGCTTCTCTCCAAAACATATCGGAGAAATCATAATCATTTAGCATTGTTCTTACCATCTCCTAGACTATTCTATTCTTTCTCTAAAATTTGATTTTACTTGAGGAGTTCTTGTAGCCAATTAATTTATTTTTATTCCTTTATTGTCAAAAAATTCTTCAAACTCATTTGAGGTAGATTATCCTCCATGGTTAGATATTAAGCACTTGATTCTCTTACCAATTTCATTTTCAACCATGGCCCCGAAAGCTCTAAACTTCTCAAGTCCCTCGATTTCTCTTGTAGAAAAGTAACCCAAATTTTATTCTAGAATAATCATAAAAATATATATATATATATATATTTCACCTTTCATGCTTTGAGTCCTTGTAGGCACACATAAAATAGTATTAACATGTTCCAATATCCTTGTAATTGAGTACTCCTTTCTCTTGAATGTAACTCTTGTATGCCTCCCATACTGACATTACTTGCAAAGTTTTTTTTTTTTTTTAGTGATTTTTGACATGTCTCTAACATATTTCTCAAAAGTGATTGTTACTAAGTTATCAAATTTAATATGGCTCAGTCTTTTATGCCATAACCGAATTTCATTTATTTCCCATGTAGAATTTTTATCCTTTAATCTCACTAAGTATATAAATATTATTAGTTGTCTCCGCAAGCATCATCAACTATATTTCCTTATTTTACATTTTTTTATTTCACATCCTTCAGCATTAAATGTGATAGTGCACCCTTGATCACTCATTATTTTTACATTCATAATATTATGCTTCCATCCTTCAATAGATTTTTTTTTTTGATCTTCCATTGTTAAGGCTAATAGTACCCTTACCTAAAATTCTTTTTGTAGCATTATCTCCAAACTTCACAATGCTTCATTCACTTATTTCAAAGTGAGAAACTTAATTTTATCTCCATTCATATGGCTTGAGTAACCACTATCAATATACCACTAATTTCCTTCATTTTTTGCATGAAACATTGTCTGAACAAACATGGATTTTTCTTTATTCTTTTCTTAAGTTCTAGCTTTTTTTCCAAACTTTTGTTGGTTCATCCTTTTGATTATCCATAGTTTCCTCATTTTTATTTTTCTTTATATAGTCCTAAAAAAATTCTACCAAAATTTACAATATGTCCAAAGTTTTGACAGTTATAACATTCAATGTTACAATTCATCAAAGGAGAAAATGAGTTGTAGTTTATGTTTGAGGGTACAAAAGAACTTGTACTTACATTCTTATTCCTACCAAGGTTTCTTTCATGATTTATACATTCAATTGCTTTATGCCCAAAATTATTGCATGAAATACAATAGCCATAAAAATAATTATGAAACTTGGTTTTGTAATGTTTCCTAAATGGAAAGAAGCTTCGCATTTTTAAAGTTATCTTTTAAAGGAATGCTAGTATATTTAATATTTTTAGGAACACAAGTATCCTTCTTTTTTAGTTCATTTCTGATATGACTTTTAAGATAATTTACATAGGTATTGAACTTGTTTGTGTTTTCCTTCTTTTTCGGCATATTGGAAGCTTCTTTAGCTTGAGTCCCCGATCTTCTTTCTACCTAAGACCATTCTTGATAAATGGTGATGTTTGATTTTTGATAATATCATATAATATTTCAGATCTCTTCTCAAACTTGAGACATTTGTTCAAGTTAGTGGTTATTTTATCAAGCTCTATTCTTAGCGAAACATTAATGGATTTAAGTTTCTCACAATCTTTTTGTTTCAGCTAGGTTCTTACATCCTCATTCACCTTTTTCATTTTTTCAAGTTGAACCTTCATACCAATGATGATATTATTATATTCTTCAAGAATTTGTGTCAACTCTAATATTGAGGCACCAAATTATTCTTTAAATTATTGAAATTGTTGATTTTTTTCAGATTCGTTTTATTTAGTATTTTGATCTCTTCTATGGAAAATATGAGCTCTTCTTATAGATTTAATTTAGCTTAAAATTTATTATATTATTCATGTTCTAAAACCATCTCTCCTTCAAATTATTTTATCTCTATCTCCATGAAAAATGATTCTTCTTTGTCACAATAAGAGTTTCTTTCTTCATTTTATTCGAACAATTTATTTCCTCCTTAGTATAGAGGTTTATCTTATGCTCAGAATAATTATTCCCTTTCTTAGATTTTACTTTCTTATAGTCATTATATCTCAAAGTTTAACCCTACCTTGAGTCATAGAAAAACATAGATTTTGAGGAAACATGGGACTGTCTCCAAGTTATGGGACTTGTAAACTAAGATAGAATTCTAGACAAGGCCATCTTCCTCTACTTATTCCTAATGTTAATCTACTCATAACGCTGAAATAAAGCTATCTAATTCTAAACTATGATTCAAAGGGAATAGGGAGAGGTAGATGCATAAAAATGAAATCCTACACTAAAGGAGGTGATAACACCAAAATAAGGGGAAAGACACTTTTAAAAGAGAGAAAATGGAACAAAATAATGATGAAGAGGGCAAAAATGAAAACCATAATCTAGAGAAATATATAAACTCCCATTTTCACACAATGCACAATAGAAATAAACCCTGTAATATGAAGAAACATACACAACATACCTACAAGTAAATGAAGAGGCAAGGAAATGCAATAAATCACTAGTTAAGGCATAGTAGAGTGACAAACAAAGAAATTATATTGCTTCAAGATGATGTATAGATCATTACAATGGAGGAAGAAGACGTAAATTCATTATAGGATTACAATCCAAGACCTGTATCCCAAGAACACTTGTGTAACACTTTACAATGATTCCCTTGTATTCCAAAAGTATTCATCCTTACAAATAAGCATAACTTTACAATGTATAGAAAAAGGAGAGAGAGAAGAGGGAAATTAGAGGGAAACTTGAATTCCTCCTTCCACCTACCAATAATGTGCATTAAATCTTTGAAAAATACTATGGAAAACCATCCAAGGCCATCCCCCTTGGTACTTTGCATATGGGAGAAGTAATGAGCACCATACTTCATTAACTTTGGTTAGTGAGATGCCTAGAACTATTCATTTCAATGTTGGATATGTATTCAAATTTTTCATGTACCTACCATTACCTAAATTAATAAATCCAACTTGTTGTGTGTAGAGGATGATATAATATTTCCAATGATATACATTTTGTGAAAATAAAAGAAACCAAACAAAAGTTATGGCCATTTTATGTTCCTGGATTCAAGAGTTCAATGCAAGCTCTGCCAGTCTTCATTTAACTATTTATTTCCTTTTTTCTCCTTTACAATGTGGGTATTTTAGGTTTACGGGTCACATAGGGAAATTGAGAAATGGGGACACATGTTCCTTGTATCTCCACCTTATCCACATTTAATTAGGTCCTTTGTTATCTCCCCACCCTTTTTTTGGACGACTTATCCACTTACGTGGGGAGCTCATGTCCCCATGGAACTTGTTTTGTTTCAACCTCGAGTTCTTTGCATTGATCCTCACTTTGTTAATATTGCATCTTACTAATTAATTTGGGGAACTAGTTCCCCTATGGAAATAGTTTTGTTGTTCCTCTAAACACCGAAATTTCTGCATCACTCTTGACCCTTTGAACCCACGAGATGAAACTCAAGTGCGGGCAACACTTAAGCTAATGACACTATGCCTCATGTTCGCAAAATCTCCACCCCACATGCATTACACTAAAAATTTAAAATCCTTTATATTTTAGCTCTGATACTAATGTAGATAACTCTTTTCTCTAGGGAACTTATTCCTTCTATTCCTCTTGAACCTACAATACACAATATAGAATGTTGATTTTTCTATTTTTCTTCAATTGTTTTCTAATTCTTTAAATTTTATGAGCTTGGAGAGAGGGTGAAATGGATAAAAAATTATATGTCCCCCAAAGAAAAAAAAATAATTGATTTCACCATTCACTTCACTAGAGATCCATCAACTTCTCGAGTCCAATTTTTTAAGTTATCCATTTGAAAGGGGTGCAAAGAGGATAACAATAGCTCTTCTTTTTTGATTAAACTTGTTACCATTATTCTTGTTGTGATCTTATATATTATCATTTTTTTCATTTTTATATATGAACATTTAACATCATAATGTCATACATTTCCAAAATTAAAAAATTTGAAGGGTAACTTACCTTTGTGTTTTCATATCATTTCCTTAACCTTCTCGACAAAATTAGCGTCCTCCTTGTTTGACTCATTTATAGAGTATTAATGTGGCTTGAGATTCCTTATCTTCATCTTATTTGAAGATTTTAAGGAAGCCTCATGCTTAAATGATTTATATTTTTCAATTTTCATCTCATATCTTGTGAGAATCCCATACAACTCATCCATTGTTAGGATGATTAAGTATTTCATTTTTCTATGGAAAATACTTTGGTGTCAAACCTCAATGGTATAGATCTTAACATTTTTTGCATAATAAATTCATCCTTAATTTTTTCTCCAATCCCTCTAATGATGTTTACAACTTCATCCATGTGAAGAATATAGGATGCAATGTTTTCATCATCCTTTATCTTTAGACACTCAAATTGACTTATATGCATTTGGAGCTTTGCTTTCTTCACTTTTTCATAACCTTCATTTATGTTCTAAGTTTATCCCATATTTTCTTGTCTGAAACATAATGCACGACCTTAAGAAATTTTGATTTATACAAACCACACAATATTGCATTCATTTCCTTTGAATTTATCTCACTTTTCTTCTTACCCACTTGATCTATTGGATGAGTTGTTAGAGATGCATAACCACTTACAATTGATTTCCAAATTTAAAACCCAAGATACATTAGATAGGTATGCATCCTTATACTCTTAAAGGAATAATTAATTCCATCAAATAATGGATATCTATTTGAGGATAATCCTTCTTGACTCACCATGTTTTCCTCTTGAGATCTACCTTCTTAGATGTTAAGGTACCCATGAAGGAATCCACTCTTATACCAATTGAAGAGAATAAAATAAAACTAAGAGGGTGGTGAATTAGTATAAACCAATAATTTACTCATTTAAACTTTAATACTCATAATAACAGTAATCATGTAAGATATAAAGATTTTAAAGAAACAATTTCTGTAGAAACCTTTTCATGAGAAAACCACAGAGAAAATATAGTTTAGATATACTTTGCAAATCATGTCACAAAAATTTAATACTTTACAAATGTTTGTAGGAATCAACCTATTAAAGATAATAATTCCTAATGCCAAGTACCAACTCAACTATTTTTTGAGCACCAAATCAGTGAGGACACAAATTCCCAATGCCAAGCACCAACTCAACCAATTTGTACTAACTAAAGACAAAAATCCCTAAAAACATTTATTCTCTTTTTGAAATCTGGTTTTAATGTTGTATCTTTTGCTTCTCCTCAAGTTTACTTTCATCAGTCATTCAAACTTTTCCCATATTTTTGGATTCATTGGCTCTCTTTATTTACCCATTATTCCATTCATCTAGAGTTCATTCTCTTTATGGTTACTCTTATCACATTTCACATACTCTTACCTTCCGAGTTTAACCACTAAAATTTTTCTTCTTCCTTATCAAAATATCATCTTTTCATGCTCTTCTCACTCTTCCTCCATCTTCAAACACTCATACTTTTCTATATCTTATTTAATCATTATTGATAGATTTTCATAATTCTCTAATGCATTGATGCAGAGGCTACTCAATTCAAACATTCATCAAAACATAGACAACTTCATTCATTCAACCACATTGTTTTAATCAAGTTCTTCTTGATCTAGATAGCTCATACTTGTAAAATTAGCACTTTATTCCTTAATTGTATTTTTCGTTCACCTTAAAATGTTTTACATACATTTTTACATGCCAAATAAACTATTTAGGTGACCAATTATCATGAAAAAATATTTTTTATGAGTTACCTTCATTTCATCTTCACAAGATTCCTAGAAAAAATCAAGAAAACTTAGCCTTTAGCTTCATATATCCTTTAAGCACCTTATATTATATTATCAAGCTCTTTCTAAGGTTATATCAACCATCCAAGTGATGTAAGGTAATAAAAACTTCAACCTCTCCTTCTTCCTCCTTCAAAATTGTCATACAAAGCCCTTAAAAGCATGATCAACCACATAAACTAGATAGAGAACATCTGAACCTACCCAAAACAAAGTAATAATACTATCAATAACCATTTATCCATATGAAGGTGTTTCAAATTGTATGATTCAATTCCCTATACTTTTCTCTTAATCCCACTTCCTCTTACCTTAGTTTGTCAATACTCTACTAGCCCACCACCACTATTTTCTAGGTTTAATTTCCTTTTCCCAAGGATTCAAAACTCAATATAGTTATTTTTGGATAAAAATTTGGCCATTAATTTTGTATGAAATTTTTATTCTAACTTAATTAAGAAAATATGCCTCAAAACTACTTCCTAGGTCTTTAATTAGGTTTATTTAAGCTATAACAATATTTGCAAGTGGACTGTAAGATTTATCTCAAAATACCTCCATGTAAAAACTTAAATTAATATAATATATTTTATAATAACCCTTCATAATGCTATCTAAAAATTTTTAGGCTCAAACTTGATGGTTAATGGCTTCAAATCCAATTTTGAGAAAAACCTAACTTTAGCTGAATATGAGCCCATGAAGACCGAAAAGCTTTTAAAATGGGAAGTACTTGATTTCAAGACCTAATTTTTAAAATCTTAGATTAATTTGATATCCTCTCAAGTTATTTTCTAATAGTGAAGTACAATTATTCATATAACCTTCAAAACCACGTGTGAATGGAAAGAACTAGTTTAAGAAAGCGGGGTTTTATCTTAGTTTTTCAAAAGAAACAATATATTAAGTAATGATCCCTCTTTTATCTTATTGTTATATTTTATAGCTCTGAGAAGGGTCCTTCAACATGCCTTGATTGAGTTTAAATCATACCCATCTTTCAAGAAAATGTGCAACCCCTGTTTGACTGTTTCACCCCGTCTCAAAGTTGAGTTCTTAGGTTTTACTTAAGCATGTAAGGGATTATTTGTGTATTAAACGTTGAAATTCCACCATCAACACTTCTTACCTCATTATTCAATAAAATAAGGATTATCAACATGATTCTAACATGATCATGTCTAATCTTTAAAAGAAAAGTCATAATATCGTATTACATCAAAGCTTCATTCTTGAAGCTAAACAGAGCATTACCTCTCTAAGATCAAAACCATTATACCATTACTGCCTACATAAAGAGTTCCTTACTAAATATTCTACTTCTAAGAACATGAAAAATATAAAGAAACAAGGAATAACCCCTACATTTTAAGGAAAATGAAATTTCTTTATCCTTAAAGGATTGTGCTACTAAAATCAAGCCTTTCTTCCCGTATAAATATATTGGACCATATATTTTTCAAAAATTTCAAACTTCTTGTTTTTCACTCTTCCATCCTCGAAGAATGATCCTCCAAATCCTCCTTCCCAATATTATCCCATTCTATCTCCTTTAACCCTAACTAACTCTTCATATTACTCTCATGCCCATTCATATGCTCATACACACACTATGAGGCAATTTTATAACTTTTTCAACATTTAGTGACTTATATACATACTAAGACCTATGAAATCATGCCTAGACACCTATATAATAAATTTTAAAGCATTACAACCTCCATTTAAATCCATGAAAAACCCCATTTACTCATTTGATATATTTTACAAGTTTGAATCCCATTTTGGAGGGAAATACTATCATGTAGAAATTCAAATTTTCAAACCTTCTCACATGAATGAAATGATTCGTATTGTCCTACTAATACCTTTAACGATTTCTAATAAATCAAACTCATGACTAGAATAATGATTATCAATTGAATTCTTTTCACTCCCTAATGCTCTGCATCATACTCCCGGGGTGGAGAAAAGAAGCTATATACTGCAAATTTTCTTCTTATAGTGACTCTTTCTCTTCTTGATGTGTTATTTACCTTTATCTTGTACTCTGTTGTCCTTTCTTGTTTCACAACCAGCTAGATCTGAAATAATGTTCTTCATTTTTACATTTCACTTGAAATTTCTTCTCTACTTCTTTACTTCCATCTTTATCGTCTTTGACTTTAGCCATCCATAACTTTGTACTGCATAAATAAACACAAAAAAACAAACACACATTATTCTTCACGTATTTATTTCTTGTACATCCTTTTCCCCTCATATTTTCATTATTCACTTTTCTTGAAAGGGATGAAAAATACACATATGCTTCCTTTCCTTAATTGCATGCTTGTTCCTTTATGTTTATCACCATCTTAGTTTTTTCTAAGGTTGTGAAAATGTCTTTTTGACCTCGTTTACACCTTCATTTTAAAAATAATTATTCATTCTCTCGTTGTACCTTCATCCTTTCTTTTACCATTCATCATACTTAACAAATGTTGAAATAAATCATCTACTTCACATATGATAAATTCATTATTATGCTTCCTATGGTCACCACCCCACATTTCTTGCTTATCCCATTCTTTTGTTTCTCTCAAATTGCACTAATGTGGTTATTTTCCACAATTTCTAGGAATTCACCTAATGAAACATCAATTTCAGTTATCAAATAAGAAAGTTTTGAATCAATTTTTTACCTCACCTTCCTAAAATGCATGCATCACTGTTTTTATATGTTGTTTCAACTCTTCTTCACATGAATTTACCTCAGTCAAACTACTTTATTTATTTTCCACATGTGAAAAAAATCATGAAGAAATTTAATTTATTATTTTAGCTTAAACTCATCCATTTCTCTGTTATCTTCATCATATTTTGGACTATGAAATCTTATTTCTTCTCCCTTTTGTGTATTAAAAAACAATAAAAATTCAATAGGTGCACAAATTGATTCACATACCTCATAATCATGTTGATTTGTTGTTGTTTGGCCTTCTACTCTTTTACTTTTCTTAGTTACTTCACTCTCTCTTCTTCTCTTCTCTTCACTTGTACCTCTCAATATCACATTCACAATAAAAATTCATTGTTATCCATACACATTTCCTCATTCCTCATGCTCTGATACCACATGATGGAGAGGCTACATGACATTTGATTCTCAATTCAAACATTTATTAAAACATAGACAACATCATTCACTCAAGCACTCTGTTTCAATCAAGTTCCTCTTGGTCTAGATAGATAAAACTAGTAAAATTAGAACTTTATTCTTTAATTGTATTTTTCATTCTCCTTACCCTTTAAATACCCTCTAACATGCCAACTAAACTATTTGGGTGACCAATTATCATGTAAAAACTCATTTATTCTAACTTACCTTCATTTCCTCTTAATTAGTGTCCTAGCAAAAATAAAGAAAACTTGGAATTTAGCTTCACTGATCCTTTAAAAACATTATACCATATTCTCACACTATTCACAAGGTTATATCCACCATACAATTGATTTAATGTAATCAAAACATCAACCTCTCCCTTTTTTATTCCTTAAAATTGTCATAACAAGCCTTTAAAACCATGATACAACCACCAAAACTAGTTTAAGAACACATGAGCCTACCCAAAACAAAGTAATAATATTCTCAAGCACACTTTATCCATATGATGGCATGTCTCAAATTTTATGATTCAAATCCCTATATTTTTCTCTTATTTCCAATTCCTCTTACCTTAGTTTGTCAATCCTCTACTAGCCCTGCCACCACTATTTTTGAGGCTTACTTTCTATTTCCCTTGGCTTCAAGACTCAATATCGTTATTTATGGATATCCATTAGGAAATTAATTCTATATTATAAACTTTATTATGAATTACTTCATAAAACATGCCTCAAACCCACTTCCTAGGTCTTTAATTAGGTCTTCTTAAGCTATGACAATCGGTGCAAGTGGATCTGTCGCTTTTTTAAATTAAAACTATTTTAGAATATCCCTTCATAATTATATCTACAAATTATTAGTCTTAAAATAGATGGTTAATGGCTTCAAATACAATTTTGACACAAACCCTAATTGTGCACCTGAATATGAGCACATGAAAATTAAAAAGCTTATAAAATGGGGAGTACTTTATTTCAAGACCTAATTTTTGAAATCGTAGATTATTTTTATATCCTCTCAAGTTTTTTTCTAACATTGAAGTATATTGAATCATATAACCTTCAAAACCATATGTGAATGGATAACACTAGTCTGAGAAACTAGGGTCCTTTATCTTAGTTTTGCACACGAAACAATATATAAAGTAATGTTCCCTCATTTGTCTCATTGATATATTTTATGCCTATGAGAATATTCCTTCAACATGGATTGATCAAGTTTAAATCATACACATGTTTCAAGAAAATGTGTAACCTCTATTTTGATTGTGCTACCCTATCTCAAAACCGAGTTCTTAGGTTTTACTTAAGCATGCAAGGGTTATTTGTCCATTAAACCCGAGATTCCACTATCAACACTTCGTACCTCATTATTAAATCAAGGAAGGCTTGTCAAGAATATTCCAACATGATCATGTCTAATCTTTACAAACAACAAAGTCTTAATATCATGTACAATCAAAGCTTCATTCTTTAAGCTAACAGAGCATTAGCTCTCTATGATCAACATCATTATAACATTACTATCTATATGAAAAGTTACTTATTTAATATTCTACCTCTAAACATATGTAAAAATATAAATAAATATGGAATAACCCCTAAATTTGAAGGAAAAATGAAATCTATTTAGTCTTAATGGATTGTGCTACTAGAATCAAGCCTTTTTCCTCTAAAAACAAAGTAATGCTCATATTGAACCATATATTTATTACAAAATTCAAACTTATTCATATTTTTCACTCTTCCATCCTCACTGAATACTCCTCTAAATCCTTATTCTTCCCATTTTTATCCCACACTCTCTCCTTTAACCCTCACCAACTCTTCATATTACTCTCATGCCCATTCGGATGATCCTACACAAACTATGAGGCATTTTTGAAACTTTTCAACATTTATTGAATTATATTCATACAAAGACCTATGAAATAATTCCTAGAAACCTATATAATCCCTTATAAAGAATTAAAATCTCCCTTTAAATCCATGAAAAACCAAATTTCCTCATTTTCTAACCTTACAAGTTTGAATCCCATTTTGGAGGAAAATACAATCATGGATAAATTTAAAGTTTCAAACCTTCTCGTGTGACTAAAATCTTTCATATTGTCGTATTAAGACCTTTAAATATTTATAATAAATAAAACTCATGACTAGAAGAAATATCATCATTGGAATGTTCTTCACTCCATAATGCTCTTGCATCGACTCCCAAGGTGAAGAAACAAAGCTATATACTTTGCCAATTTTCTTCGTCTAGTGAATCTTTCTCTCCTTGATGTGTTATTTACCTTGATCTTGTACTATTTTTTTCTTTTATTGTTTCACAACCAGCTATATCCTAAATAATGTTCTTCATTTTTACATTTCGCTTGAACTTGCTTCTCTTCTTCTTGACTTCTGTCTTTATCTTTTTAGAATTTATCCTTACATCACTTGGACTTGCTTAAATAAACACACATTTTTCTTCATGTATTTAATTCCTATATATTTGTTTCCCCTCATGATTTCATCATTCACTTTTCTTGAAAGGGATACAAACTACACACATTCTACCTTTTCTTACTTGCATGCTTGTTTCGAATGTTTTTAATCATATGTATTGGTTCTAAGGTTGTTACTATGTCTTTTTTGACCTCATTTGAACCTTGATTTTCCAAATAATTTTTATTCTCTCAGTTGTAGCTTCATCCTTTCTTTTATCATTCATCATACTCAAAAATCTTGCAATAAATCATCTACTTCACCTATAAGAAATTGATCATTATGCTTCCCATGGTCATCACCCCACTCTATCTTGTTTATCCCATTATTTTTTTGCTCTCCAAATGCACTAACGGAGTAATTTTCCATAATTTATATGAATTCACCTAATGAAACATCAATTTCAGTTAACAAATAAGCAAGTTTTGAATCAATTTGTTTTACCTCACCTTCCTGAAATGCATGCATCAATTTTTGTATATGTTGTTTCAACTCTTCTTCACCTGAATTTACCTCATTGAAATTACTTAGTTTATTTTCCACATGTGAAAACAAATCATCAATAACTTTAATTAATTATTTGAGCTTAAACTCATCCATTTGTTTGTTATCTTGATCATATTTTGGATTATTGAATATTATTTCTTCTTCCTTTGGTGTATTTACAAACAAGAAAACTTAAATAGGTACACAACTTGATTCACATACCTCATCATCATGTTGATATATTTTTGGTTGGTCTTCATATTTTTCTTCATTTCTCACTTCTAACTCATCCATGTGTTCAATTAGTTCTCCTTCTTGAGGGTAGCAATATATCACTTCTTCATTAGTAATTTCTTGTTCTTCTTGTTTTTCATCACTTTCCCATTCATACTCGACTTATTCATCTATATTTTATTCTTCCACACTCAATATAATTTCCTAAAACTTGGCAACATATTTCTTGAGCTATCTCAACTCTTTATCAATCAACATATCCATATTTCTATCTTCCTTTTTTATCTTGGACTTTTCTCTCTTCTTTCTCTCATCTTGACTCTTCTTCCTATGGCTTAACATCCTCACTATCTCTATCACTAACTCTTCCTTGTCCATATCTTCCTTTTATTCTCTTAAGCGTGTATTTTTCACCTTTATCTCTCCCACACCTCACCTAGGATTCAATCCTATTCTTTTGGTGTCTTTCACTCTTTTCATTTCTTCCACTCTTCTTAGTTATTTCACTCTCTCTTCTTCTTATCTCTTCACTTCTACCTCTCTATCTCACATTCAAACTAGAAATTAATTGTTATCCATACACATTTCCTCATTCCTCATTCTTTGATACCACATGATGGAGAGTCTACATGGCATATAATGCTTAATTCAAACATTTATCAAAACATATACAACATCATTCACTCAAACACTATGTTTCAATTAAGTTTTTCTTGGTCTAGATAGATCAAACTAGTAAACTTATAAATTTATTCATTAATTTTATTTGTCTTTAACCTTTCCATATTTGACATACCTTGTAACATGCCAAATTAACTATTTGGGTGAAAAATTATCATGCAAAAATTCCTTTTTTATCTTACCTTCATTTCATCTTCACTAGCTTCCTAACAAAAATCAAGAAAACTTGGAATTTAGTTTACTAATCCTTTATAAACCTTATACCCTATTATAACATTCTTCCCAAGGTTATATCCACCATATAAGTGATGTATGATAATAAAAACACCAACCTCTCCCTCTTTCTTTCCTCAAAATTTTCATACGAAGCCTTTAAAAGCATGATCAACCACAAAAACTAGTTTGACAATATGAGCCTACCCAAAACAAACTAATAGTATTCTTAAGAACCATTTATCCATATGAAGGTGTGTATAAAATTGTATTATTCAATTTCATATATTTCTCTCTTAATCCCACTTCCTATTACCTTAGTTTTTCAATCCTTTACTAACCTTGCCACCACTATTTTCTAGGCTTAATTTCTCTTTCCCGGGCTTCAAGACTCAATATAGTTAGGTTTGGATACCTATTTTGCCATTAATTCTATATTCCAAAGTTTAATATGAATTCATTTATAAAATATGCCTCAAACCCACTTGCTATGTCTTTAATAAGGCCTACTTATACTATGATAGTCTCATGCGAAGCTTGTACGAGATCTATCTAAAAATAACTCCATGAAAAATATTAAATTCATGCAAAATATTTTATAATATGCCTTCACATTTATATCTACAAATTATTAGTCTTAAACTTGATGGTTAATGGCTTCAAATATAAGTTTGAGACAATCCCTAACTGTGCATTGAATATGTGCCTGTGAAGATTAAAAACCTTATAAAATGGGAAGTACTTTATTTCAAGACCTAATTTTTGAAATCCTAGACTATTTTTATATCCTCTCAAGTCCTGTGCTAACATTAAAGTACAATTATTCATATAACCCTCAAAACCACATGTGAATGGATAACATCAATTTAAGAATGTAGGGTTTTATCTTAGTTTTACACAAGAAACAATATCTTAAGTAATGGTCCCTCATTTGTCTTCTTGATAGAGTTTATGCCTCTGATAATGGTCCTTCAACATGCATTGATCAAGTTTAAATCATACACACCTTACATGAAAATGTGTAAACCCTTCTTTGACTGTGCTACCCTGTCTCAAAATCAAGTTCTTAGGTTTTACTTAAGCATGCAAGGGTGATTTATGCATTAAACCCCGATATTCCACTCACAACACTTATTACCTCATTATTCAATCAAGGAATCCTTGTCAATAATATTCCAACATGATCATATCTAATCTTAACAAAAACACAATCATAATATCATGTACATACCAAAGCTTCATTCTTCAAGATAAATAGAGCATTACCTCTCTAAGATCAACATCATTATACCATTATTGTCTACATGCAAAGAGGTAATTCATCAATATTCTACCTCTAAACACATAACAGTTATTTTACTAAATATGGACATATTTTAGTATATCTGGACTCAAGTATTTTAATTATTGGAAGAAATCCATCTCCATTTTCCTGTATATTGGATTCCAATATTATCATTATTGGACTTATTCTACTTCTCATTTCACTATTATTGGATTCCAATCTCACTTGTATTGAATTCTAATATTGTTAATATTGGATTCCAATTCAGATAATATTGGATTCCAATAACGCCATTATTAGATTCTAATTTCACCAAGATTGTAATCCAATTTATAAATCCCAATTTTTGGATTTTAGTTTTTCTATTTTAGGATTTATATTTTGTTATTATTATAACCCCCACATAACTCAAGCATCCACTATCTTACATAAGCCTCGTGGTCACTATCTTATGTAATCCTAGTAGTTGTTAATTTACATGATCAATGTACATGCTAGGTGAAATAAGCATATCGGCGTCAAAGTTACATTTTCCTTATGATCACTAAGTTACATAAGATTTATAGCCTCTGAGTTACACAAAAGGATGATAATCATAGTGGTCACTATCTTACATAATCCTAGTGGTTGATATATTACATAAGCACATAGGTTGTTAAATTAGGTAAACCTAGTGGCTACTAATTTACACAAGAATATATTCCTCTAGGTGAAATAATCCTAACAACTGGAAAGCTACACCAACTGATTAGTCGATAGTTTCATAAGCTTACCCACCACTAAGATACATAATCTTAGTAACCGCTAAGTTACATAAGCCTAGGTGCTAAAAAGTTACATCGATCTAGGGGTTAAATTTGACAACCACCCATGTCTGTCAAATAATTTTTAGATGACATGATAATTTTACAATATTTTCCTTTAAAAAAAAATAGTGGTAATTTAAATACTTTAAATTTATATTTATTTAATATTTTATGTATATTACATATTTATATCATTTTTATATGAATCTATATAAAAAACATACGTGATATTGAAAATATGCAAGTTACGTGTGATAAAGTCAACTAATTTTATGCTTATCCATTCGTAAATCATAAAGAACAACAAAGATTTAAGAATTAAATTAAACAAGTTGTTTTCGAAATGGATTTGAAACTCGTATTTCCATAGGAAATCAATTCCTTCAAGAAAATTACATTTAAAATTACATACACATTGATCCGTCACAAGGGTATTAATTATTGTTCTTGAATTTGTGAAAGGTATTGTTGGATAGCTTCATGACCCTGATTCAATATTTTCATTTGATCTCCTTTCCACATTTTTCTTACACTCCATGCTCGGATGACACTATCTATATAAATATCTAATGTGTCCCTTAATTTTTGACACCATTGCATTTTCTTTAAACATTCCTAGTACCTTTACTTTTTGTATTTCCTTTTCTGTGGGTTCCCACTAGTGTACCTTTATCTTTTCGGTGTTTGTGTGAATATCATGTATTAGTTTTAGTTCTTCCTTTCCCATCCATATAGGTACATTATCATCAGATGGTCTTACAAGTATCATCTACCCAACATTCACATCCACTACTGTGTTGAATTCCTCTCAAGGTCTATCAAAAATAGGCCCAACATATATATCCTTATTTGAAAGGAAATTTTGATTATAGTAGCTATCAATTTCAAGACCTGGTGTACCTACTATTTGATCATTTATTGTGTTATCCTGAATTGTTTTTGGCCAAAAACAATCTCTCCTCATCATGCTACAATTGAAAAAGGGATTCTCTATGGAATGTAGAACACTTTTCCAATATGAAATCTTCGAAACCTAGTATGATTCTCAACCATCCTGTTCAAATATTTTTCCAGGTGTGTGATGTATGCTTGAATGACTCTATGCATGTCTACCATATCTTTTAGTTATTTTAAGGATGTTAATGGAGGATCCCCTTCACAAAAGAAAGGTTTCTAATCCACTATTTTCTAGGTCCTAATTTAGTATGACCAATCAGACTCCATGATTGATGATTTTAACTCCATGATGGGAATGTTGTCTTTAACATGGAATTTTGATATATTTGGTTTTTTGATACCCGTGATCTTGTGGTTACCATCTAGTAAGTGTGGTTCCATAAAGGCCTTAAAGTCACATAATTCCTCGATAAGGCACAAAGTGAATGTGTTGGACTCCTCTTGGCATGTTCTATAAGTGTCCGTTATTTGTGGCAAAGATAATGTATTCAATTTACACAATGTAGTTAATAATGGGCGAGAATGTCCCATATATGTCTTCATGTGTGTGACCCACTAGAAGGAAACTCATATACTCTATGTTGGAAACCTTTCTAGCTACTATCATAAATGCAAATGAAAACAATGTATGGTTTTTTTTGTCACTTAAAAACATTATCTACTTGCAAGTAGAGAATTAGTGGTTGTTTTCTAAATTAACTTGAACAATCACTTACTGATATTAATTGTATGAGCACCCTCATTTTTAACTTTTATTCCTTACACGTGTCATATTCATCATTTTGCAATAGTGCATCATGTGATGGGTGTTTTGACATCCCACTACTATATAAAAAGTCACCATACTTGATCCGTAATTGGTTCTGCCTAGCTTCCGAATACATAGTGCCAATGATGTTATTGTGAATTTTTCTCCTCGATCAACAAAAGGGAGACCGAAGTTCTGAAACCTCCCATTTTGTGCCCATGTGTCGAATACTAGAAAAGGTAGTGGCAAGATTAATAACATTGGTTATTGATTTTTTTCCATCCTTAGTATTACAGTTTTCATATTGTCCATTTTTTCATGCACAATGCTCAAATATCTATTACGGTTTTGTTATGATTGTACTCTATATGCATAGTAAGTTACATGACAACTTTGAATGTAATAATTTTTCCATTTCTGGAATTGATCTATTTATGCCGTGTTTCTAGACATGAGGTCATTGCACATTTACTCTTAATCTCTCGTGTACTTGTCACATTTGGGAAAGAAGTTGTTCTTGGTGATTAAAACATGGGAGAAATGTTCTTTCATAGTTCTATTATATTTTATTGTGATGTTGGAGGAAGGTCCAACATTGAAAGGACATTGTTACACTTTTGTAGTATGTAAGAAAAATTATAACATGCAGGAAATAGTCTCATTGTTACTTTAGTAAAATATTTTTCAACCGAATGAGAAATGTGTGGGGATATATCCAAATTCTTCTCCACCATTTTGGATATCAATGTAATAGTTGTGACAGTGTTTGGCATTTGTTTTTGTTTTCATGTATTTCCATTTACTTCCCTCTTCTCGCCATTAATACAAGATTTTTATATCTGTAATAGATGATTTTAAGGATTCGATGATAGACATTCCTTCCACATAGCTTCAATTTATCTATAGTATGTTCTAAAGTTTGACCTTGATCACAGCTACTAGAATTTTTTATGAATGTATTAAGTACAAAGTTTTTGATAGTAGGTTCATTCATAGTAAGATTTAAATTCCAACTATGATTGAAAGTGCGTAGAGATAGATTGGAGAGACATCCTTCCTTACAACAAGGTTTTTTTATCAAATTCAAACAAAAATTGTTCTCTTAATTTTTCATCATTTTCCCTTGCCTTTGGTGTATTATATAGAGTAGAATTTACCTTTTGGCGTTTGCAGGCAGGCATTGTAAGGTCTTTTTATCAAGTTTTCATTACTAATAAATATGGAGGATTCATATAAATTTGGGTATACCAGTTGAGTCAATGGATATTCAAATTCACTCCACATTTTTACTGGTAACTCTTCTGGAATTTATTTTACCCTTACTTCCATAATGAAAAAATCTTGATGGGCCAACTACTCGACAAGACATTAGATGAGAGATCCTTCTAATATGCAAGAAACCTCACAAAAAAGTGTAATTAATTTATCAACATGCAACCTAAATGTATTATCATCTAATTTTTAAGTACACTATGTCTCCTTCACATACATTTGTAATTGTTTCTTCCACAAAAATGTTTTCTTTTGAACAAAAACATATCAGTTTCATAGTAACCCCTTAAAATTCAAATTAAAGTCGGTGTTAGATGTGGCGCTTATTTCTTTGAGTTCAGAATTTCCATTCACACAAAGTGAAGTTCTTATTTCTAGATAAACTAGGTTATTTATTGGCAAGGAAACTTCATTGTTACATTGTAGACTTGGATAAAAAGCATTACATCTAGTTATAATATTCTCCACAAAATACCAAACCGTGTGGGTCCCAACACTACTCCCGAAATCAAATATTGTTCTTTTACTAGGGATATAAACCCTTCATCTATGTCACCTTCTTTCTGAGGATACTTATGTTTTAACACCATAGATTATAGAAAATTCATCCCGTATTTAGGAGTTATGAAATAATGGCTATCACTCTTAGAATTCAAACCCTTATCCTCATTAAATATATTCTACGAGTCACTACTCATGATGTTTTGAATGCCATCATCCCCACATTAAAAAAATTTAAAATCATATGCTTAATCATTTTCTTTCATTCCCATGGGATAAAGTATCCCTTGTTTTCGATTTCATTAGGTTTTCACAATCACTCATTGTGTATGAAAGTCTCTCTCTACCATTGAATACGATACTTATCGTGACAACAAATAAGCTAGACCCCACATCTCTACAATGGAGTGTATCTTTGGATGGATAAACTAGTCCCTCCGTAACTTTCACACCTTTGGATAGTAAATCCACATGTTCTCCATATTTAAAAACAAAGTTCATTTTTAACTGTATCCACAAATAAAAAGAGAAAATTAGTACTAAGGACACTTAAATCTTTAACATTAGTATGGAGAATTGAAATCACAATGAGAAAATAAAAATATACATCTTATATGAACATCTTTAAAACCTCATTTAATCCAAATCTTTAAACATATAAAAATTATATTACACCCTTAGATCTCACTGTGTGTATAATTTTATCCATAAAACACATAGTGTAGGGGAAAGGATCCAATGATCGTGAATCTTAATGTAGGAGGTTGTTAGAGTTACTTAACTATCATTTTTTAAAATACCTTTAAAAGATTAAGATTTTTATAATGCACACATTTTATTTTGTGCATTTAAATTTTTTTGAAAAATTATTTCTAAGGGATTTAAAAGGTACTTTTCAGTACAAATAAAATTAATATTGGCCCTTACTTGTGAATAAAATCACCTTTTTGGGACAATTGATGTGTCACCTTTTTATTGGCTGATTTGTACATTTGACTTGATTTTACTTGTGTTATTGGCTACCTTTTTTCTAAATTTTTAGTATAAAAGTTATAAATGTTGACTTTGATTTTTACAAATAGTCTATACTTCACATTACCACTCACATTCATTGGCTTATATACAATCATAGGCTTCTTTCCCCTATGGATTTCAAAATTTGTATATCATAGTGGATGATGTGACATAATTTTTTTAATTACATGCTAAAATTCTAATATTGAATAGAATGGGAGGCCAAAATTTGGTGATCATGATTCAATGTGCAAGTGAGCACAATTCCAAGTTCAAAACTCACACATGGATGTGATAATGTTACTCATCGTAGTGCGAGAGAGTCGTGACCTCGTACATATACGAAGTGTGATTCCTCACACATCGACATAAGATACCTCACACGATAAATTTTGATCCTCATGATAAAGTATGATCATTCGCACTTGGAATAATGATCACTCGCACATCAAAGGGCATATTTTCACCTGCCATTCTAGTCAAAAATTATCTAGCCTAGCGGCCTCTTGGAATTTAAATTAAGGGCCATTAATATTGTGTCAAAGTAAATCGTTCATGTATTAAATTCTCTAATTGTATAGTTATTTTTATTTTATGGTATATATTTCAAGTTTAGTCTTTATTTGATTAATGACGGTGGTATATGTTTTGATTCAATTACATGTATTAATTGTTTCTAAGATTTTTATATGTTACGTAATATTTTAACAATATAAGTTTATTTTTAATAATTGTATATAATATTGAGTAGAAGTAACCCATACTACGTAGTGTTTTATTAATAATTTTTAATATTAAAGAATTAATTTCAATTAAATATATGTATGTCAAATTTAAGTTTCAAACAATGTCAAATTTTAGTTTTCATACATTAAAAATTATGTTATAAAAATGTTACCTTAATTCTTTACAATAACAATTACACTTTTTTGTAAGGTCAAATATTACCTAATTAATATTGTGCTTCCCTAAACATTAAATGGCCATTAAACCATATAATGTAAAATATGCCACTCAAAATATTTTTTTATTTTTTCAAACTACAGTTAATGTTAAGTGGTACAATATTAAATTATAACCCACACAAACTCTGTTAACATCTATATTTAATATGGCCATTTTTAATGCAATTGAAGAGTTCATTGAGCAACATGTCCGTAGTGTCTCCAATCTCAGCGGGGTTCCGGCAACCCTTTGGGGCACTGATAAAGAAAGCAAAAGGACCATTGATCAGCTGGATGTTACTGACTCTGCCCACATGACGACTTTGGCTATGTTCAAATCTTGGCAGAATATCAAATCCAACATCGACAAAGCCGCCAAGAAGTAATTGTGGGAGCTTTTGCTGCACTTCTTTGTAATTATTGTTGTTATTTTGTTGTCTTTTTGCTGCTTTTCTGTAGTGTTCATGTTGTTTTTGTTTTGATGGGGTAGCTTCTCTTTGGCTACTTTGGGCTTCATTGTCCCATCTGGATTTTGATCCTTTCTATTCTGGTTCTCATTCCTATTCTGGCTTCTAGGCCCTCTTTTGTTCTTAAGGGTATAGTCCCTTTCAAAAACTATTTTCTAAAAATAAAAAACACATCTCGTATTTAATGCAATAAAATATAAAACGGTATACTCATTTCGATGGAGACAACACCAAAATAAGGAGCACATATACAAATGGGGGAAGATCAGAGTTACAAAAAAATTAAAAGAGGTAAAGCATTGTTATTTTATTTTGAATAATTTCATATTATACACCCATTTCACAATGATTGTAAATATTGCATTTGTTAGTAGGTAATTAACCAATTTTCAATGTTTCTCCACATGTTTTGATTATGTGAATTTATAGAGTGTAAGACCCCTTGTATATTTATTATTAGAAAATGAAAAATGAAATTAAGTTTAGATAAAAGATGGATTACGTAAATTGTTCATTTATGAATGTTTATAATAAATAATAAATTTGTAGGACATGAAAATATCACCATTTTCCATGTTTTCACGTTTCAAATCTCAAGTTTTCAAATCAAATCCAAGAAAATATGTAGACAATATGGTTTTTTCAACATAGCTAAGAAATTTCTGTGTAAATAAATTTTGCATGAAAAACTTAGATGGAAATAGTGCCTCAAATTTGTAAGAGAATACAAGTGGCTCATATAAAATAGGTCCTTACATTCCACATTCACAAATTGATCTAAATTATCCATATATTGGTGATGATGTTGATCCTTCAACATTATTTTTCAATAACCCATGCATATGAAAGAGATAGAAATAATGAGGAGATGATGAAAGAATACAAAGAAGAGCTTTGGTAAAAATATTTTGTGAAAACATTTATTTCAAAATATGAAGAGGTGTATGAATATTTAAACTATGGAAAACTCGAAAGAAACATTGGGATAATATAGCAGATGCTTTGAATCAAGTTTATGGAAAAACATTCACTAGGATGCAATGTAAATACAAGATGAACATGTTGAAAAAAACCCTCAAGAAGGAGAAACAATTGGAAAACAAAACATTGGAAACACATTCAACATGGAATTTCTATGAAGATATGGATCGCATTACACAGAAAACACATAAGGTTATTGGTTTTAATGGAAAATAAAGGGTTAATATAACCACTTCTACTTCTAAAAATACATGAGAGTGCAATCGAAAATCCTTTCTATCAACATTGAAAGTTCGGAAGGAGCAAAGATATAAATCTATTTAAATAAAAGTGGAATTCGTGAGGAAATGTGTGAAGAGAAAAATAAAATATTTTGGATATTTGAAAGAGGTAATAAAAATATCATGCATATATTAAGTCGACATTAAAATAAATTGAGCAAGGAAGGCTTCAACTTGAGTGTAAAAGAATGTAACACGAGAAAAAAATGATGGATAAAATATTGGATGTACAAATTAAAGTCACAAGTCTTTTACCGAGGTAAATTATAGTTTTTTTAACCATAGTAATATAGCATTTCATCATTCATTATATTATAAAATATGGTATACATTATGTAAGAAAAAATATCATGCATTGGATTTAGCTAATACTTCTCTATTTTGCATTCTCTCTTTTTATTTCGAACAATTCGATGATTAGGATCATGGGAACCACTAAGATCATTGAAACACAAATCCCAAGATACTATTTGTGTAACAAAACAATTTAAAAATGATGTCGAAAACATGTATATTTTTTTAGGACAATATGTGAGACATCAATTGAACCACATATCATTGGTAGTATAGTTAAAGTATGAAATACTTATATACTCTCTACATAGTTTTTATACAATAATATTAGAAATCGTATGGTGTTCTTTTTTTCGAACATCAATAATTTTGATATTATTTGTGTGTGGGATATATGGTTAATATTTACATGTTTCATCAAACCAAACAATGTAAAGTTCGTGTGATATTCAAATTATGATAATTCAATATGTGAGACATCAATTGAATCACATGGCATTGGTATGATATTCAAAGTATGGAATACTTATATACTCACTATGTAATTTAAAGATGATAATATTGACAATGAGCATGGTGTTCTTTCGATGATATTTTTGTTAATATTGATAAATTTTACATTTAGCATATATGAGTAATATCATGGTTCCCCTAAAATTAATTGGTTGTTAACCAAAGAAAGTAAATTTTGCACGATATTCAAAATATGTGCGTCATTTGATAGCCATTAATTAGCCATTAAATATGAAGCAAATTAACGGCAGCTACGTATCTTTTTGTAATTCGTGTGTCGAAGAAAGTGGCAGTTGGAAGAGTCGGTTCTATGTAATTATAGATTGTCATTTATTAGTATATTTCAAGGACACTTAAAATTTTGAAGCTTCTGGTGAGAACATTGGCATAAGGGAAAAAATTTGTAAGTGTAATAATCCATTAGAAAATTTGATTACAATTTTATTGCCAAAATTTTGAGCATGGTTTATTTTTTTGAAGGTGTCAAAAATTGGTATGCATTATCACTTTTTCTTCTTCCAAATTTTTGAAATTATATGAATGTAGAATTTTTTGTAGCCTTTTCAAGGAAAATCTATTTTGTCTACATCTAGTAGTCAAATATTTATATTCCTTAACACTCTTTGATAAACACTTCTCAACCGATAGGGTTTGACATCATTTTTCATTCTATTTTGTGATCCCTAAATGATATGTTAAATGTGTGTGTACCTCGCTTGCAAGTAATGTAAAACATGTTATGAGTATTTTTTGTAAGAGGACTGAGAAATGGTTCCTAAAATACCCGAAATGGACATCAATGATTACTTGGAAGTGAAAAAATGGGTTTTGCTAAAAGGTTGAGGAAAAAGGATGTTAATCATTTACAACTTTTAGACTATTAGCGGATGGTTTCTATAGACATTTATTTATAAAATTAAACTGTAGTAATTAAATAATGGCATTAAATTCCAGTAGATGAAATAGTAATACTAACACAAATTATTTTTTTCTTGTTCATAGTAAATTGTTTAATTATATAACAAAATTGTTGGAAATAAATTTTTATTAAAAATCATATGTGATCAAGCTAAATAAAAATGCAAAGATTTTTGTATGTGTAGGTTCCTCTTTGAAAAATAGTGAATCAGGGAATATTTCACTTAATTGATAGTTCGGAAAGACATATACAACATTTAGAGATTACATTTATAGGATTTGGTTGTTTTAGTTAAATTAGATAATGACATATCAACACTAAAAATGATAAGATGTCATGGATTTTTTTTTGATGTGACAATAAACATATGGAAATAGGGAGATGTAATATCATGGAGAATTATGGTGTTTAATGATAAGGAGATTATACATGGGGTTTGGAGTTTGTATGTTTATACTTACACTACAAAGAGTGTGTTCATTATATTTATTAAAATTATACCATGGCCTTTGAAACTTCATTTAATAATTAATAATAAATCACCATTGATTTTCATATTTCATTTATAATTAAAATGTGGAATTTTAATATTCCTTTCAATAACTTATAGTAAATATTATGAGAAGCGCATAAGGCTTGATCCCTCTCAAGGGTATGTAGTGCAACACCTAGCTCAAAAATATTCATGCAACAAACAAATGAGAGCTAAGCATAGCATGATCCTCGAAGACAACATGTAATTCAACTCTTCTCTTAGTTCAATAATAGATGTCGATGAATGAAGCCTGGAAAACACTAAGTTTAAAAATATTTTGTTGATGTTGATAATAGTGACCACTAAGCTTGTAAATTTTTTTTTATGGCTGACCTTAGAGACCGTTAGGATCAACATTTTGAATGTGTTGACTCCTCATTGTGATATTTAATTACGTGGGAGATTATACAATCATAATTAATTAAAGAGACATTTATTGAATGGTGTTTAGCTAACACTAAGTTCAAAATATTTAGTTGAGGTAGATGTTATTGGCCACTAAGATTTATATATTTTCTTGTTTACGCATTAGTATTTTTATTGTTAATGATGCTTGGTTACTTTGTTAAGCTATAGGTATATCCTTATGGCTGATTCTAGTAACAGAAGGATAAGAAGTACACATTTATTTGTTAATGATTATTATACATTGTTAATCTCCTAAAAATATTTTTGCAGCTAACACCGACGTCTCTGCTAAGATAAAAAATACTTATTTATGTACCCCTTATTAGTGCAAGGATTGGCATTCTTTTGCTCATTACAATAACTATTGTGCTTTGAAATAATCCTAGATACATAGAAGTTATAAATAGTTCATTTTGGCTGAACTTAGCGACCGCTAAGATCAACACTACGTATATCTTCACCCCCACCAACTCAAAGAATGTAGATTATTTTCTCATTCTAATAATATTTATCCTATGAATAATCCTAGATACGGCCAATCTCTAAATATTTCATTGTGGATAAAATTAGCGACCACTAGGATCTGAACTACATAAGAATTAAAGCCTCAAGAGTGCTTGTATTGACATAATTTTCTCATTGCATTAATATTTTTACTAGAGTGACACCTAGCGAATGCCATGGTTAAAAATATGTATATATTCACCCCTCAGTGGTGCATTAAAATAGTGCTTCAGTCATTACATTAATAATAAGTATGTGAATTATGCCTAACAACGAGACATATTCATGATCCTGTAACAAACTAATCATACCTAAGTAAAGGTTGATCCCTTACGAATACATGTATTACAAAAATTTTCTCAAGTCAATAATATATGTCCATTGAATGGTGTTTAGGTAACACTAAGTTCAAAATATTTTATTGAGGTAGATGTTATTGACCACTAAGATTTATATATTTTCTTGTTAATGCATTAGTTTTTTCCTCATTCGATGTCTAGTGAATGTTAAGCTATAGGTATATCATTGTGGCTGATCATTAATGATTCTTATAAACCGTTAAGCTCTAAAAATATGTTACATATGACACTATAAATTGAAAGGATCAAAAATAATTTTTTTATACCCATCAATAGTGTAAGGATTGGTGTTCTATTTCTCATCACAATAATAGTTGGGCTTTGAAATAAGCCTAGATACGAAGAATCTCTAAATAATTCATTGTGGCTGAACATAGCGACCACTAAGATCAACACTACATATATCTTGACCCCCACCGGTTTATATATCGAGAATTTTTTCTCATTCTAATAATAGTTTTCCAATGGATAATACATAGATACAACCAATATCTAAATATTTTTTGTAGCTGAACTTAACGATCACTAGGATTTGAACTACGTAAGTCTTAAATCCTCAAGAGTGCTTAAATTGAAAAACTTAGATCATTGCATTAATAGTATTTACGGGAGTGACACCTAGCGAATGTCATGGTTAAACTACATATATATTTACCCTCAGTGGTGCATGTACATCTGTGCTTTTCTCATTCCATTAATAGTAAGTCTTTGAATAATGCCTAAGCGACCCTAAGCTCTAAAGATTTAGTAATTGTTTCCCTAATGACCGATAGGATCAACACTTATTTAATTTATTTGAAAATTATTTTCTAAGCTTACCTAATATTTATAATAAGGGACATATGAATGTTGTCGTAAAATCAATTACATCATTTGTCTTAGTAATTATTTATGTTGATGATGTATGCAACATTTGTGGCCCTTTAATTTTTCAACATGGTGAGAGAGCGGGTAATGTCGATGGTAGATGCTTAACTATAATCCAACAAGGATGACATAGTAATAAGATATAATGTGTTTTATCCAACGCCTTACATGACAAATTTCAACATTAATCAACTCTATTTTCCACAGTTCAGGATGAAATTGTTTATGTTGATGTCATAGACAAAAAGGGTATATCGGAATAGAAAATGATACGGTTATGAGATATAAGGGAGATAAAAATATCTGGTCTCCATTTAATTTCCACTAAACTAGAGGGGTTTCCATTTCCAGAATTGATCACTTCCTCTGTACTTCATGCCAAGTCTAATGATTTGTCATTATTTTCTAATCAGAGAAAAAGAGAATAGTTTTGTTTGTTAGGAATGCATAAAAAAGTTATTATAAAATTCCATAGTCGGAATCGTTATACAACTAAAAATAGTTGAGTCTTAGATGGCCCAAAGGAGAGTAAGAGATGTTTTACAGAGTTGAGAATTTGATCCATTTGATATTATGGATGATTCTAATATTTTTGATACCCTTATTAAAAGCTTTAGACTAGGATTCCATATTGACATGGCACTCATGAATAGGCTATATGGAAATTCATAAATTTATAAGGTAGATGTTTCTTGGATCCCATTACTTTCTTTTATTATTGATGATGCCAAGATTCCCTCCTTAGGTTAGGTTCTCTGATGTCAATTTAGTGAGACAAATAAATAATTTGTTGACAAATGGGAAATCATTTTACATGGCTTCCTATCTTCTCGATGTTGTCTTTGGTGTTCTTGAATGTCCATATTTTTTCAAATATGGTATCCTTTGAGCTCTTTAAAGGTAAAGGAGCAATATTCAGACTTTTATGCCCATTTTTCAGATCACATATTCAAGATATATGAAATTATTTGTATCCTTATCTCTACCAACAATTACATGAAACAAAGACACCAAGAATATCTGATGTCATCCTCACTTCCATAAGGCAAATGGGAGCCATATTATTCTATCCAAAATATACAGTTATCATGATTGAGGGGATCCTTACACCTCCTTTTTAGTTTCCATATTATGTGCCAGACAAATTTTTGGAACAAGAGGTTGCATATCAAATTTGTAAAGTATTGCTTTAAAGTGAAAAGACAATAAACTTAAAACACATCCCCCTTCCTAATCTATGTGGGGCATAAAATATTTAATACGTGTCCCAATTTGAAGTCTAACTCAACCCATATAAATTATTTTCATCACACCCTTTAACATAATATGACAATGTGAAAAGGGTTACCAAGCACCTAAATTTTCTTAAAGGATAGTTAAATATACCGTATACTCACATTTATGATGATAATGAATAGGTATGGATTATCCAAATAGAAGATAGCCTTGTTAAGAATAATATGAAGGAGATTGGGGTGATTCCACCTCCTAGAGAAATTATTTAAAATGATCCTATGAAGAGATAGCAAGCTTTGTATTCAAAACATTTAGAACAACCCCGTGCTCTCTTATCTATACTAAATGAATCTCGATATAAGTTTTGAGAAGTCTTTTCTAAACTAAACAAATCTCAAAATTTGGTCGCATATGCGTTAATTTCAACAAGTGAAGAAGAGGAGACTAAGAATATTGAAATTCCAGTCAATGAAAAGCCCCAATGCAACCCTCTCAATATTCTCCCTCCACTTCACATGAATCCAGATAGGATTGGGTAGAGAAATTATTAATTTCCTACAGAGATCATCTAGATTGGGAGGCACAAGAAGATCCCTTAGTAAACATTGAATTCAATTCAAGGATGAGAACCTTGAAAATGGTAACCAAAAAGAAGATTTCAACACAATAATCCATTATTTGGCACAAAAATTTAGAAGACCTCTTCACTCTTACAAAGAAAAAGAAATCCAAAGGATCCCAAGTGGTGCAATATGAGGAAGATCTAGAATCCTTGATAAGGGCTACAACTGAGGTAGTCGTAGAAGTAGTGAGGGGAGTATGTGCTAGAAATAAAGATCTTAAAACTCAATTAAAGGCCACAGTTCCTCCCAACACGTTTTTGATGTAGAAGAGGCATTACATGGCTTGTATAATAATATAAAGGAATGCATCGGTGTAAAGGTGTAGGAAGAACCATCATTGACGAAGATAAAAAAATCATTACATGGATGACATCATTGTAGAAAACATTAACATAGATGGGGCAGGCCATTGAAAAAGGAATTTGTAAAGACCCTTCAATTATGACCATGGATGATATTGGTATATGCCAGACATATGCTAATTATATGAAGGAAAGACTAAGGGAATGAAATGAATAGGTAAGAAGACTTTCTTTGCAGTTTGACAACATTATTTCTAGAGGAAAACATGTTTTCACGCTGAAGCTTCTATCATGGAATTATTTAATGAAAACCAAGAATTTTTTTCAAAGAAGATTCCATCACATCGCTTAAATAATTCTTGGTTAATTTTCAAATGGGTATAACTGAGATGAATGAAGGATAAAATTCACAAGGAAAAAATACGAAAAATAGAGACTCTAAAGGAAATTGCTAAAAAGGCAATTGTTAGTACAAAGGAATTACTTGACAAGTACAATCTTTGTGCTATATAGAAGCCCAATTATTGACATGAAAAAGATATCTAGAGATTATCATATTTACAAAATATCTATTGAGGGAGCATGACACCGAGATGAGGGAACAAGTCTGAATGAGAGAAACAAACCCATGAAGCAACTCATCGGTGGATCCATTCAATAACAACCCATAATTAAGGAAGAACCATAGTGAATTATAAATTATATTATCTAAGATAGGTGGGTAAGCACTGTAATATGTATGACATGTTAATAGATGAATATTTATAATTGATTTAATGTTCGTGTATATATTCCAAATGTTAAACTCAGCTAAACATGTATTTATTGTTTTTCTCCAAATACATCGGTGTGGCATAAAATAATGCACATTATGCTTTAATATCCATAAATGCGTAGTGATTTTTAAGCTCACAATATCTTACATGTATTTTTTCTAAACCATGGAAACACCAAATCCTAAAAAATATGTTCTAACATAAGTGGCAAATGATAAGGCAAAAATTCATTTTTGACTTGTTAAATGCTAGCGACATCAAAGCAGAAATTTACAATAGTGGTAGTGACTTAGCGGCCTAAGATTCCAAAATATCCATTGTTGAGTACCAATCACTAAGATTATAATTTTTTTTGAAGTATAGCCTACCGGATGCTAAGCTTGAAATTTCATACTATTACAATGTGGTAGTAAACTAGTAGCCTAAGAGTTCACAATATTCGTTATCAAGAACTTATAACTAAGTTACAAATAATATGTTGCATAAATACCTAACATACACTAGACTCGAAATATCTTTCTTTATTTTGTTAAATCCTAGAGGCCACTATGTTCCAAATATTATGATGTGGCGGTGGCTTAACTGTATAACTTCATGATATCCATTATTAATTTTTGATTGATAAGCTCAAAAAATGTTTTTGAGGAAAAAACTAGAAGCCGCTAAGCTTGAAATATCTTACTTGTTTTTCGTTGAATCCTAGCGACATCATATCTTCAAATAAAATTTTGCAACATAAGCTAGTGAACACTAAGCTAAAAATTTCATTCTTTGTCTTGTTAATTTGATTTGTTAAATCATACTATTGAAAACTTGTAAAAATTATGAGTGTTCATAGTATAGCAGACATTATCCTCCTAGAATATTCATTTAATATATTAAATCCTTGTGATTTGTTATGATCCAAATACTATGGGGTTAAATATTAACAAGTGCTAAGCTTAAATTATTACATTTTTATAAAGGCTAGCTGATTTGTTATGTTGAAGTATGGGTATCATCGTAAATAGTCCATTTTGGTTTGTATAAGCTTCTACGTGTGTGTTGAGTCCATTTTGAGGTTTGGGTGGTGAAGTTAGTCCAATTGGACCCTTTTTTTGTAATAAATAGGTTTTGAGAGGTTTCCCTCCAAAACCTCATATTTTAATTTTCAAATTTGTCTAGTTGTAGTTCTTGAGTCATAGTGTTGGTAATGGGTCATTTAAGGGATAAAATTAAGTCATATAGCCTTCTCTTCACCTAGTAAATCACTACATGTCTTTAACTAAGCCATAAAAACTCTTTGGTTAGATCATGTATGGGCTGGGTTGATGAGTGAGAACCCTAACTACCTTATTATTGTAACTTGTATGAATTGCATTCAAGTGAATGGAAGGAGGAAGGTGGGAGAAGTGTGTAAGAGGAAAAAATAAGGTGTGATTTCTATTTTGGAGAGCCCTTATGGCTCAAGGAGATGTGTAATGGAATGAAAGATCAAATGGAATCTTCTTTTCATATGTTAAAACTATGTATGATGATGAAATTCTGATATGTAGATTTATTTTGTATGAAATGACTTGTGAATCTCTATTATGAATGTGATAAAATGGTTTCTCAAGTGTAAAATAAGATTACAGATCTTGAAGGATTAAAAAAATGGTTGAAGGTCAAAAATGACTCACCGTGGTTGGAGAGAAGCTTTAATTGTGACATAGTAGGCAAGAAGGTAATAAAGCGCAAACTATTAAGTTTAAAGGTTATTCTTGATATTTCATGTTATTTCAAAAGGTATAGATACCTTCAAATTCTTAAAATATTTGAGGGTACATTTTTAAAAATATCTAAAGCGGATGGCGAGCAATGAGGGTTTGAATAAGAAAGACATATTTTGCATGTAACTTGTTTTTTTGCCTTGACTATAAAGAACAATTACTGCGAAGGAATAAGAGACATCATGATTTATATCTCAAATATGTGTAGTGAATGTCATGTCTCTCTTATTACCACGGGTTGAAGAAATAGTTTAATGCATGAAACCCTCTTCTTGCAAAAACACAATGAAATTTAGACTAAACCTAGTCCTCACGGGCTTTCATGGAATGTGATAAGAACACAAGTTAAATCCCAACAAAATAATCTTCAAAAACAAAAAATACAGTGGAAGGTTTAATTTTAAGTGTTCTATGTAATCAAAAGCTTGAAGACCCTAAAATCGGGATCGAGACTGAGAATTTGAAGGAACTCGAAAAACTATTCAAATGTGCATGATTTAGGAAACTTGAGAAGGATAACAGCTTAATAATAATGAGTTATTTCTTTCCATGGGTATTTTGAAATCATAAAGGACTGAGAAAGTATTAAATTTCATTAGACGAATGTGAAAAATGAAATTTGAAATGTGCGTGTACAATGGGAGTGAGTGTGAGACTAAGTCAATAATAATAGAATTGTGGAAATGAGTTGCAAGGTGAAATAATGGGCTAATAGTTTAAATGGAAATGGGTAAGGGAATAAGTCAAGGAACCCTAATGACTCTTGACTAGGATCTAAGTGTTTTAAAGATATCAAAGATTAAGAAAAGAATAAAGGGTCGAGAGAAACATGGACTATTTTGACTATGAGAAAGAGCATTTCTTGAACTAATTAGTGTTATTTTACCTTGGAATGTGTAGTTAGATAAAAAATAAGTTATAAAATTTAGGAGATGCCTCATATCAATAAGTATACAATTTTAAGAGAATTCCATAGATCTAACTTATTAAGTAGTATATGATTGTCCTTACAAATTTCATTCAAGGTAAGTGATATGAGAGTACAAGGTACAAGGATGGTTAAGGAAGATAATGAAGATACATAATGGAATATATGAGCATGTTTGAGAGAGAGGGAAGTTGATAAAAATTTAGCGAGAAGAAGTTAAGAAGGAAGAAGTAATATATTGTAAAGGACCAAGAAAGAACTAAGACCTAGTAATCTTAGAAGAGAGCTAAAGGTTAGAAACTGAAAAAACATAGATACAAGATTGAAGGGGGTTGTAGAAGACTTTTTACAAGTTAAACACAGGTGAAAGAAGAGTTTTTAATGCTTGAAGAAGTGGTAAATATAAAAATCCTAGTTTTAAGCTTATAACCCTAGATACAAGCTAATGAAACCTAGAATGAGGAAAGGTGGTGTTGAGAAACCACGAGAGTGCGATAGGGCTTAAAATTTTGTACAAATTACAAATGAGGTAAAAAAATCCAAATATTACCTCAAATTTGCATGAAAAGTTGTGGATCATTCAAGACATGGAACTTTACATCGGATCAATGCTAATTGAGAGGAATTGACAAAAATGGTAAAAGGTGTATAAAAAAATGGGTGAACAATTGTTTTTGAAATTTTTAGAAACTTTAAAAGGATAATGGGCCATAGAAAAACTTACCAATGGACCCTAATTCAAAAAAATGATGATTTTATGTTCGAAATACAGGTTTAGGAAGGCTAGAATCCTAAAGGTTGGTCTAAAGAGAGTTTGAATAATGATGAAGTGAAAGAATCTTTTCAAGCATTTGAACAATGTTGATAGGTGAAATATAATGTGTGAAGTGATTTCAAGCCTTGATTAAGTAGTATATAGCAAATATGTTGTAAAATTCTAGTTTTTAGTTTTTAGAAAAGTTAAAATTTGGGTGCATTTTGAATATTGACTTTAAAAGAATGTTCTGAATTTTGTTGGTGAATGAATGTGATGGTGACTACATTATAAGATGAAATCAATTTGACTTAAAATGTTAAATACATTCAAAAGTATTGTTTAAATATTATGTTGTGGTAATACTTAACGCTAATTTCATACTACATTACTTTAGTTTGTGTAACCCTAAGCAACCGCTAAGCTCCAAATAATATGTTATGGCAATACCTATCGGACACTAGACTCACAATATATTTATTTATTTTTAAAATCCTAGAGAAACCACTATGTTACAAACATTACGATTTGGTAGTGTCCTAGTAGCCTAAGAAATCAAAATATCCATTATTGAGTACCGAACACTAAGATCAAAAAATGTTTTTGACACATAACCTAGCCGCTAAAGATCACAATATATTACATGTTTTTCATTGAACCCTAAGGAAAACATATATTAAAATAATATGTTGCAACATAATCTAGCGGGTGCTAAACAAAAAAATTCATTCTTCATATTTTTAAATGCTCGAGACATCTAAGGTTGAAATATTCTATTGTGGAAATAACTAGATACAATGCAACTCAAATTTTTACTTCAATTAGTTAAAGCATTCATTCGAAAAATTGTAAACATTATGAGTAAGCATATTCTAGCAGACGCTAGCCTCTTGGAATCTTAATTTAATGTGTTAAATTCTTGCAACTACTATACCGCAAATATTACGGTTAAATCATAATGAGTGCTAAGATTAAATTATTACATCATTGTAAAGGCTAGTGGTTGCTAAGCTCAAATCAATGTCATTTAAACTTTAAATCTAGTCGAAAGCATTGATTTAATTATTATGTTGTGGTAGTACATAACGACCACTAATTTAACACTACCTTACTTTATTTTGTGCAACTCTAGTATTGCTAAGCTCCAAATAATATGTTTGTTGGGAATTACGACCACATAATAGTGTTATAATTCAATAACAAACCAAATCATGCAAATACTTGATCTATAAAATTCCCCAAAATATATAACGGTGAAAGTATAAACTAGAATAATTCGAAAAAAAAAAAGTACACACACATAACACAATATGCACCATGGTTCACCCAATGCAAGCTAGGTCCATCAAAGATAGAGATCTCAATATATATAATAAACAAGAGTACAAACTGAATCTTCCATACAAGAGTACAATGCATCTCTACAAGATTATTTAATCCTCTCCTCGATAACTCTAAATGGATCTCCATGATTTCACTACAACCGTGCCTCCAAAACCACTAGATCTCACATACAAAGAACTATTGCTTCTCCCACTTTATGTGCAACCAAGCTCTCCTATGAATTTGTAAATAAGAACTCTTACAAGGGTCTACTAATGTGTAACCATATCTATGTACCAAGAAGTAAGTCTCTCCTCCATCTCACTACATCAACTTGTGCATACAAGAAGACTTCCTCTACAATATCTGGATACTATCTGTACCCAAAAGCTCTCCTCCGAGCTACAATACTAGATCTACAATGGACCAAAAATATAACATGATCTCATGGATCTATAATACAAGATCTCACAACAACTTGTGGATCTACAAGATGAAATACTATGTGCTTTGCATACTATGCAAGTCATTACATTGAGACAAGACAATACAAAGGAAATACAGAGAAAAGACATAACACTCTTCTCACCATTTAGATGTACCTATTATTTCCTTCTGTCTAACTTCTCTCCATTGAAGCTCTATCTTCATGTAACCTTTTTATTTTATTTTTTCTTCTTCATCTTCAACTAAGGAGAATTAACATTCTTCCTCAATCCTTATGTTTTAACCCTAGTTTTATAGCTTGTATAAGCTTATAAAAAATTAGGGAACCTTTTCATGGAATTACAACCTTTAGATCACCTTTAATATCAACTGTTTGATCAAATCCCATGTCTAAAATAAAAACATAAATGCACAGGTAACTGGTGTCGGTTCCCTATTTGTTGACCGATGTCGGTTCCCTAACCGATGTTGGTTCCTCCCAGTGTCTAATGTCGGTTCCTTTACGATGCCAAAAAAACATTTTATTGCTGAAGCAACTAGATGCCATATAGCTCAAAACTTGTTAAAGCATACTACCGAGAACTTGTAAACACTATGAGTATGCATATACTAGAGGACGCTAGCCTCTCGGGAATCTTAATTTAATGTTTTAAATGATTGTGACTGCTATGCCCAAAATATTATGGGTTAAATCTTAATGAGCACCAAGATTAACTTATTACATAATTGTAAAGGCTAGTGACCACTAAGATAAAAAGAAAATCATTTAAACTATTAAATTCGGTTAAAAGAATTGTTTTAAATATTATGTTGTGGTAGTACATAATGACCACCAATTTCATTCTACCTTACTTTAGTTTTAACAACCCTAGCGATCGCTAAGATCCAAATAATATGTTGTGGTAATACATATCAAATGATAGAATCATAATATCTTTCTTTATTTTGTTCAATCCTAATTATTGATATGTTATGAATATTATGATGTGACAAAGGTCCCTAATGGCATAACAGTTCAAAATATCTTTTATTGAGCACCCATCACTAACCTTAGAAAAAAAAATTTGACACACAACCTAGTGCATGTGACAATTGCATTATCTTACATTTTTTTAATTAAATCCTAGTGACAACATATCTTCAAATAATATGTTGCAACATAAGATAGTGGGCACTAGGCTAAAAATTTCATTCTTTTTCTTATTAAATGCTCAAGACATCCAAGCTTAAAATATTATATTTTGGAAGAAACTAGATGCCATGTAGCTCAAAATTTGTTAATTTGATTTGTTAAAGCATAACTCTAACACCTTTCAAACACTATGAGTATACATATTCTATCTGAAGTTATCCTTCTAGAATCTTAATTTAACACTATGCCCCAAATATTATGGGTTAAATCCTAATGAACGTTAAGCTTAAATTATTACATCGTTGTAAAGGCTAGCAAATGCTAAGCTCAAATAAATTTCATTTAAAATGTTAAATCTTGTCGAAAGTTTTGTTTTAAATATTACATTGTTGCGATTCATAGCGGATGCTAATTTCATAGTACCTTAACTTAATTTGTGAAATCCTAGAGACCACTAAGCTACAAATAATATGCTTTGACAATACCTATCGGGTGCTAGACTCAAAATATATTTGTTTATTTTGTTAAATCCTAGCAACTACTATGTTCCAAATATTATGATGTGGTAGTGTCTTAGTGGCCTAAGACTTTGTGATATCAATTATTGAGCAATCGATTACTAAGCTCATAAAATGTTTTTGAGGCATAACCTAGCGGACGGGATGATCAAAATATCTTACATGTTTTTTGTTGAATCACGGTGACATAATATCTTCAAATAAAATGTTACAACATAAGCTAGCAGATGCTAAGTTAAAAATTTCATTCTTCATCTTGTTAAATGCTCGAGACATCTATGCTCAAAATATTCTATTGTGGAAGCACCAAGATGTCATGTAGCTCAAAATTATTTGATTTTATTTGTTGAAGAATACCACCGACAACTTGTAAACATTATGAGTATGTATATTCTATCGGTGCTAGCCTCGGGGAATATTAATTTAATGTGTTAAATTCTTATGACTCATTATTCCCCAAATATTAGGGTTAAATCTTAACTAGTGCTAAGCTTAAATTATTACATCACTATAAAGGCTAATGACTCTAACATCAAATACATTTCATTTGAAATGTTAAACCCAGTCAAAAGAATTATTTTAAATATTATGTTGTGGTAGTACGTATCGGCCGCTAATTTCATACTACCTAAATTTAGTTTTTGAAACCCTAGCAGCCTCTAAGATCTAAATAATATGTTGTGGAAATACCTATCGGGAACTAGACTAGAAATTTATTTATTTATTTTGTTAAATCCTAGCGACCTCTATGTTCCAAATATTACGATGTGCCACCGTCTTAGTAACCTAAGATTTCAAAATATACGTTATCAAGTACCGATCACTAATCTCATTAAAAATTTAGCGCATAACCTAACGACCGCTAAGATAGAAATATCTATCATTTTTTCATTGAATCCTAGTGACAACATATCTTCAAATAATATGTTGCAACATAAGCTAGCAGACACTAAGCTAAAAATTTCATTCTTTGTCTTATTAAATGTTTGAGACATCTAAGCTCGAAATATTATATTGTGGAAGAAAATAGATGCCATGTACCTAAAATTTTGTTAATTTGATTTGTTAAAGCATACCACCGACTACTTGCAAACACTACGAGTATGCATATTCGAGCAAATGCTAGCCTCCTATAATCTTAATTTAATGTGCTAAATTATTACAACCCCTATGCCCCAAATATTATGTGTTAAATCCTAACAAATTCTAAGCTTAAATTATTCCATTGTTTTAAAGGCTAGCGTTTCTAAGCTCAAAATATCGCTTATCGAGTATTAATCGCTAAGATATAAATATTTGTTATTGAGTACCGATCACTAAGCTACAAATATGGTATTGTGTTATACCCTAGCGGCCACTAAGCTTGCAATAGATTTCTTGTTTTTGTTAAATCCTAGTGACAACTAATATCCAAATAATATGTTACAACGCATAACCTAGTGGATGTTAAGCTAAGAATATAATTCATTAATGTGTTAATTGCTAGCAACCCTAATGTTCAACATATTAGTTTGTGGCCTTCCATAGAAACCCTAATGAATTAATATATATGACAACACTCTATCTTCCACCAATAATACATGGCCTACTAATAATATTATTTTAAAAGAATTATATTGTTGTGACTAAAATACATAAATACATAGTGATTAAAATATTTAATATATAAAATTTAGGTGTATATATAATATGTTTACCTTCCATTACACAAAAATTTATCTCACAATTGAAAACTTAATATGATTTTATAATTTTAAACCATTTTTAACCTCAAATATCTTCTCACAAAGTCAACGCAGAAACCATAATGAGATATTACCTCAATTTGTTTCTATCATCATATTAAAAGGAAAATAATGTATACATAATGAATACCAAAAAAATATTTTGAGTCTTGCTAAACATTACAATATAAAAATCTAGTTATTATTTGACTTTCCATCATTATCGGAAAAAGAAATCTAGAGGGGGACATACATTGACAGATACTTGAAAGCGTTCAAATGAAATTAACACTAGAGATGACAAGGGATTAAATTTTCTTCGATTGGGGCACAAAATATTTCTTGTTTTCTTAAAGAAAAATGTGGTGTGACAAAACGATTAGGAGGAATTGGTAAGAAAATATGGGCCACATAGTGCATTTTTGTGGGGTAAAGAAGGGTTGGAATGACGTGAAAAGATAGGAACTAGTAAGCACAAGGAGGTTTGACAAAATGATCAGAAGGAATTGGTAAGTAGAGTTAGGCCACAAAGCATGTTTTTTAGGGAAAAGTCAGGTTGGATTGATGTGAAAAAGACAGGATCTAGTCAAAGAAAAAATGACAGAATAAGCCCATGATAAGAAAAGGTGGACATTTAGTATAGTATATGTTTTTGATAAATACCTGGTTTAGATATGACATTATTTTGTGCTTAGTGATACCATTCAAACCACCATCTACTACATCAATCAAACTATTTGTACTATTATTCTATAACCCCTTTTGCTTCCCTAGTGTGTTTACACCCTTTTTGTTATTTATCGATTGTTCCATTTTTGTTTATCCACGAATGAGAGTATAATTACTACTCGATTATTCCCTGGCTAAAATGACCAGGATTCTTACATTTGGCCCTGTAATCTTCAAATTTCTTGTATTGTTCTATGATTTCATAAAAAATAATTGTAAGACCGAAAAAACAAAAACCCTAAAAACTAGTTCCCAGGGGTATTTAATATTTTTTCTAGCATAGTCCATGTTAGAAATTTTCAAAATATAAAAATTATAGGATATTGAAATATTAAAATTAGACTGGGGGAATTTGCATTAATAATAAAATTTCAAATTCTAAAAAATGCGGGGGAATTCACAATTTGAATTTTGAATTTACCACTCATTAAGAAAAGCTGCGAGATATTGAAAAAATAAACAATATTGAAAACACCTTTAGTTATTAGCTATAACTTAAAATAGTTAAAATGTAATTCAAAATTTAAGATTATAATAAAACAGAAGAAATAAATTATATGAATGTATATGCATATTTATTTTTATTTTTATCAAAGTCGACCTAGACAATGTTAGATGTAGTGCACTAATGAAAAATAATTATCCAATTACTCTTTGTCACGTGGTATGTTTTGAACCCGATAATTAGAAAAATTATAATTAACAAATTTATTACGAACTTTAAATATAGAAAAATGATTATAAAATATTTCAAAACTATATGAAACCACAATATTATAATATAAATAACTAAGAGTAAAATGAGGACACATGCTATGAAATTATGAAATCCCAAAAGGTTTTTTTACATTAACACAAAAAAAAAAAAGTAGCTAGTATTACACCTTTACATTAAAAAGGTATTTTTGTGGCTGGTATTTTTTTTAAATTTTGTTATAGGTTTTGAGGTGGTTATCTATCATGGGTGGAAACAGAGTTAGGGTTGAGCCTTGTTCAGCTCTGGAAAGGGATATAGATATTTGGGATATTTTCAAAAGTGGGGGAATTACCCATTTTTTCCAAAGGCTTAATGGTTTCGATGAGAATCTCAAAGGAGTTCACGTAGGTTTTGGATAAGGGGTTAATGAAAATGTGTGGGGTGATCTTTTTGGTGATAGAAGATTTGATTGGTCGGGTCACTGGCATGGATTGTGATGGGTGTAAGGTTTTTAAAGATAGAAAGAGGTTCCAGGAGGAAGTCCACATTTTCCTTGAAAATGATGAGAAAATTTTCTACATGGAAGATGACATAGCTCGTAGTTATTTGCCATGGAATTGGCCTGAGGTTTTTTTTTCCTAAGTAAATATATTACTCTTGATGGGAAGTATAAGAAGCTCCATACACAACATTTCATGTTGCTAAACCATTTTAGATGAAGAAAAAAGATGAGCATTCCTTTTTACTTTCTCAATTCACTTTAAGGGTCATAAATGATTTCAAGGATGAGAAAATAGAGGTCTTTCTGAATCAAGGATTAGTACTTTTATTGTTTAAAGATAGCACTCTGATTCCTAAAACTAGAGGTGTCAGTTTTAGGTATGGTGAAGACTGGGAAGAACATTTGACTTTGGATGATAGGCGTAAGCTTAATGTTATGAAGGAGAAGGCTAAGAAGGAACTAGATGTGGTGATGACTCTTTAATTTTTGGTGAGGAAAAATTTGGATGTGAGTACTTTAGAGAGTATGGTTTAGGAAATACTCATTAAATTTTTTGGCTAGAAAAATTGAAGCTCTCGAGGATGTGGTTAATCAAGTGAATGTAGAGAATAGGAATATAATCAAGGGGGAAATGTTCTAATGCATAGTTGATGGTTCTGAGTCATATAATTGAATCCCTAGAGGAGATGGTTATTGTGAAAAAGGGAAGAAGAGGATGATGACCATTAGTAGATCTGTCTAAGGTGTCTACTTGGATATCTAAGAGGAGAATGCTCAGCCAAGTTCATGGACCCGGGTAAAAGAGCTTAGGGATCTCTCACGACTTTTATGCTAACTAGTGTTTATGGGATTCTTGATTCCTACCCTATTTTCTAGTTAGGTTTTAGGTTGTTTTGGTTTGGTTTTTAATTTTATTGTTGGTGTTTCACTCTGGTTGAGTCAAGTCCATTTTGACTCAAGTTGTTTTGGGCTATTTTTTTATAGATCTTTTTGTTGGATATGTGCTTTCAATGTAATATCTCTATGTATATGGTCATTGGAGCCATTTATAACTTTATCTATAAAAATCTATAAAGATAATGTTTACAATCACAAGAGATATTGGTATATAGCTAGTGGCCGCTAAGCTATATCATGATTTTTATTCTATTGCTATTTCCAAATTAAGTAATTGTTGTGCCTAGCGAACCCTATGTCATTTCAATCAATAAATAAAGTAGCTTAGCGGTTGTTATGCATTTTCTTTGATAAGAACCAATGTGAATTATATGTTGCAATGATTTATCTTATCAAAACTACAAAAAAATATCACTTACTCTCAGGGGTATATATGGATTCTAATAAACAAAGATATATTTTATACGAAATAAATATGTAGTGCAAAATTTAGGGCTTCCATGTAAAGTTTTCTCAAAATGATACAATTATACTAAATGAAAAAGACTATCATTCCAAAGTAGAACAAATAGTGATTATAATGAAAAATTAGAAATTGTTGATCCTATTGGCTACTATTTTATTCTTTTCAACTAATAATGGAGGTTAACGGTCACTAAACATTTTATTTGATCTGAACCAAAAGTTTTGATCCCTCTCAAGGAATGTATCTTGTAAGAATTTGATCCATGAGGAAACATGTATCTAATTTGATATAATTATAATCATTGAAAATTACAATTGATCTAAAGATGTAAAGATAGTGATTACTACAAAAAGAGGTAATGAAAGGATCATCTTCGGCCTCTAAGCTAGACCATGAGTTGTTAATCAATATCTACATGGAAATTGAGAAATTGTTGATCCAAGCAGATGCTAGGATTTTTATTTGATACGAATGAATATGGATTATAATTTACAAAGATATATCTTAGAATAAATAAATAAGTCTTGAATCCTCTTAGTAGAATTAATTGCAACAATTGGGCCTACCATGAAAAGTCCACCCAATACAATACAATTACAATCAAGGAAAACCACTATTGATCCAAAGAAGAACATATAGTGATTACAATGAAAAATGGTAATGATATTAGCGTAATAACGAATAAGATAGACCATTGTTTTTTAATTATATAGTTATTATCAAATTTAAAATTGTTGAGGCTAACAGTTGCTACATTATTCATTTCAACTAGTAATAAAGGCTGGTGGTCACTAAGCATTTTATTTGATAAGAATAGGAATTCTTGATCCCTCTCGATGGAAAGAATTGTAAGAATTGGATCCACTAGGAAATGTGTTAACAATTTATTAACATTATAGCCATTGACAATTACAATCAATCTAAAGTTGTAAAAATAGTGATTGCTATGATAAGAGGTAATGATATGATCATAGCAGCCGTTAAGATATACCATGATTTGTTATTCAATGGATATTTTAAAATTAAGAAATTGTTGAGCCTAGTAGTTGATACCCTTTTTATTTGATATGAAATAATATGGATTACAATTTTCAAATATATATCTTAGTATAAATAAATAATACTAGATGCCTCTCGACATAATTAGTGTAGTAATTGGGTCCGCCATGTGAATTCTACGCAATATTTTACACATACAATCAATGAAAAGCACTAACCATCCAAAGTTGAGCAGATAATGATAACAATGGAAAATGGTAATGATATGATCCCAACGAGAAGATAAACTAGACCATTATTTGTTATTATATATCTATTCTAAAATTTAGAAACTCTTGTGCCAATCGGCCACAACATTATTCCTTTCAAGTAGTAATGAAGTTTAGCTGTCTAAGCATTTTCTTTCATACAAAGAGAAAGTGTTTATCCTCTTGATGGAAATTTGTGAAATAATTGGATCCACCAAATAAATCGTAGCTAATTTGATACAATTATAGTCATTGAAAATTACAATCAATCTAAATTTGAACATCTAGTGATTGCTATGACAAGAGGTAATGAAAGTATCATAGTGACAAATAAGCTAGACCATGATTTGCTATTCAATGTTTATTTTGAAGTTAAGAAATTGTTAAGCCTTCCGCTTACTAGGATTTTTCTTTTATAATAATTAATATGGCTTATAATTTACAAAGATATATTTTAGGTGAAATATATAAGTCTTTATCTATCTTGTTGGAATGTAGTTCTGAAATTGGGTCCCACATGCGAAGTGAAACCAATACGATATAATTAATATAATTAAAAAACAATACCATTCCAAATTTTAACATGTGATTCTTACAATGAAAATTGGTAATCACATGAGCTTAGTGTCTGATAAGCTATACCATTGTTTTTTATTATATAGCTATTTTAAAATTAAAAATGTTGAGCCTAGCAGCCACTACATTATTCTTTTCAACTAGTAATGGATATTATAGGTCCCTTTTTCAAATTGAGAGACTATTGAGTATATCCGCCGCTATGTTATTCCTTATAATTAGTAATGTAGCTTACGGTATCACACATTCTATAATATAAGAACCTAACTGAATTATATGACATAAATAATATATCTTATGAGAATAATATAAGGATTCATCCCTCCCAAGGGTAGTGCCGAACTTGGATCTGTCAAGAATAATCAAGCCAATATGATAAATTTATAGTCATTAAAAAATAATATCTATTCAAAAGTGTAGAGATAGTGGTTACAACCACAAGAGGTAATGTCAGGAAACTTGAGGTTGATAGGCTAGACAATGATTTTCTATTTTATCTCTCTTTTTAAATCAAGAACCGAAATACCCTACCTATATTTATGTCATTCCTTTCAATTAGTGATGGATATTTGTGGCCACGTAGCATTTCATTTGATACAAATGGATGTGAATTACGACATACTTTAATGCTCAATTTCAAATAAAACTCATTAGGTCTTAGTGTGCACTACGTTATTCTTTACAAAATGTGTTATGGGACAACTAAACATTTTTATGTTTAAAAAATTATGCTTAGCGACTCCTAGACACATTATTATGTCTTTTTCTTGCACACTATGCTCAAAACTTGAAAAATTCAATATTAATGGCCTTTACGCTAGTCCATTCATATGTCAACTTAAATCCTCTCTCTCGCTAACCTACATGTTTTCAAGTGTTGCTTTCATGCTATCTAAGCAATGTGGATGGTTGTCACACACCGAATAATCCTTCCAAAATATGTTGTGCTTTAATTGTCAAGAAAATATTTTCATAGAATCGAGTATTGATGATGTGATCCAAAAATATGATTTGATGAACCAATTGAAGGTTAGATATCATGTCTGGTCGAAGCCTAGTTGTTGCTAAAATTTACATTGATTACTCACCAATGATAAAAATTAATGTATTATATAGATTGGTGATCCCAAAGGATAATATTTACATTCATTATCATATAATAGGAAAAACATTAATCCATATATGAAGTAATTATTAATATATTCTACGCCAATTGCATGTACAATGTCTTCCATTGGTTGCAAATCCATTCTTGGAAATTCCATTCATTGAAAGTGTTGAGTGTTAGAAGAAAAGAGATGAGGAATGGTTTGTTTAATTCCATGCCCTCATCAACTACTACAAGGACATGTGGTTTTTTTATTTTATAGATGATAGACATGAGGAAGTTGTAATGGTTATATCCTCTACAGTTTTTTATTCGAGTGAAATGCATGTTTAAGTCGAATACATTTACTATGAAAATAATAAGTGTCTTATTCTAGATATCGAGTTGGATGTTTATTTATTCAGGAAACAAAAAATGAGTGCCTCTAAAGACAAAATAGAATGTTCTTGTTTAGTATATGGTTGGTATTTAAGGTTGTTAGTAGATAAAGACAAAATTGGCTATGAAAATGTAGAAGACATTCACAGTGGCATGCTTGCAATACTTAGAAAATTGTATAAAGGTTATACAACCTCTTCCATTTGTCATTTATTGAATAGATAAGGTTATCCTTCACTTCCTAAACATGCCAAGTTTTTACTATGATGAGGAGAAGATATCTATCTCAATTGAAGCTCGATCCATCTATATCAAAGATGCATGGGTTTAAATATAATACTAAATCAGATAAATTGTTGAAGAAAGTAACCATTATATTCACAAAAACAAAACCTTCAACTATTCAACAGTTTGATTACTTTTTGTTCAGTGGTGATTTATTTCCAATTGATGTTTCTAGGTGCCATGTATAACATCCATAGTATCAGTATCATCCTCAGTAGAAGATGAAAATGTTGACCTTCTTGTGCACACCATGTTTATAAATGTTATTCTTACATAGAGGGACACAATTCTTCGTCCCTTATTTGAGTTTACGAATAAGGTTGTGGATAACCAAGATCCAAAAGACTTGGAAAGGGATGAAATTGAATTTTATATACTTAATGGCTAACATACAAAGATAAAAAAATAAAATAGATGATTTTCCTTAGAATGTAGAACTTTGAGAATAAATGCCTTTTAATTTTCAAAATGGACACAACCAAAAATATATACGAAAAATGGAATTTTATATTATTTTCGGATGATATATGGACTAAATGGACTACAAGATTTGATTTTTTTAGATTTGGTGACCTTTTTGTTCACTTATTAAAGATATGTGAGGTAATTATTTGAGTCTACGAATAAGGTTGTGGATCTCCGAGATCTGAAAGACTTGGAAAGGGATGACATTAACTTTTATATACTTAATGGCTAGCATACAATATGTGCACAAATAAACAGTTTGGGCTCAGATACTTACATGAGTTTACATGAGAGGCTATGGCTTTGAAGGGCTCACATCCTTTTTGCAAATGAAACTAATGAATCAATTACTAATATTTTAAAATAAAACAATGAAGTGAATAGAACTTGGATAGAAACCCGGTTTATTGATTTTCTATATAAAGCTAGATCAGTTTGGAAATCACTTGGATGTCCTCAACATCCTGGATTGGAAAAAAAAATAAAGGAGTGGACGGTAATGAATTTTAATTTTATTGCATTTGATTATTAACATTTATCTTGCATTTGTTAGTAATCCATTTTTGTGCGGATTACTATAGCAAGAAAGTGGATTGGCTTTAGCAATCAGTTAGGAATTAGTTGCAAACAATTCAGAACAGAGAAGATGGGGGGTCCTCCTTGTCAAATTGAGCCTAGTGTGGACCTAGACTGGAAAGACAATATTGAGCTGTGGAGCATTCTTAGCAAGGGTGGCATAACAAACTTCATGGAAAAAGTTCAGGGGCATGACCAGAGCATCTCTATACATTTTGCAAAGGTTTGGAAGGAGAGGATAGTGGAGTATGGGGGACAAAAGGTCTTAATCAATGAAGAGCTTATTACTGAAGCGACCGGCCTTGGCTTGGAGGGCTTCAGATTCTTTAACAAAAGGGTTGATAGAGATGTGGAAGAGAGAAGATTTGTTGAGGGAGAAGAGAAACTGACCCACTTAACAGCGGGCCTGCTTGTTAGCTCGATCCCTCCGCAATATGATGAAGTAACCCACATGATGATACGGTTCATCTCCTTGGAAGGAAGGTTTGTCACTGTTCCTGTGAAACACCTTATTTTTCTTAATCCTTTTTATAGGGATCGTCTGGTTTGTTTCCCCATTACTTACTAAAGTCCCTTGAACGCTCCATTCTTGAGTTTCAAAAGCATTCTTGGGTAGTTCCTTTCCACCAAGGGCTTATTTTTTTGTTACAAAAATGTTGTCTACTCAGGTTTCCTGGTCTCCCATCCTCCCCTAGCTCGATTCCCCCTTTCTTTGAGCTCTGCTACTGCGCCACCCTCGTTTCTCTATTCTTTGCCCCTGCCACCGCTCGTCACCCCCAAGCCGGTCGTTCAGGCTTCTTTTCCCGCTCCCCCTACTGATGCTCCCACCCCCCACTTGGCCTCTACCTCGCGAAGACCAGTTACCAAGGCTTCTAGGAAGCTTAACCTTGAGACCATTGCTGTGGAGAAGGGTTCTCATGAATTTGAAATTGCTCATGACCTCCTACATATCAACAAAGTGCTAGCCCCGGAAGTGTAATTGGAAAGCCCTATAAAAGGCTAGAATCCTTAGAGGCGAGATATGAAATTGCTAAAGGATGAAGTTAAAAACTTGACAAAACGAGAAGGAAAGAGGAAGGAGGAGGAGGAGGATGTGGACAGCAGCCAAATTGAAGATATATATATAAGAAATTACACTCTTTGGACTCTCTCTTAGGGAAGGCCAAGACTAGGCATGATTACAACATTGCCATCTTTAGGGCGATTGAGTAATTTCTTGAACAACACTTGAAGTGTCTCCAACCTAAGCGGAGTGCCGGCAACTCTTTGGGGTACTGATAAAGAAAGCAAGAAGACCTTGGAGCAGCTGGATTCTAATGACGCTTCCCATATGACTACTTTGGGTATGTTTAAATCCTGGAAGAATATCAAAACCATCATAGACAAAGCTACTAGGAAGTAGATGTAGTTGATTTTGCTGTCCTTGTTTGTTTTTTTGCTGTTTTTTTGCGGTTCCTTTACTGCTTTTTTATAGTAATTTTGTTGTTCTGTCTCGTTTTGGTAGTTGTTTTTTAGCTACTTTGAACATCATTGTAACATTTGGATTCTGATCCTTTTCACTCTGGTTCTCTTGCTTATCCTGGCTTTTAGGCCTTCTTTTGTAATCAAGGGTATAGTCCCTTTCAAAAAACTATTTGCCAATAATAAAAAAAAAACATTTATCTTCCTTATATAAAAAGATAAAATAGATGATTTTCCGTAGAATACGGAACTTTGAGAATCAATGCATTTTAATTTTCAAAATGGACATAACCAAATATCTATACGAAAAATGGAATTTTCTATTATTTTCGGATGATATATGGACTAAATGGACTACAAGATTTGATTATTTTAGATTTGGTGGCCTTTTTGTTCACCTATTAAAGATATGCGAGGTAATTATTTCATCTACGAATAAGGTTATGGATCTCCAAGATATAAAAGACTTGGAAAGGGATGACATTAACTTTTATATACTCAATGGCTAGCATACAATATGTGTACAAATAAATATTTTGGGTTCAAATAGTTACAATTATTTACATAAGAGGCTATGGTTTTGAAGGGCTCACATTCTTTTTACAAATAAAACTAATGAAGCAATTATTAATATTTTCAAATAACAGAATGAAGTGAATAGAACTTGGATAGAAACCAAGTTTATTGATTTTCTATTCAAAGCTAGATCGGTTTGGAAATTGCTTGGATGTCCTCAACATCCTAGATTGGAAAAAACAAAACAGAGGAGTCGACGGTAATGAATTTTAATTTTATTGCATTTGTTATTAACATTTATCTTCCTTATATAAAAATATAAAACATATGATTTTCCTTTGAATGCAAAACTTTGAGAATCAATGCCTTTTAATTTTCAAAATGGACACAACCAAAAATATATACGAAAAATGGAATTTTCTATTATTGTCGGATGATATATGGACTAAATGGAATACAAGATTTGATTTTTTTAGATTTGGTGGCATTTTTGTTCACCTATTAAAGATATGTGAGGTAATTATTTGAGTCTACAAATAAGGTTGTGGATCTCCAAGATTTGAAAGACTTAGAAAGGGATGACATTAACTTTTATATACTTAATCTCTAGCATATAATATGTGCACAAATAAATATTTTGGGCTCAGATACTTACAAGTATTTACATAAGAGGTTATGGTTTCGAAGGGCTCACACTCTTTCTACAAATGAAACTAATGAAGAAATTACTAATATTTTCAAATAACGAGAATAACGTGAGTAGAACTTGGATAGAAACCAAGTTTATTGATTTTCTATACAAAGCTAGATCGGTTTGGAAATCACTTGGATGTCCTCTACATCCTAGATTGGAAAAAATAAAATAAAGGAGTGGACAAAGAATGAATTTTAATTTTATTGCATTTGTTATTAACATTTATCTTCCTTATATAAAAAGATAAAATAGATGATTTTCCATACAATGTAGAACTTTGAGAATCAATGCATTTTAATTTTCAAAATGGACACAATCAACAATCTATACGAAAAATAGAATTTTCTACTATCATCGGATGATATATGGACTAAATGGACTACAATATTTGAGTTTTTTAGATCTGTGGCGGCCTTTTTGTTCACCTATTAAAGATATAAAAAGTAATAATTTGAGTCTACAAATAAGGTTGTGGATCTCCAAGATCCAAAAGACATGGAAAGGGATGACACTAACTTTTATATACTTAATCGCTTGCATACAATATGTGCACAAATAAATATTTTGGGCTTAGATACTTACAAGTCTTTACATAAGAGGCTACGGTTTCGAAGGGCTTGCATTCTTTCTGCAAATGAAACTAATGAAGCAATTACTAATATTTTCAAATAACAAAATGAAATGAACGAAACTTGGATAGAAACCAAGTTTATTGATTTTATATACATGCTAGATCAACTTTGAAATTGCTTGGATGTCCTCAACATCTTGGATTAGAAAAATACAAAATAGAGTAGTGGACGGTAATGAATTTTAAGTTTATTGCATTTTTTATTAACATTTATCTTCCTTACATAAAAAGATAAAATAGATGATTTTCCTTAAAGTGCAAAACTTTGAGAATCGATGCCTTTTAATTCTCAAAACGGACACAACCAACAATTTATATGAAAAATGGAATTTTCTATTATTGTCGATGATATCTGTATTTAAATGGACTACAAGATTTGAGTTTTTAAGATCTGGTGGCCTTTTTGTTCACCTATTAAAGAGAACCAAGATAAATTTCATCTGAATTCATTGGCAAGATTCAAAGCTAATTCATTTATGGCTATTAGAGGAATGAATGAAAAAGAACTATCAAGTACTAAAAATAAAGTTAAACTAAGGGATGTATGGTTATCTGGACATGTTTAGGTAGGCGTAATAGAAGATAAATTTTATTTTTACCGCAGATAATAAAAGGAGAAAAAAATGAGAGCAAAATTTATAAAATATTTCAAAGATAAACATCCGAGATATTAATCTATTAGCATCCTTTAGTGATCCAATGTAATTGAAAAATTTAAAGTTAATGAGTCACACTACCTCTAGTTGTCTGTATTTATTGGGTGAAGAGAGAAAAGGAAAGAGAAAATATGAATCCCACATATGGGAAAAAAAGTTGAACAAAAAAAGGACCAGTTGGTAGAAGAAGTTCTTCGCGTTGAGGCTCGAAAATATTAGACAACTATGTGGTGTCAATGGAAGAAAATATACTAGAAAATATGGTGGAAACAAAATAATTTACTTGTCAATGTACATACCCATTCCATCTTTCATCAACTCTATAGGTTATTCCTATCATCAATCCTTTTAATGCAAAATGTTTTATCACCGATTTTTGTAATTTTTATAGTGATACTTCTTCTGAATTAATAATGGATCTTATAACAATTATTGGAACAAGTGAGCTGAATTATATTATTATTGTTCTCATACCAATTGAATATTCAAAAATGTCGAGAGATATAGTAAAAGAATAAATGGAAAAGGTTACAGACAGTGAAGAATCAATTGTGGGAGGATGCTACAGACTTTATGATAGTAGCGGAAATTTAAAATTTATTGCCTTATATACACAATAACCGGAGTGCACAATCGGGATGATAACAATGACGAAAGAGAAGAAGTAAATAGGGATTGGATGGAAAAACTTCCACAACAATTGATAATTGTAAGAGAAATTTGGCTAAAATGAAAAAAACATCCTTTTCATTATGAGAGATCATATGAGATGTTCATTCGATGTTGTTCCCATAGTTCTTTAGTAATGGTGCTTTACAGATAAAGGTGTTGCACTACGTGTATTAGTTGAATCCAATCTATCTATTTCTTTTATTGTTGAGACACATAGAATTTTTTTTTGAAACATTACTATTCTCATATGGAGAAAGGTTTGTACCGGAATACAACTCAAACTTGTGATTATGTTAAATGTATTTAAAGAAAAAAATTACTTACACATTTCTTATTTATGCGAAAGGAAAACAACAATAGGATTTGATGTATAAACCTTTTAACTTGACGCTACACAACCAACTCAACATGGTGAATGACTTTATATCATTTTATAAATATCTTTAATGAGCTCTATTTTCAATTTCCATTTTTGTCATTTTTTTGACAATACTCTATGCTCACGATCTCGAAAAAAATGAGGAGAACTCAGCCACATCATGCACAAATATGTAATCAAATCTTGGTATGTTAGTCATGTGCATTTATAAATAATAATTGCTACTAAGCCCCAAAAATTTATAAACAAATTAATGGTTTATGCAGATAACCAACAATAGAGAAAGTAACAATGGAGTGTGTAGTGTAACCAACACAAATATGCAAACAAAACTAGGTATGTTAGCCATGTGTATTTTTAAACATAACCATTTCTAAGGCTCACAAATTTATAGAAAATGATATCAGCTAATTCTAGAAGCGGAACCATTTTCAAAGAAGGAATTACCAAATAACCTATTTCAAAAGTTCATGGTGGCATCTAATGCTACATAGTTTGTAGTTACCAGGTTGTTGGTTCTCTTCATAAATGATTAGTATCGACATAATGATACATGCATTAGAATCGATGCTTATTTAATCTAATGATGGCATAGATTAGTGGTCACTAATACAAATCAATATCTCAAAAGTATTTTCCACAAATGGGTGGTTCAATGGATATAAATGAACCCTAGTAGCTTGTACAATTCATTCAAAAACATAGACAACTTTTATTTGTACTTACCATATTACCAAAAAGACCAGTATGATTTTCAATTAAGATTTCATTTTCTATAGCATGAAATTATTTATGAATTGATTATTGTTGTTTGTAATACATATTGCATAAAAAATATCATCTAAAAGGTCTATGCAAGCCAATCCGAAACTCGGTCTATAAGTGGTAACTATATAAAGTGTTAATATTGAATTAACCATTTTACGATGTAGATTACTAATTTTTTCAAATAAACTTTCATTTTCCATAGCAAGAGCTACATTAATAATGAATAGATTGATGTTTTTGAAACATATCTTGCATCAAAGGATCCAAATCTCAGTAATTCCCACAATATAACACACCAAATTACAACATGTAAAATACCAATATATATATTTTTTGACTTACATTGCTCACTACACACAACACAACAAGGGCTCCAAGTACAGAAACTCGACTTGCATACGATAATCACATAAGTCATCAACTCACATAGACACATGAAAACAACATAGGCATGTCAATGCCACACTTTTCCAAATTAATTGTTATTAGAAATGACCCAACCACAAGAAAAATCACTTCAGGAATGGCAAACCCACAACACATCATTTCTTTAATTGTATTTTAGTTAAGATTAACATTCCAAGGACATTATAGTGCAAGGATAAATTTCCTAATTTTCCACCTACAGATTCTTAAGTTCTTTCTGCGGTTGAATTACCATTTGACCCTTTTAAGTTGGCTTCTTATTCTTTACAAAATCCTCCATAACTTGCATGCTTATTTGGCATAATTCAAATGCATATAAAATACTTAATCATCTTGTTCTTATGTTAATACTCTTCTTCTCAAACATACATTCAATGTCAAAATTTTTACTCTTGTAACTCAAGCGAATGTGACATGGTGTCCATATAGTGATGTTAGGATTTAACAGAGATTTAGATACAAGATAGTTTTTTTACCAAAAAACATTCCTTGATAATGGTATAGTTATTTCCCTACCATAGTCATTCTAATTCAATGACTTGTGGAATTCCATTTTTATTTATATATGTATTTTGTTTTATCAAAGGTTGATCACACCAAGGGAATCCATATTCTTTTAAACAAAAGAATATATTTGATTGAGATATAAGGTCTCCGAGAGTGGCATTATTGCGAACCTCAATCTCATTTTTACTCTTAGATGCTTTACTTCCTATGTCACATTATGGTCTTATCATTAGCATTCTCTTGTAAAAGGAGTTATGAAATGTTGGACTAACCTCTTGAAGAAATATAAGATTAGAATATTTGAAGCTACACATGAACCCTAAGTTGACATCCAAATCAACTAAGTTTTAGATTAATTCCAACTTCATCTAAGGGTCTGCCCCTCAACTATATATGAGTTTTAAGTGAGAGGACATATTTATTCTAAACCACCTTCAAGAAAGGACCAAGGTGTTATGTTGAGAGAAACCAAGGTAACACATTTAGCTGAGTAGAGCTAAGGGGTTCATTAACAAGAGTTTAAGACCTAGAACAACTAAGTCACAACCTCCATCTATGTCATTTGGATCCAATAGGGATTTCACTCAATGAAGAACTTTCATTTTAAATCTATCTTTGGATGACAAGGTAGTCCACTAAGATATGTAGGAGGAGTTAGCTCTACATACTCCAAATAAAGTTTGATTGTGTCACTCCTATCTACCAGGTTTATGACAATGTCACTAACATACTGACTAAGATGATAAAACCATTATCGGGCTCTTGTTTACTCAAACTAGGAGGTTCCATTGAGTGCAGAGTATAAGTTCATTCTATAGTTTTCAATTTCTTCTATGGTAAGGTGTATCACAAATGAAAACAAGTTATGCTTTGATATTATCTAAGGGTAGAGTATTTCAATTAAATCTCTTTATTACATTTACAAAGTATGAATGCACAAGATGACTCATTAATCATTTATTGAACACTAAATATGCACTACAAGATATTACTTCAGATTCATTTACCTTATATAAATATCAAACCTTTTTACCAGGTGTACTATAAATCAAATTGACCTATGATTAAATGCACATTTCCTAGATGTCCTTGAATCCAACATCTCATACTTAGCAACAAATTTAAAAATATAACCTTATGTAACATGAAACTACATTATACATTTATTCATTTAACAATGAACTATATAAATTACAATGATAATTAATTAATTACACATAGCCTTTTCATCGTCATTCTTTCATCCTAAGAAACCACGTGAGGATGATATTAGCGATAAATCGCTTGCATGGCATCCACCCTAATCTAACATAATTGTCATTTTTAGTTTCCTATTTACATATGATAATAATTACATTTTGCAATCGAAATAAAAGGTTTAGAGACATGTATTCATTACATTTCATTTTACTTATTTTTGTAACCCAAGAGAGAGAAAGAGGAGGGAAGAGAGAGAAAAAACCATTTGTCGAAAGTTCTATTTCACACAACAAGTTACACTAGAGTTTTAAATAGTTATTTATATGTGTTAAAAGTTTCCATGGTGGTTTGGCAACCCGACGAGGGTCCCGCAGCTTTCTATTTTTACATTTTCTTACTAGCTACAAAAATGTTCAAAACGGGCTTAGAGGCTAAGAAACTACTTCCAAAAGTTATATTCCGATGAGAATGCACACCATGATTAAATTTCTACATGTCCCCAGATATACCAAGAGTTCATAAAGAACCGATGGAATTCAGAAAAAGTGAACGGTTTGCGTTTGGTGGCTAGTTTTCCGAGGCCACTGGTCGTAGTTGGCCCAGTGTAAATTTAAAAAAATTTATCTCGAGGGCTAAGAAAACCACGTCCAAAATTGACGTTTGATGGATGAACACGCAACGAGAAACTTCCTACAAATTTCCCTATATAAGGAGAATTCAACAGAGTCGACAAAATTCAAAACTAGAAAACAGTCTTTAAACAGAGACAAGTTTTCTGAAGCCACTTGTCCTAATTGGTCCAGTTTGACCTTGTCAAACTGTGACCAGAGGCCTACAAAAGGGTCAACATCAAAATATGCAGAAAAGTGTTTTTCCCTAAACTAAAGGTTCCATGTAATTGTCTAGTAAGAAAACTAGAGGTTTGCGAAAGGAAAAAAGTAATTTCTCTATCCAGGTTTCAAATGGCGGTTCAAAACGAAAGCCAACTTTCTAGATTTAACAACTTCCTACCACTACAAAATAGTGTAACAGGGCTCCTATAAGAGTGTCAAAAAGATCACATATGTTCATTTGGGGTCAATCCAGAGGTCAAGGTGACTCCTCACATAACAAGGTACATGAATGAAGCTTAACATCTCATTTTCAAAGTTACAAAGGGTACTTAATGAGTCTCCGAAAAATGCAAAAATTAACTATTTATCAGAGAAATGATCAACATTATTACTTGGGAAGTCAATTTCGTCTTGTTGATAAAACAATATTGTAGCGATCTAGTTGGGTAGGAAGTTTTCTAAATCACCTTAGAATGAGGGTGGAAGTTCATGGTTTAATGCAAACGAGTTATTTTGACTTCGTGAGTTACGACACGACATTTCATTATTTTGCAACGAGTTGATATAAACATTTAACTGTATTAAAATCCTAATATTTTAAAATTATATTAAGTTGCAAACGACAAACTAAAGTAGGAAAGTTATGAGAGATAAGGGGAGATGAACCATACCTCGAAGGAACGGAGTCAGTCAAACCTGAAGGCTTCGGTTCAAAGATCTCGCAGCACTTCATCAACCAGTTCATGAGCATCCACAGCTCCACCATTTTACATACATGTCTATCATAAAATTTGTAACTGCAGATTTGAAACCATTCATCTGCTCTTTATACTTTGAAGGTTTTCCATAATTTTTTCCATAACTCGCATCTAGCACAAGACGGGAGATGCTAGCAAAGGTTATGGAAAGTAGCTTTTAGATCTCGCGCCATTCTGCTTTCTCGAAGTTTCTAAAGCCTTATCAAAAAACCCATTTCGTCGATAACCTACAGCTATTGTAGATCACGAACCCACATTTCTCTTAGGATTTTTTTGTTTAAAAGTTTACATGCCCTTCTTATGCTTCCACAAGTTATAGGTCGATCTGTCAGGGCACTCACTATAGCCGCAAAAATTGGTAAAAATCCCCATTTTTGGTACAGATTGGGAGGAGCTAGCAAAGTGAAAAAAATAGATTTCCAATATGCTTTGATGGATGTCCATACCCTGTCCCAGAGCTCGTATTTTGGCACAAGTTAGGAGTGCACTGGAAAATGTAAATTCATCAGGTTGGAGACCTATTTGTTGCATGGATGAAACAGTGTGACTGTCTCCTAAGGAAACCCCACGCCTTCTGAACACTACCGTAATAATCTTCCATGAGAAGTTGTCTCATTCTTTCATTTGGTCAAACACTGTAACAGCACCCACCAAAGCATTTGCAACTACAACATCTGACAAAATCCCTTTTTTATGCTTTGATAGTTGTCCACACCAGTTCAAAGGCTCATTTTTTATTTTTGACACGGGGGGGAGGATGCTTTGCACAGGAGTCACGAAAGGCCCTCCATGAGATGACATCTGGTGAGGCATTTCTTTGAATAAGCATAAGGCACCCATAAGAAAATGGATTTGTGTAGAAAAACTATGACCCAACATTACGTGAAGCCACGTTTCCTTCAGGCATTTAGGCACACAGTTCACATGCCAAGTGCATGCTTTCACGTTTATCCGAGCATTCAAATGCAAAGTGATCAAGTTAGAGATTTTTTTATTACATAGTGAAATGTGCATCTATCTTGAGAGTAAACTACGTCCCTTCCATTTTGCCATCGCTGCAAGTATCCATTTTCTTCTAACTTTATAGCATGAGCCAGGGTTTGCATGGTCAGAGCCTCTGTATCTTGAATAAAGTGCTTGGATTATTCTACAAGGAAAATGGCTTGTCTGAACATCTTGGATTCCCAAATACGAGATCTTGTATTAATGAGAAAGGGGAAAGGATAGGTTGTAGGCCACCTACTCCACTGACAAGGCTGACTCCTTCCACTCACCTACTGGCATGTCAAATCTTACCAAATGCGTTACAAACTTTATCTGATTTTATTTTAAATCTATTCCTTTTTTTTTTTTCTTCTATACGTTGGGCACTACATTTCCCTCCCCTTATAAGAGCATCATCCTCGATGCGACACAATTCCAAGGTTAGAAAGGGTACTCATGAGCACGAGAAACAACCAATGAATCATGTCACTAGTGGAAGGATTCTTTTTACAAAAGTGTGACCACAAGGAAGAGGGAAAGTTTTGATAATTTCTTAATGTTCTGTGAAGATTGGTAAATTTTAGTTTACATTATTACTTAGTTAGTCTTCCTTTACATTATTTCTTATCTCAATATTATAATATTCATTGTTTAGAATTTTTCAGTTGTCTTAAGTTTCATGGGTGCCCAACAATAACTAACATCAAGATGTCACACAAAACTTAACACAACACATGCAACCCATGAGACATCTTGCTACCTACATGGTCTATATCACATCACAAGGTCTTTTAATTCCTCATGGAATGACAACAAGTAGTCCACATAACAAATAATTTCCAACAATTATGTCATAGACATAGATCCAAAGTACACACATATTACATATAACCATAATCATCACACTGATACATATACAATGAGTATCACAAGACCCAAATAAATCCATGACTGTACCAACATAGTGCCAAGACAATATCCAATAGTCCATACCAACCAAGGGAAGAGTCAAGCCTCAAACATAACAATGTCTAACGAGACTCACAAGAGTACACATAACTCACTATACCAACTCCACACATCTCAAAATATCAAGAAATAACTCCATATATCTCCTGAAGCATCATAAAACAACTCCATATACCTCCCAAACCATCACCAAATAACTCCATATACCTCCCAAGGAGAAATAATCATAGTACCAAAACCAATTCGGTCACTCAACCATAGAGCCCCATCAAGAATATTAGGTCACTCCACCATAGAGTGCCATAAAGAATAATAGGTCACTCAACCATAGAGGCCCATCTCCTTTCTCCTTTTAATGAGGTCGGGTCACCCTATGGCCCTAGGCACATAGAGCCCCGTCACCCCCAACCCAAGTGACATAATAACTCATGGTTCAACAACCCACTAGTTATCTATAACTCCTTGGGGTGTACCCCCATACAATGAAGCGGGCCCATAGGTTCAACCACTCCATGGTTAATCCCATGACCCAATTCCAACACATTACAACATTAAAACTAGCATACCAATCCATTCAAATGCCAAGTGGCAAAATAAAAGCCTTGGGATAGGCTACAAAACTTTTAAATATGAAAAGAAAGTTTTAAAATTAAGAAAAATAAATGGCTAATTAGCCATGGTTAGTGTAAAATCCAAATTTTATTGCAACAATCAAATAAATGCCCAAAATATAAGAACATGTCAATCAAGAAAATAGCGGTTCTAGCTAAAAGAGATAATGATCAATTTACGAATAAAATACGTATTGAGAAAATAGCACATTACAATCACTATGTGGCCTCATATCACCACCAAAGGGGTACTCATCGATTTTTTAGCACTCATACATCGATCCTCAACTCATAAAAAATACATGTAACCATAAATGAGTATATCAAATAATCTAACTAACTGTCATCATCATCTCTACCCGAATCATTCCTCTATACTCCCACAAGGATCAACATAGTCAAAATCACATAGGATTATTTAATGAACAACCCAATAGAAAGAGAATGGGACACTAGTTGCATAAGTTGAGCCCAAGGTGGTGTGCACCCACAATATACTTGAGAAAGCTTGAATTATACTAAACATATAGAAATGGGTTTTCAATCTATATAAGACTCCACTTCCTCACTTGTACTCGACTCAAGATTATGAAAACCTGGTCTACGCCTCCTCTCTCCACACATACACTCTTGATAGTTTATCCCCTTAGGGTCATCTAGTGTAAGGTTCACTACATCACTAACACAATGGTGATTCATGCACATTAACCATAACGTCTTACTCATGGTATTTATATACGGGGTATAACACAACTAATACTTTCACGGGTTACGATACATCACATTACCACATCCCACACTTGAGGTGAAATCACTATACACTAGGGATCATACTCTCCATATGCCCCTAAATCATGACATGAACCATCACATATTACATGAATTAAATGTGTGAGGAAAAAATGTCTAACCTTACAACATATAGTCAATTGCAATACAACACGGCGATGCACACAACTAATCCCAATACGATGATGACATCACGATGAACCGTGATTCACTTTACATCAATTTTTCATGCAATACATCAATACACCTTCATATCACATAAATCCAAAATGTTCTAACCCTCAACAATCCACAATAACATTCCATTCGCAAATAACAAGGTGGTACATCACACATGGATTCGTCATTGAATAAACAACATAGAGAGCGAATAATCTCATCACAAGCACATCAATATGATAACAAATACGCACTAAATGATATGCACCACATGTGCTTCCATAAGGCCATAATTAAAACATTAATCACATTACAACATATATCACATTACTCTTCCAATATCCACCCCCATCATGCAGAATCATCACAACTTCAATCCATCCCAGAGGTTTAAGAGCATGAACCTCTGCTCTAATACCATATGTAATGCCCACAATATAACACACCTAATTACAATAGTAAAATACCAAGATAATTTTTTATTTTTTTGACTTACATTGCTCACTACACACAACACAACAAGGGCTCCAAGTACAAAACTCGACTCGCATACGACAATCACATAAGTCATCGACTCACATAGACACATGAAAACAACATAGGCATGTCGATGCCACACTTTTCCAAATGAATGGTTACTAGAAATGACCCAACCACAAGAAAAATGACTTCAGGAATGGCGAACCCACAACACATCATTTCTTTAATTGTATTTTAGTTAAGATTAACATTCCAAGGACATTATAGTGTAAGGATAAATTTATCAATTGTCCACCTACAAATTCTTAAGTTATTTCGTGGTTGAATTACCATTTGACCCTTTTAAGTTGGATTCTTATTCTTTACAAAATCCTCCATAACTTGCATGCTTATTTGGCATAATTCGAATGTGTATAAAATACATAATCATCTTGTTCTTATGTTAAAAATTTTCTTCTCAAACATAAATTCAACGTCAAAATTTTTACTCTTACAAATCAAGTGAATGTGACATGGTGTCCATATAGTGATATTAGTATTTAACAAATATTTAGATACAAGATATTTTTTTTACCAAAAAACATTCCTTGATAACGGTATAGTTATTTCCCTACCATAGTCATTCTAATTCAATGACTTGTGGAATTCCATTTTTATTTATATATGTATTTTGTTTTCTCAAAGGCTGATCACACCAAGGCAATATGTATTCTTTGAAACAAAAAATATATTTGATTGAGATATAAGGTCTCCGAGAGTTTCATTATTCCGAACCTCAATCTCATGTGTACTCTTATATGCTTTACTTCCTACATCACATTATGGTCTTATCAATAGCATTGTCTTGTAAAAGGAGTTATGAAATGTTGAAATAACCTCTTGAAGACATATAAGATTAGAAGACTTGAAGCTACACATGAACCCTAAGTTAAAATCCAAATCAACTAAGTTTTAGATTAATTCCAACTTCATCTAAGGGTCTACCCCTTAACTATATATGAGTTTTAAATGAGAGGACATATTTATGCTAAAACACTTTAGGAAAGGACCAAAGTTTTATGTTGAGAGAAACCAAGGTAACACATTTAGCTGAGTGGAGCTAAGGGGTTCATTAACAAGAGTTTAAGACCTAGAACAACTAAGTCACAACCTCCATCTATGTCGTCTAGATCCAACAGGATTTCACTCGATGAAGAACTTTAATTTTAAATCTATCTTCGGATGACAAGGTAGTCCACTAGGATATGAAGGAGGAGTTAGCTCTACATACTCCAAATAAATTTTGACTGTGTCACTCCTATCTACCAGGTTTATGACAATGTCACTAACATACTGAATAAGATGATAAACCCATTCTTGGGCTCTTTTTTACCCAAACTAGGAGGTTCCATTGAGTGCAGACTATAAGTTCATTCTATGGTTTTCAATGTCTTCTACGATAAGGTGTATCACACATGAAAACAAGTTATGCTTCGATATTATACAAGGGTAGAGTATTTTGATTAAATCTCTTTATTACAATTACAAAGTATGAATGCACAAGATGACTCATTAATCATTTTTTAAAACTAAATATGCACTACAAGATATTACTTCGATTCATTTACCTTATATAAATATCAAACCTTTTTACCAAGTGTACTATAAATCAAATTGACCAATGATTAAATACACATTTCCTAGATGTCCTTGACTCCAGCATCTCATACTTAGCAACAAATTATCAAATATAACCTTCTGTAACATGAGACTACATTATACATTTATTCATTTAACAATGAACTATATAAATTACAATGATAATTAATGAATTATACATAGCCTTTTCGTTGTCATTCTTTCATCTTAAGAAACCATGTGAGCATGATATCAGCGATAAATCGCTGGCATGACATCCACCCTAATCTAAAATAATTATCATTTTTCAGTTTCCCATTTACATATGATAATAATTACAATTTGCAATCGAAATAAAATGTTTAGAGACATGTATTCATTACATTTCATTTTACTTCTTTTTGTAACCCAAGAGAGAGAAAGAGGAAGGAAGAGAGAGAAAACACCATTTTTCAAAAGTTCTATTTCACATAACAAGTTACACTATAGAGTTTTAAACAGTTATTTTCATGTGTTAAAAGTTTCCACGGTGGTTTGGCAACCCAATGAGGGTCCCACAACTTTCTATTTTTACATTTTCTTACTAGCTATAAAAACATTCAAACGGGCTCAAAGGCTAAGAAATAGCTTCCAAATTTATCTCAATGATGAGAACACACACCACAATTAACTTTCTACGTGTCCCTAGATATACCAAGAGTTCATAGCAACTGACGAAATTGGGAAAAAGTGAACGGTTTACATTTGGCGTCTAGTTTTTCGAGGCCACTGGTCATAGTTGGCCAGTGCAAATTGAAAAAAAGTTAGCTTGAGGGCTCAAAAAACCACATCCAAAATTGGCGTTTGATGGATGAACGTGCAATGAGAAACTTCCTACAAATTTCCCTATATAAGGAGAATTCAATAGAGTCGATGGAATTTAGAACTAGAAAATAGTCTTCAAACGATGAAAAGTTTTCTAAAGCCACCGATCCTAATTGGTCTAGTTTGACCTTATCAAACTACGACTAGAGGCTTACAAAAGGTCATCGTCAAAATATCCAAAAAAGTGTTTTTCACTAAACTGAAGGTTCCATGCAATTGTCTTGTAAGAACACTAGACGTTTGTGAAGGCGGAAATTAATTTCTCTATCCAGGGTTCAAATGGCGGTTCAAAATGAAAGCCAACTTTCTAGATTTAAAAACTTCCTACCACTCTAAAATAGTGTAACAGGGCTCCTATAAGAGCGTCAAAAAGATCACATATGTTTTTTCAGGGTTAATCAAGAGGTTAAGGTGACTCCTCACATAACAAGGTACATGAATGAAGCTTAACATCTCATTTTCAATGTTACGAAGGGTACTTAATGAGTCTCCAAAAATGCAAAAATTAGCTATTTATCGTGGAGATGATCAACATTATTATTGGGAAGTCAATTTCATCTAATCGATAGTTGGGTAAGAAGTGTTCTAAATCACCTCGTAAAAGAGAGTTCAAGTTCATGATTTAATGCAAACAAGTTACTTTGACTTCGTGAGTTACAACACGACATTTCATTGTTTGGCAATGAGTTGATATAAACATTTAACTGTATTAAAATCCTAATATTTTAAAATTATATTAAGTTGCAAACAACAAACTAAAGTATGAAATTTATAAGAGATAAGGGGAGACAAACCATGCCTAGAAGGAACAGAGTCGGTCAAACCCGCAGAGTTTCGATTCAACATCTCGCTTGGCACTTTTTCAACCAGCCTCATGAGCATCCACAGTCCACCATTTTGCATACATGTCTATCATGAAATTTGTAACTGCAAATTTGAAACCATTCCTCTACTCTTTATACTTTGAAGGATGTCCATAATGTGTTCCACAACTCGCATTTGGCATAGGATGGGAGATGCTAGCAAATGTTATGGAAACTAGCTTTTAGATCTGCTAAAGTTACGCTTTCTTCAAGTTTCTAAAGCCTTTTCAACAAACCCATTTCATCGATAACCTATAGCTGTTGCAGATCATGAACCCACATTTCTCTCGGATTTGTTTTTGTTTAAAAGTTTACATTCCCTTCTTATGCTTCCACAAGTTGCAAGTCGATCTGTCAAGGAACTTAGAGCCATAAAAACTAGTAAAAATCCACATTTTTGGTGCAGATTGGGAGGAGCTAGCAAAGTGAAAAAAAAACAAATTTCCAATATGCTTTGATGGATGTCCATACCCTATCCCAGAGCTCGTATTTTGGCACAGGTTAGGAGTGCGTTGGAAAATGTAAATTCATTAGGTTGGAGACCTATTTGTTGCATGGATGAAACGGTGTGACTTTCTCCTGAGGAAACCCCACTTCTTCTCAACACTGTGGCAATAATCTTCTATGAGAAGATGTCTTATTCTTTCATTTGGTCAAAAACTATAACAACACCCACCAAAGCATTTTCAACTACAACATCTGACAAAATCCCTCTCTTTTTTTATGCTTTGATAGTTGTCCATGCAAGTTCAAAGGATCATTTTTTTCTTTTTAACATAGGTCAGGAGGATGTCAGGCACAGGTCATAGCCAAGGCCCTCCATGAGATGACATCTGGAGAGGCATTTCTTTGAATAAGCATAAGGAACCCATAAGAAAATGGATTTGTGTAGAAAAAATTGTGACCCAACATTTCGTGAAGCCATGTTTCCTTCAGGCATTTAGGTGCATAGTTCACATGCCAAGCGCATGCTTTCACGTTTATCCAAGCATTCAAATGAAAAGTGATCAAGTTAGAGATTTGTTTTATTACATAGTGAAATGTGCATCTGTCTTGAGAGTAAACTACATCCCTTCCATTTTGCCATCGCTGCAAGTATTCATTTTCCTCTAACATTACAGCATGAGCCAGGGTTTGCGTGGTCAGAGCCTCTGTATCTTGAATAAAGTGCTTGGATTATTCTACAAGGAAAATGGCTTGTCTGAACATCTTGTATTCCCAAATACGAAGCTTGTATTAATGAGAAAGGGGAAAAGATAGGTACAGCCACCGCTCCACTAACAATGCTTTGACTCCTTCCACTCACTTACTGGCATGTCAAATCTTACCAAATGCATTACAAACTTTATCTGATTTTATTTCAAATCTATTCCTTTTTTTTTTTTATATACATTGGGAACTATAGATGTGGGTAAAGAAGATGCAATCCTACATGTAAGGCCCACCGATAAGTGGTAGCCGCAAGATAAAATGTTGATTTTTTCCATTGGTTAGAATTGATACGAGACCAAATAAAAAATATTATTTACTTCCCTATAGTTAGCCACAAGAATTACTTACTTATTTTACATTTAGAGGGCTTGTGGTATGATAAAACCAATCGCCCTCTAAGGACATGTCATTCAAGTTCTGCAAGGAGACTATCAATGTGTGATGTGGCCAAAAATATTTTATAAAGTCATTATCAACAAAATTTGAAAAAGATTTTTGTCAAATAAACTCACTTCTACTGATGTTGAAAATATGTCAAATTTATTCAATAAAAAATTATCAATTGACTTGAATCTAGTACTCACCTAGGGAAAATAAAATTGCAATATAGGAAAAGGGAAACCCTCCAAAAAAATTTATGGTTAGGATGAAAAGAAGAGGGGAAACTTTCTCAAAAGATATGTGGTTGATGACTGATTTGTACAAAGACTTATCAATAATAGTGTCGAAAGGATTAAATTTGCTAGATGGCTTCAAATATTTGGAGCGAGTACATGCTAAATAAAAATTATCATTTCAAAATGTTATTGTGATGATATAGTTTAACATTGTAAATAAAATACATTAATATGTTTTAGTGATGGTTCTGCGTAACTATTTAAATTATGATTATACGATTATAAGTTGGGAGAATTTAAATTTTCCCTAATTATAAGTTCCAAGTGTGAGTGTATAAGTTGAAAATGTGAATTGACAGAAATTTTCTTTTAATGTAACAACTCTTTGAGTAGTTTTAATTAATGAAATATGTATTTTTAAATTAATTCTCGAGGATGCTTAAATACTAGTAATTGCTTCGATATTAGAAAATGTATACTAATTTCCAATGCAATGAAATAAATACAATACGGTATGTAAAGACTTGTCATGCTAAAATATTACATTATATTCAAATAAATTATATACAAAATAACTATTCCTAGTATAACAATAAGAAATGAGGAATGCCCTTAGATTTTACCTTCATCACCACCTACAACCATTTTATTTTTGATATAACAATATCGAAAGGGACTTGTTTTTTTATTTTTCAATTGATTCACCACCGTCAACCATTTTTTTGTTTTTATTAATTTTCAGATGTAAACAAATACAACATGAAACTGATCATATTTGATATAAATTGTGTTTTGCACACACACTCCACAAGGTTGATTCAACATTTAAACAGAGCTTAAAAAGTTTGGAGGCATCGAGATTAAAAATTTATTTTCTTATACCTAATGTGAAATATTTCTTGAAACGGTGCAAAAACATTTCAAAATAGCAATATGGACATCAGAGATAAAGTCAAATGTTGATGAAGTGATGCCTTCATTCCTTGAAAACATTGGCTTGGAGGTTACAAGTTTCGAGTTCATATTTACACAAGAAGATTACATCGAGACCAAATGATATGATTATGAAGGTTCTGGGAATACTAAATTATATCTTAATAATCTTAACTCCATTTGGTTGTGGTTTATTGCATCATACAATTGTAAAAATACAGTGCTTATAGATGACTCTTTAGAGAAAACAAGTTTAATGATGTTGCGAACTACATAATTGCTGAAACATTTAACATAGCTTCTAAGTCAGAAGACAAATAATTTTTAAATGTGTTGTGGCCTTTTTTGTAACCATTGAAGAATGTCAAAGATGTTTGGGATTATATTAGATCAAAAAAAAATTATAGGGATATTTTTTATTGACTTTTACTATGTTTTGTATTGTTGATTTGGAAGACCATCTTCCTAATAGTGTTGCATTATAAATTTAAATTATTCTTCAATTTTTTTAGTATAATTATACGTTTAGTAAATGAATTTCAATTTATTTCATAGCTATATTTAAATACTAAAATATCAATGGGATAGTTTTATAGTTAAAATTAAATAAGTTTATATCTATATTTGAATATGAAATATTTTATGTCATGTCTCTTATAGTTGGTTTATATCTAAATTTAAATATGAAAATATATCTAGTATGGTTTTACAATTAACTACATTATCCTACACTGGATTGTTGACCTCTAATAATTTCTTCATAACATCTTAAGAAATTAAATCACACCATAATAAATAAAGTAAGTAATTTGAGATCTAAATATGAAAATATATCTGGAATTGTTTTACAATTAATTACATTCTCCTAAATTAAATCGTCACCCTCTTTAAGTTTCTTCATAACATCTTCGATAATTCTTTCACTACCCTAAGGTTCAATAAAACCATAGTAATTTAATTTGAAAGTGTCTCACATCTCATGAATGTCATTAGCCTAGTGGCCGCTTGGCCAATGACATTTGAAATATTCAACTTTGCATAGTTTAATCTTAAAAACATCTTAAAACTGATGATAACATTATTCCAAAGTATTCATTAATCCTAGCATCCACTAGCCCTTATAGAACAAAACATGTATATGTTCTATATAGGCCAAAGAACATCGAACATTATTTATCATATCAATTCTAGATTTGCTGAAATCATTAAATGTTTTGTTCACATATTCATAAATTTAATTCATGACCAAATATATTGGACTCCGGAAGGAGAAGTAATGAATTCCAATGTTTTGATTTTCATATTCCAATATATGTGATTTTGGATTACAATTAATTCCAATATAGGTGGTTTTAGATTCTAATATATGTGATTTTGGATTCCAATATATGCAAGTTTGGAATCTAATATGTGTGATTTTGGAATCCAATTTGTACGATTTTTGAGTGCACAAAATTCCAATATTTGACATTTTGGAACCATAAAATAGTAATATTAGATTCCAATATTGGCTATATTTTTAGCTACTCAGACTGAATAAGTCCATATTTAGTAAACTAAGAGTTACATGCACAATTCTAAATAAACAAGCAATAATCATTGCATTTGAAGGAAAAATGAAATTTCTTTATCCTTAATGGACTTTTCTTCTAGAATTAATCCTTTCTTCTTGCAAAAATAGAGTAATACTCATATTAAACCATATATTTTTTACCAAATTCAAACTTCTTTATATTTATCACTCTTCCATCCTCAAGGAATAATCCTCCAACTGCTTCTTCCCATTTTTATCTCATTCTCTCTCCTTTAACCCTAACTAAATCTTCATATTATTCGCATGCCTATTTATATGTCCATACACACACTATGAGGTAATTTTGTAACTTTTTCAACATTTATTGACTTATATTCATACTAAGACCTATGAAATCATGTCTAGACACCTATACACCCCCTTATAAATAATTAAAGCACCCCTTTAACTCTATGAAAAACCACATTTCCTAATTTTCTAGCTTTACAAGTTTGAATCCCATTTTGTAGGGAAATTAAACTTTTCAGACCTTCTCACTTGCTTGAAATGATTCCTATTGTCCTATTAAGTCCTCTAGGGCTTTCCAACAACTCAAACTCATGACTAGAAGAATTATTATCACTTAGATACTCTTCATTACCTTATGCTCCTTCATCATCCACCATTTCCTTATTCTATTATCCTCACTCACATTCTACATGTTTTTTTGACTTTTTCTTCTTTTATACATGATTTTACCTCTTAAACATTTGGTGCCAAGAAAAATGAAGGTCAGCTCATATCAATTCCAAAATAGGGTATGTAAGTTAAAATCGTTCAAGATCATAATTTTTTTAATACTTTGGAGTTATCATATTGCATGATCTAATGATTTGACATTTATTAGTGGTATTTTACCTTTCTCACATTATTCAACCTATAGTTGAAATCAATATTTTACTCGCACTCCTCATGATAAAAATCTTTACTTATTTGGGTCATATATTTATTCAAACATACTAAACATGTCGCTCCATATGTATCACATTGGTTTGTATTCAAATCTTAGCTTGTAGTTTATTACCCACAATCTTGTCTTCTTACAATTAACTTTATCATCTCAAATATCTGGACCAAACATACTATGTGTGAGCTCTGACCATTTATAATTCCATTTATGGATGAGAAATACTCGCTAAAAGCTCCAAAAATAAATTATATTACCTCCAATCTCTAGACCAAATAGATTGTATGTGAGCTCTGGACCATTTATAATTAAGGCTCTAGATAAATTCTACTACAAGATCTAGATGAAAAACACAACCATGATCTCTAGAAAATAAAATCTATTAGCTCCAAGCTCCATACCAAATATAACATATATAAGCTTTTGACCATTTATACTCCTAATTCTAGAAAAAACAATACTATGAAGATTACTCCAAACCATTTTCACTTTGAGCACATGATGAGATACATTATTACCAATCTCTAGATGAGCTTCAAGGTGTGAGCTCTAGATGATAGAAATTAGAAAAGATCCTTTGATATCAATGACAATAAGTCTAACCCTAGACCTGAGCCTATGATGAAGAATAACCTTATACAAAGAGAATTTGATTTCAAGATAAGCATAAAGAAGTCTAATATAAGTCAACAACCTTGATAGGTTAAGGAAATCTAAGGCAATTCATATCATTCCCGAAAAAACATAAATTGGTTTTATATCTCTTACCCAAGTTGTATGTTGCATTGCATTCAATCAATTTGAAAAGATATTTTGATAAAAAAATATATAGTGATAATAGAGGGTTATATTTGTATAGAAGGGTGTTGGCTTAGTGGAAATATGGGGAAGGAAATAATTATGATAACAAGGTTACTACACAAAAAAACCTAGTTGAACTTCAAAGTATAAAGTGGTGGTCGGAAACATGAACATAATCAAAGAAGATCATAAATGGTTTTTATAAGAATGAGACTTGTGAATTGAATCATTATATTTGTGATCATTTAGATATGGTTTCATCTCAAATCAAACTTGTTTTCTTTTAAGTATTTGTATAGTATAGAGTGTTATACATTGATTTGTATTAGAGTAAGAAGATCTAGGAGTGTAATTTTTTCATTCTAATATAAATTCATATAAGTGTGTGTGAAGTTTTGAAATTTTAACTCCTTAGAAAAGATAAGAAAAATAATAATATGTAGAGAGAGAAGGAAAAGAGGAGTGGCAAGAATCGCTAATAAGTAAAAAGAAAGAAAAGGAGGAAAGAATGTCAAAATACGAGGTCGGAAAAAGAGAGAGAACCAATGTGACACTCAAGAAAGGTGGAAAATAATTTCTAGAGAGAATAAAATGGAGGAAGAAAGAGTATAGATGATAAGGTGATTAATCAAGATACTATGCCAAAATAAGAAAGAACAAGAGGAGAAAGAAAGAGATAAAATAGGAAAATATGAAGGAACTAATAGGGAAAAGAGACTTATGGATTCAATAAGAGATAAATGAGATAAAGAAAGGAATATAGAATCTATAAATGTTGATGGAAAAGTGATATAAAATAGTAACAAGGAGTTGGAATAGTGACGATGAAGAGAGTTAAGTGGCCTATAAGGGTTATTTTAGAGAAGAAAAGGATGAACTGAAAAAGTAAGAGAAGTTAAAGGATAAGCTCAGTGTAATGATCTCAAAATTAGTGTTTTCTATCTAAAACGTGGTGAGATGTCAAGAAAAGATGGTGTAGTTAAAGAAGATAAGTTGATAATCCTTATTAAGGGCATGAATAATAAGGAGATTGTGAGAGAAGAAGTTTCAAGGAAGAGGCATAAGAATAAAATTCATATTGTTTATTTGTGTAAGAATGTGTAGAATAGCTAGAGGTCATTGGACAAAATTTATATGGTAATGGAATGAAGTATGATGAAGAACCGATTGAAGTAGTACTTGATTGAACTGAAAATGATTAAGAAAAAAGGGTCAAATTAGTTTTTGAAATAGAATGCAAGGTGGAGAAACAAGAAAGGGTGGGAAAAGCACTTGATGAGACCCAAGGGTCTCTATATTTTTCATCTAACATATTGTCGATTTGTGTATGTATAAGTTTTCTAGATAAGGAGGTGAAAAACATTAATAGATATCAAAGAAAGAGAATGCAAGAATACATCCTTATCTTAGAGAACAAACTATGGAAATGAATATGGAAGAGAGATATTAAGTAAAAATAAATCATCATGAGAAGAGATCAAATGAGACAAAAATAATTTCAAAGATGTTACACAACTATATAAAGAGGAAGAAGACCATATTTTCAGATGGAAATCAAATTTCTACCACCTGGGAGTATGATTGAGCAACATCATAACAAAAAGTTTCAATTTCATTGTAAATATTCCTTGTGAGTAACTTATGATACATTTTTGGAGTTTTAGGATGGATTAAAAATTAATTGGATCATTGAGTGTGTGTGTAATAAGGTCAAATTTGGAGTTTCCTCCAAAAAGAGGCCATTTTAAGTATTTGAATTGTTAAGTTAATTGTATATGATTTAGGGGTTAGAAATGCATGAGTCTCTTGTTGTAAAAGGAGGAAGGATAAATTTTTTTAAAAATATGATTACACTCACCCACTATTTAGTCACTCATATCGAAATAGAGACCTTAACTCTAATTAAGAAGTTAAGAGGTTGTAAATAACTTTATTTTAATATATGAGAAGATATATTTTAATGAGATAGGGATAGTTAGGTTAGAGGAAGTTTTTAGGGTTTAAAATACTGATGAAAGATCCTCAAAGACTTAGAGATATTACAGTTATATCGTGAAGAAGTCATATGATAGGACTCACCGAACAAGATTTGACTTTATTAAATAAGTGAACGAAAATAGAATCTTAACATTATTCTTATGTTCATTTTAAGTATTTATGATTTTTTTATTGATATATCAAATAGATAAAGATTTATCTTGATCATGTATGGAACTTTGTATGGATAGAAATATGATGTTGACTTATAAAGGATTGTCCATTCTTGTTAGTATTGTGAATTAAATTATAGTTTCAGGAAATGAGATGATTATCAAGGTTATTAGTAGGATGGTATAGTGTTCTCAAGGAAGTAAGAAAGAGAAGTGAGGCCCACACTCCTATAGGAAGTAATGAAATCAGTTTGGGAGGTGAGTTAAACAATGAAAATCATTTTTATGTAAATTTAGTGATAAATCAACATGTTAAGAATAAGTTTGGAGACCATTACCTATGTGTTCGGTTTCAGAATGGAACATGGGTTGAAACCATAGTCAGGGGACAAAAATTCCCTCCTCTTTAATGGGAGAGGTTCCCTTATTGAAAGATAGAAAAAAATGTACAAATCTATAACTATCAATGTTTGGATCCTGGTATCCTGGCTTGTTTTTATACTCAAAATATTATCAATAAGAAAGAATGGAAGAATAAAGAGATGCGAGGAGAAAGAAAAAAAAATGATTTTGGGAAATATAGATAGCAGAGTATATATATCCTACTCACATTGAACCAAGAAAATATAGAAAAGGATCAATTACTTCACCACCAAGCAAATCTATAGACACAAAGCTCTAAAGATTTACACATACCAGACACAAAGTTTCTACTAAATGTAAAACAAACGATCCATTGAATTGGGAAAAGATAGAGAGAGATAATAAAGGGAAAATAATTTCTATATTGAATTACTTCCAAATTTACAACATTCCTAGAAAACCAGAATCCCTTTTTCCATGGCCAAAACCATGTTCTTATAAAAATCCATGTACATCCATACTTTGTCCCCAAGATAATAATATACAAAAGTAATAATGTTTGTTGTAGATCATCCTTTTGAAAGTCACATGAAACAAATGCACTCATGAAAATTGGAGGTTCAAAAATATTTCATCGGTTCGAGAATGATTACTTTAGCAAGGGGCATCTCATGAATTTCTTCTTCATGTGGTCCTGCAATTTCTACCTTTTAAAAAATTTCATAGCACTCAAGTGCTTACTGGTAATTTTTCCTCCTTCTTATCGCATATGCCCGATAAACTTTGTTTTCTGATAATCAAATTTTACATTTCTTTAAATTTATCGATTTGGCTCCACAACAAACCAAAAATGCATCTCATGAATAAACGAAAATGAAACAGAGAGAGAAGAATGAAGAATGGTTCACATTTGCATTCTTTGGAGCTCTAGTTCATTAATGGCGTTGAAAACCAAATGAGTGCATTTGGCTATCTTTTCCCCTTTTACCTTCAAATTTGGACCCTACACATGGCAAGATCCAAGAAATGATAACCCTAGGGAGAAATCTACATTTCTTGACATTTGGGAGAAAAAGTGTGATTTCTCATTTTACTCCGCCCACCCACAGCTCTGCCAAAGGCCGGACACATGGCACCATCTGAGTGGCTGAGGAAATGCAGTTCAAATCTACCATTTAAACTTTTTTAACAAAATTCTCAAATTCTCAAAAACCTCCGTCAATCCGCTTTGACTTTTTAATGTGAACATGTGGCACACCATGATTGGAAAAAGGGGGCATGGCTCAATTTGCAACATCTGATCCATTTGGTTAAAAAGGCTCAAATTCTTAATTTCCCCCACAAGCCCACTGCTCTAATTTCATTCTTCAACATGTGGCACCATATGACTGGTTACGAGAAAGCGTTTCAATTTTATACTTTATCCACATTTGAAAATGGGGAAACAATACCAACTTTCCCCCAAAAGTCCATGCCCCTACCCTTGACTTTTCAACGTAGGCCACATGTCCCTTTCTAATTTTTTATGGGCCTCAACTTAGAAACTTTCCCTTTGCATGAGTGGGATTGCGGGCCATTTAGAACTTTTCACCCTTTTGTCGAACAAAGTTAAAATTCCAAAAGTCCTCCATTGGTCCGCCATAGTGCATATGAACTGAAAACTGGCCAAGTGTCCCTTTTTGATTCTTCAATATGTGGCATCACCTAATTGATTGCGGGGATATGTTTCACTTTTTATCTATATTTGAAAAGGGGAAATATTTCAACCTTTCCCCTGAAATTCCATGCCTCTCGCTTATTGACTTCTCAATGTAGGCCACATGTCCCTTTTGATTTGTTGCAGCTTCAACTCGAATTTATCCTTTTTCATGGGCGTGGCCATGGGTCATTTTAGAACTTTTATCCCTTTTTCATAATGCCTTAGAGAATAAAATGGATCCATCACCCCGAACTTCCACCAAAACTGCTCTAGCCAATCAGGGACCCATGGGGATGCGGGGCAAATCTGACATTTTTTCCAAAATCACCAAAAGTGATAAGTTCAAAAAGAAACCTGTCCACCGCATCCAATGAGAAGAAAATGCATAGCTTCACCTTTTTGAGCAAGAATTTGATGGGGAAAAGAATGTAGGAAGTTGTAGGAAATGGGAAAATGCCATTTTTGCTCCTGATGAAGAATTTCTTTCTCTACAAAAAGGTTAAAAATGAAATATGCAAGGTCCCACGCATTCCAAACACATAAAAGAAGAACTAAAATCATTTCCCATCCATTGAAAATAGGTAAAACATTTTAATGGCAGCATACTGAGGGAATGTTTATTTAAAACATCGTGTGAAATGAAAACGCACATATGAGGAGTTTAAAACATGAATTTCTTCTAGGAAAGGCTCCAATTTTCACAAAATTATATTTGAAAGGGTGGGGAAATTGAGAGGACAACAAATGCTGCTCCTTCTGGGGATGATTTGGTAGAGGAAAGAGGAAAAATCAAGAACCTTAGAGAATTCTAGGTAATCAGATTGAACCAATGTCTTAGCCAATGGGAAATGGAGTCAAAAAGAAGCAATACCAACATAGAAGAGAACATAGGAAGGAAAACAACCAAAACAAAAACAAGGAAAGAAAAATGCTATACAAAATGTACAGAGGGACCACCAAAACTCCTAGGTTTTGAACAACTTCAAAAATTTCCCACTATAAGGAAGTGGGAGAGTAGAAACATCCATGTAATCTAGGTAAAAAGAGTTATCGCTAGCAAAATGTCTAATTTTAAAAGTACCAAGCCAAAGGGAATCAAATTTACCATGCCTACCTCAAGGTTCATGCCTTTTGTCCCAAAGAAGAACACTCTCTCACTTGAAAAGTTATGGGTTTAGCTTTTTGTCAAATAGAGCTTTTACTTGAGTTGATGAACTGATATTCTATCAACCACTTGCAATCTGTCTTTATTCAACTTCTAGAGGTACATAATTCTTTTTTCCAATGAATTGGTAAAGTTGGCATCCTTAATGGTCTTCATCAAATATAAGGCTGGAAGTTCCAATGTCACTAGCAGCTGAGCTTTAACTCCATATACCACTTGAAAAGAAGACATTCCAATGGATCTCTTAGGTGTAATCCTATCTGCCCATAAAGCATCATATAGTTTCTTATGCCAATTCCTCTCGAGAGTCATTAACAATCTTCCTAACAATGGTGACAAATTTCTTGTTAGTTGATTCTGCTTGTCCATTCCCTTGGGGATATTAATCTAAAGAGTGGGCAAGGTAAATTCCATATCCATAGCAAAAATCCATCATCTCAGTGGAAGAAAAATTGGAAGCATTGTCAATGACGATCTTGTTTGGTATCCCAAACTTTATTAAGATGTGCTCCTTGATGAAGTTGCATACTACTTGAAGTAGTAATTTAATCGAATGGCTTCCACCCACTTGGTGAAATAATTAGTGGTACTCAAAACATGAGTATGCTCTACACTTCAAGGTGGTTTGAGTGTCCCAATGAAGTAAAAACCTCATTGTTGAAAAGGTTCCTCAATCACCACTAGTTTGAGATATAAAGCAAAAAAATTGGGTCTTCCAAAAAAGGTTTCACATGCTTCAGAATTGCCTACCCACTTTGATGCATCTTTGAACAGGGTAGGCCAATAATACACAGACCGAGGATTTTGTGGGTCATGATAGTAGAAGAGAAATGACCTCCACAGCCTAGTCATGAAAGGTTGAGAAAAATTTCTTTTGTTGTTCTTTGTCAACACATTTCAAAAACCTTCCATCTATGCCTCATTTGAACAATGCATTTTCCCACAACACATATTATACAGACCTTAATTTGATGGCTCTTTTATCCTTGGCACTCAAATGGGATGGAAATTCTCCATAAGTAAGAAAGTGTGCAATGCCAACATACCATTCATCAATTAAGCTGAGGAAAAGAACAACTAGGATATCAACTTCCTCCTTGGACAATTTGGCATCAACTCCTTCAAAGAATGAGTTCACATAAGCCATTTCCTTGAACTATCTTTATGGGTTTGATCTCAAGATCATACTCCTAAACTTTGGCTACCTAATTTCCTCTCTTGGTTCCAAATTCTTGTTGTGTAAGAATGGATTTAATAGTTGTATTAGGCACAGGCAGAATATAATGAGAGTTGAGGATGTAAAAATAAAACTGCTTCATAGCTTTGACCACTACAAAAGCATATTTCTCCATCATGGTGTACTTCAGCTCATGGGATTTCAAAATATAACTCATGAATGCTATGGGTATTTCATGACCTTCAACATTCTTCTATGTTAACACAACAACTAGAGTACTTTGAGTATCATAGCAATAGATAATGAAGTATTTTATATAATCAGGGCCATGCCAAGATTGGAGTCTTTGCTATAGCTCTCTTGATGTCTTCAAATGTAACATTTCCTTTAAAGGACCAACCAAAAGTATTATTCCCTTTCATCATGTGGGCTATGTTCAAAGTAAGTTCAACAAATCACGTATGAATCTTCTTAAGAAGTTGATATTTCCAAAGAAAGAGTACACACTCTTCTTGCTTGTGGGGAGAGGGATCTCAAATCATCTCGGAATCTTTCTCGATCAATTTTGATTCCCTCCTTGGAGATAATGTGTCCCATTAATTTTCCCTTAGTGACACAAAAGATAGATTTCTTGGGATTCAAGGATATGCCATGCTCTCTACACTTTTGGAGGACAGTTTCAAGGTGTTGGAAATGATCATCTTTGGTTTTTGAAAACATAGTCAGATCATCAAGTTATACAACTATGCATTTTCACTTGTGATCGCCAAAGGCCAGGTCCATTTCCCTTTGAAAGGTGTCACCAACATTTATGAGGCCAAAAATAATTCTCCTATAAGCAAAGGTGACCCAAGGAGTGGTAAAGGAAGTCTTATGCTGATATGTAACACATAATTCTACTTAATTATATCCCGAGAATCCATCAAGCATGGACAACATTTCTGAACCCGTAATAACCTTGATACACTTGATCCATTACGAGGAGAGGGTAATTATCCTTCAAAGAGGCTTGAATCAAATTCCTAAAATCAACACAAATCCAGATCTCACCATTCTTCTTCCCGACATGCACAATATTAGCAATCCATGTTGAATGGTGAAATTGAAAAATGATCTTAGCCTTCAACAACTTTTTGGTCTCTTGAAATATTGTATCAAAAATTTAGGGTTATACTTGCCTCTGCTTTTTCCGTAAGGGCTTGATCCTAGGTTATAAAGGAATGAAATGTTACATCTCTTTTGGATGAAAATCCTTGAGATCATCATAAGAATAATAAAGAACATCAGCATACCTTTTCAACATATTCATTAATTTCTCCCTCTCCTCTTGTGTGTAATACTTTCCTTTTTTACCAAAGATGGGTTCATTACGACTCCCAATGTTTATCTTTTCATATTCAGCATAATGTTGAACTCCTTTGGAAGTTTTGGACTTGATGTAACTATCATGTTTATCAAATAACTCTTCCAAACTTAACATCCCTTTAGGTATCTTACTACCTCTCAATTTTATGCAGCCATCAAAATCCATTTCTTCTTTGTTATCTTCTTCATATGGGGGTACACAATCTCTAGGAAGATTCCCACTTCCTTAAAAGTATAGCTAGTAAAAATTATCTCTGAGTTCAAGGAAGGAAAGCAAGTGTTGATCATCATTAAAGACCTACCAATTGTTTGCATTTTCAGGCACACTAGGCCTATGAATCATCTCAATGGTGAATTTATCTTGGGAGAAATCTGGATCAAGGATCAATAGAGACCCCAAGACATCCAAGGAATCATTCCTAGTGTTTCTTTCCCTTGGCATGGCTTCAATTGAAAAGGCATCAAGGAACTCAATAGAATCCCAAACCATATTCATGTAATGTTTCAACCTTCTATTCTTCACTTGAAAAAGATCTCTAACCTATTTTAAAATAAGCTTTGCATCTCCATAAACAAGGATATTCTTGATCTCCATCTCTTTTTCCATGCTTAAACTGAGGATGAGATCCTCATACTCAGCTGCATTATTATTTTTTTCAGTTGGATCTTGAAGGAGAAAGGATTAATTTTCCCTTCAGAGAAATAAGCACCACACCATCTCTAGAATCAACCGAGGAGCAACTTCCATCAAATTCCAAGATCCAAATGCCATTAAGATAAAGAAGTACTTCCTTAGGATGGTCAGCCTCATCACGTGACATGACCATGTAGTTACCATGACCAATGACCTCATAAAGTATTTTTTCCTTTGGGTAATCTTTTTTTTACATGATATATTCAGGTTTGTTTCTCAAGCAAGTAGCTTCTTCATTTTCCCTTTCACTAGAATAAGAGAATGTGTCTAATCCATCATGATTTCTCCTCCAACATGTTTGTAAAAAATTCTACTTAGCAACATTCCATAGGAAGGGGGAATATCAGCTACCAAAATGGTGGCTAAAACTCTCTTCTCTCCGGAAAGCAAAGAAAGGCTACCTATGTATCCTTGATCCTTCCAACGAATGGCACTTCTCTACTTTCCATTGAGTAACATGAACCAAAAGTGGGGGTTAGGTTTAAGCCTAGGGCATGAGATACCTTAATAGTCATCACATTATATGAAGCACCATAATCAATGACACAATTCCCGAGTTTGTGGCCAGCTATGAGGAGAGTTACATAAAATTGTTTTATTTTCTCTTTAGATGAAATCGCTGCTACCACAAGGCTTGGTTGAGATGAAGGAGAAGGAGTGGGCAAGATACCTTTAGAACTAGGGGATGAAGGCTTGGATTTGGATTTTACAAAGTCTACCATCTTAGCAAAGGCCTTGGGATGGGTTTGGTAGGATTCAGCTTCTGAGATGCGGATCTTAGTTTTCTTGAGATGGTCAATAATGTCAAAAGAACTAGAGGTAGATGGAGCATCATTAATAGGAGTAGATGAAACTTTTTACTTATCAACTCTATTATTTGAAGGGAAATAAGTTTTAGGAGTAGAAATAGAGGAGGAAGGAACATCAGAACTTACCTTGGGTGTGGAAGAATTCGAAATAGGAGCTCCTCTCCTTACAATAACTCGAATAAACATAGGAGGATCCTTAGATATTTTAGCAAGCTCCACCATTTTCTCCTTCTTATTGGCTTTCTCAAGAGTCATGATATCATATGATTCATTGTTCATCTCTGTAACTCTTTCTTCATAATCATCCTCTTCATCTATACGTTCAGTGGTGAGAAAATGGACATGAGATCCACTCAACTCTTCTAATTCTTCATCAGCTTCTTCTTCATGTTCTTCAAAAATTTCATCCTCCTCATCATCAAGCTCCAGCACTTAACATGTTGCATTGACTGGAACTTTAACAGGTGGGTCTTCAATTGCCAATATAGTTAGAGGAGAGGGCAAGTGATTCCTCAAGGTTAAAAGTTCTTCCTAGGAACATCCTGATAAGGAGCATGCTGGGAGAACTACTTCTTGAGAGAAATAAGATCATTAGCAAGTTTTGTACCAACTGATCTACATTAGCTCTAGGAGAAGATGTGGAAGAATGAGATGCTTTGGATTTGGATGATTCTATCATTAGCTTACCGCATGATCGATCATCTTCAACACTGACAAAAAAAATCTATGATCATCATCTAAAGTGGAAATATTAGCTCTTCTTAGTGCATAGCCCACTTCAGGATGTTGGGAATTAAGGAAGAAACATTTCTAAATCTGATCCATGGGGCATGTGTTTTGTGGGATCTTGTTAACCAGCCTATTTAATTTGGCCACAAATTCCCTCATGGTCTTGTGTGACTCTTTCTTGATTTGAGAAATCTAGGCCAAGAGCGCATGAAAATCCTCAATAGGTTTAAACCGATGCTCAAAATGGGTTGTCATGGTGTTCCAATTGGTGATGGATCTAGCAGGGAGATGGTAAAACCAATCAACAACATTATCTTGAAATTTCTCGACAAAAATCCTTACAAAGATATCCTCATGTTCCACTCTGAGAACACCACAAGCAACAATGAAGGCTGTAATATGTTCATCTAGATTAACCTACCCATCACCTCTGAATTTAGGAAAATTCTTTCTATTTCCTCTAGGAAATTCATGCAATGGCTAGGGAAGAGCAAGAGGCTCAAACCTTTGGTCCCAAGGTAGAGGATCTTCCATCCTTAGAAAGATTATTTGGAGAGGAACTAAAACACCAACGAGAATCAAAGCATGAAAATTAGGACTGATTTGATCTTGAGGGATGTCACTCCCAAAAGTTTTGTCTCTAGTAGGAGGAGTGCTTGCAGACCTTGTTCCTTTTATTTTTCTTGATGAAGGGAGAGAGAAATCTTGATGATCGAGAAGTTCAAAATGAGGGTCTTATTCCCCATGGGTTCTTTTAACCCTAGTGTATCTTGGAGTTTCCAGATCAAAGATGATCAAGAAGTTGTTATTCAAAAACTAGAATCCATTTGCAATGAATTCCCCAACGAGAGTCACCAAAAACTATTGGGTTTCAGAATGGAACATGGGTTGAAACCATAGTCAAGGGACAACAAGTCCCTCCTCTTTAATGGGAGAGGTTCCCTTATTAAAATCTATAAAAACAAATGTATAAATCTACAACTATCAATGTTTGGATCCTGGTATCCTGGTTTGTTTTCATACTCAAAATATTATCAATCAAAAGGAATGGAAGAATAAAGAGATGGGAGAAGGAAGAAAACAACAATTCTTTTGGGAAATATAGATAGCAGAGTATCTCCCTACTCACATTGAACCAAGAAAATATAGAAAAGGATCAATTACTTCACCACCTAGGTGCAATTCAGTAGACATAAAGCTCTAAAGGTTTACATAGACCAAAACACAAAGTTTCTACTAAATGTAAAACAAACGATCCATTGAATTGGGTAGAGACAGAGAGAGATAATAGAGGAAAAAGAAAGAAAAGAACTTCTATATTGAATTACTTCCAAATTTACAACGTTCCCAGAAAACCAGAATCCCTTTTTCCATGGCCAAAACCATGTTTCTTATAACAATCATGTGTACATCCATACTTTGTCCCCAAGAAATTAATATCCAAAAGGAATAATGTTTGGTACAGATCCTCTTTTGAAAGTGACATGAAATAAATGCACTCATGAAAATTAGAGGTTCAAAAAGGTGAATATTTTTTCAGTTCAAGCATGATTACTTTAGTAGGGGAATCTTATGATTTTCTTCTTCATGTGCTCCTACCATTTCTACCTTTTTACCACTTTCATAGCACTCAAGTGCTTACTTGGTAAATTTTCCTCCTTTTTATCATGTATACTCGATAAACTCCATTTTTGATTATCAAACTTTACATTTCTTTAAATTTATTGATTTGGATCCACAACAAACCAAAAATGCATCTCATGAATAAACGACAATGAAACAAAGAAAGAAGAACGAAAAATGGTTCACATTTAAATTCCTTAGAGATCTAGGTTGTTAATGGCATTGAAAACTAGATGAGTGCATTTAGCTATCTTTTCCTCCTTTTAACTTCAAATTTGGACCCTACACTGCAAAATCCAAGCAACGATAGCCCTAGGGGAGAAATCTCCATTTCCGATATTTGAGAGTAAAAGTGTGATTTCTCATTTTGGTCCCCCGCCCCGCACAGCTCCACCAAAGGTCGGACATGTGGCTCCATCTCGAGTGCCCGAGGAAATGCGGTTCAAATCTACCATTTAAATTTTTTTAACAAAAATCTCAAATTCTCAAAAACCTCCACTCGGCGCGCTTTGACTTTTCAACATGAACATGTGGCAAACCACGATTGGAAAAAGGGGTGTGGCTCAATTTGCAACATCTTAACCCTTTGGTGAAAAAGGCTCAAATTCTCAATTTCCTCTGTAGGCCCATTGTTTCAATTTCATTCTTCAACATGTGGCATCATTTGACTAGTTGTGGGAAAGTGCTTCAGTTTTATACTTTATCCACTTTTGAAAAGGGGGAAAAAATAACAACTTTCCTCCAGAAGTCCCATGCCCCTAACGTTGACTTTTCAATGTAGGCCATGTTTCCCTTTCTAATTTGTCATGGTGTCAACTTAGAAAGTTTCCTTTACAAGAGTAGGATTGTAGGCCATTTTAGAACTTTTCTCCCTTTCGTGGGAACAAAGCTAAAATTCCCAAAGTCCTCCGTCAATTTGCCATAATGCATATGAATTGAAAAACTGCCATGTGTCCCTTTTTTATTCTTCAACATGTGGCATCACCTGATTGATTTGGGGGATTTTCTTCACTTTTTATCTGTATTTAAAAAGGGGAAATATTCCAACCTTTCCCCAAAATTCCATGCCTCCATCATTGAATTTTCAATATAGGCCACGTGTCCCTTTCTTATTTGTTGTGGGCTTCAACTCAAAATTTATCCTTTCGCATGGCAGGGTTAAGCGTCATTTTAGAACTTTTCACCCTTTTACCATAATTCCTTAGAGAATAAAATGGATCCATCGCCCCAAACTTCCGCCAAAACTACTCCAACCAATCAGGGACCGACGGGGATGCGGGGAAAATTTGACATTTTTTCCAAAATCACCAAAAGTGATAAGTTCAAAAAGAAACCCATCTAGCCACATCCAATGAAAAGAAAATGCATATATTCACCTTTTTAAGAAAGAATTTGATGGGGAAAAGAATGTAGGAAGTTGCAAGAAACGGAAAATGCCATTTTTGCTCCCGATGAAGAATTTATTTCTCTACAAAAGGTTAAAAATGAAAGATACAAGGTCCCATGCATTCCAAGTGCATTAAATAAGAACTAAAGTAATTTCCCATACATTGAAAATAGATAAAAAAATTTAACAAGTAGCATACTTAGGGAATTTTGATTAAAAATGTCGTGGGAAATGAAAACGAGCATCTGAGGAGTTAAAAACATGAATTTCTTCTATGGAAGGGCTCCAATTTTCATGAAATTAGATTCTAAAGGGTGGGTAAAATTGAGAGGACAAGACTATGGATGCATATAAGTGATTGTTGTTGGGAGGTTCAAAGAGTGTTGACATGTTGAAAATAATAGTTTTATAGAAACCGAATCGTGAAAGCTCACAAAACTATTAAACCTTTCTCGCTACAATCAATTTCGAGCATTCTTTGGAGTGTAAAATTTGTAGAGTTATGTTACCTTGAGAGTTTCACGTGGTTAGGAGGAGTCTTGAGTAACCTTAGTTTACATTTAAAGGGTTGTTAAATTACTAAAGAAAAATTAATATTTTTCTCTAGCTCACCGGCATGTGTTAGGTTTGAAGGAAATAACATTTAATAAAATCACTTGTTACAAGTGAAAATGGATATAATTTTGTGGATATATATATTTATTATTAATAAAAGTTAAGGAAAAGATTTAGGATAAAACTTTAGGATTAAGGGAAAATAACTTGGAAAACATATTTCTTACACTGTTTTACTAATCTATGAACATGTTTGAGGAAAATATGTTCTAGGAGTCTAATTTTCATAAATTAAGACATGCAAGATATATATTTTTATGGAAGACATGTGTTTTAATTCAGATATTTTAGCTTAGCACCCAAATATATATAAATGAAATTCACTCATGACAGTCTTATAAGTAAGTGCACTAATAACAAAGTACAAAGAAGTAATAAAGTTATGTAATGGAATAGAAGGTTTTATGGTAATGTAAAATGTGAGAAATACTCCATCATAAATTTATCTAACATAAGAAAGGGTTTATATTTTCATAGGATCATTTAAAAGGATAAAAATTAGGATTTACTATAACAAATCTACTTTACGGTCAAAGGGACATAGAATCACATATTATTCACTATTTTGTTTAATGAAGTTCATTTAGGAGTTTTGATCTTTAAGAAATTACTAAGATATAATTTTATAATTTAAATGATGGTTAAGGAGAAAGTTATTGGAAGTGACATTCTAAGAAAATGAGAGATCAAACAAGAAATAAGGAAAATCCAATCTTGGGCGAATAGAGTAGGGAAGAAGGAAACTATAAAGTATTAAGGTCAAGAAGATAACATCGTGGAAATAATAACATTCCTATGAATGAGGATGCATAGTGAGATATAAGTGAGAAAACGTAAAAAATGGTCTTATAAGAAAAGAAATAGTTATAAGTCACAAAAGTTACCTATAATTTAAGAAAATTGGGAAAATAGAGTATGTTGAGAAGAGATGTCACTCTAGGGTAATGTTGTAGAGCTGAGACTAAGATGAAGAATAACATCATATAAAGAGAATTTGGTTTCAAGATAATCATAATAAAGTCTAAGATTAGTCAATAACCTGGACATGTCATAAGTGATAAGTCAAAATAAGGAAATCTAAGGCAACTATTATCATTCATGGAAACCCGACATAAAGTGGTTTTATATCTCTTACCCAAAATTGTATGGTATACCAGATTCAATTAGTTTTAAATGATATTTTAATATAAATAATATATTAATAATGGAGGGGTAGAGTTGTCTCTAAGGGTTTTGTCTTAATGTGCATATAGTGGAGGTAGTCATTGCGATAGGAGAAGGTTATTCCACAACAAGAACCTAGTTGAAATTTAAAGAAGTATATGGTTAATAAATGTTATTTCTAAGAATGAGACTTGTGAATCGAATGATTAGATGTTTTATTATTTGTATATGGTTATAGCTTGATTGTAACTTGTTTTTTTATTAAGTTTTGGTATGGTGTAGAATGCTCTACATCATGTATCGATAATTTAGGTATAGAAGTGGTATATGCGTTTACATACAAATATAACTTTCTCGTTATATTATTCCAATTTATTTCATGTCTCATAATATTAATCTTGCATAAAAATAACTGGAACATTTTAAAGTGTTGCAAAAGTGTAAGATATTATTTTCAAATTGCATGTGCATATGTCAAGAAGTTCAAAAATATTTCTATAGTGTCATAAATTTGCAATTAGAGTGATTGATGGTAAAACAATTCTTAAAGACATTGATACATGATATGTTTCTGTGTATGAGCCTACACATATAACTTTTGATGAATATCCATTGTTAGTTTGTTTTATACTTGAGTATCGTATGGAATTCGACAAGAAAAAATATTTTCTCTACCACTTAACATATTTCGAAATATTTTTTATGTTTTTTGGTATTATACTCATGTTGAATGAAATCAATTGGTTAAAAAAACATGCTCAAGAAATATCCATCTATATAGTCAACTTCATTAGATTGAGAAAACATGTATGTCAAACATTATATGTGTTATACAAATATGATGAATGTTTTCAAGGACATGTATTCAATAGTTGAAAAAAATAACAATTTTAAAGGATCCTAAAATATATTTTAAATTCAATATTAATGGTCACCTTTATATCCTTATGAATGGGATTGACATTGAGATGTAGACATTTTTAAAAAGAATGGATATTGTTGGAACAAATATTGAATAAGCTCCTCTAATATGTAATTTATACAAAGGTCTTTTATCTAAAACACCGATTAAATTGAAAAATAAACACAATACTTATCCAATGAGACCATAGAATGCTTTAAAAGGGACGAGATCCTTGAGGCCATGAGAGTGGTCAATCCTATAATTTGGAATCCTATGAGTGGTAATAAACTTATGAGTGATTTATATAAAAACACATGTATACTCTCATTAAGAAATTCAAATAATCAGTACAAGATTTCAAATTAAAGGTCTTATTCATAAGGCCTTAATTTCATCTCAATCAACTCATTTTGACATTACAATGGTTAAAGAATATGACTTAGTAAGTGAGCCAACAAATAATGATGTAATTACAAAACTATGTAAAAAGTCAGTATCCTACTAGCATCCTTAATGAAAGCATTGGTGAATATTTATGATTTTATGAATTGTGTCAAAAATTATATTGGGATTAGTAGAAGACAAAAGAGTATTTATTACACTAATTTTTTAAATCAAAATATTGAAATAGAATTGATAAAAATATTAAGACTTCTTTGAGATTGTATGTTTCAAAATATGTTGTGGACACATTTCCTTATGAAATAGTAATGGAAGTATGGAATTCTCTTACAAAAAGGAGAGGGGTATGTAATACTAATACAATATCTAAAAAAGAAGACATAAACACTAACATTGTGACTAAATATAACAATGAAATGTTAGATAACAATTTGAGTTTTGAAGAGCTAAATAGTCAAAAATTGTTTGAGCTACCTGATTTTGACTAAAGATGTATAAACATAGTATTTATAGAAGTCAAATTTCATATCACATTATATGTAACTTGTTAGTTATTATATAGTGGTGTTCTTTATTGAATAATATTTTTAGTGTTGTTGTTTAGTGTTTTTAATCAACAAATGTTATATTTATTTTTTTGGTCCTTTTTTAAATACAAAATAATATCTTAGCATATTATTGTGTTAAAAATAAATCCAAATTCAAAAATAATGTTTGAAATTGAAAATAATTAATATCAAACATAATTAAATATTTCTCATCACAATATTATTTTATATGGAGAACTTACGCATGAATAAAATACAAGTACAACACATAACATAGATTGAAACTCTCAATATTTTTATATAATAAAGAAGATGAAAATTAAAAATAATATATTTATTTATATTATGAATAAAAAAATTACAACTAAATTGTTTGAAATTTTGTTTCAAAAACAAATTTACAAAAGGAAATTTTCACAAATTAATATTGCAGATTCAATGTAATTAGTGGAGTCACCATCCAAAATTTTGGGAAAAGGCGGAGATGGATCAGAGTGGGAGTGGGAGCAAGCAAGAGGAGGTTTTACAAAACCAAATGGGTGGGAAATGACATAGAAAACTAGCAACCCTCAAAATATGGTTCTCACATTGGGGACCCATGAATTATGCATGGAGGAGGTAAGTCAAATCTATATTTTTCTCCATTATAGGTTGACAAATAGGTGGGTCAAAAGGATGAAATATCTAATCATCCATTGGTTTAAAAATTAATCCGGTTGAAAAGGATGGAGTCCTTAGTTTGGATATTCCTGATGGGTTAGTGGAGAAAGCTAAATCTAGAATGGAAAACTCTCTGGTTGGTAAGTTTTATGGAACTAGACCGAATGTTGAATGGTTTCGTGAGTGGGCTCAGAGGAAATGGAGTCCTAAGGGGTCTCTGGAAATCGTTTCATATGTGAATGGGTTTTTTATTATCAATCTTTCCAATCCTGAAGACTGTAAAAATATCCTTCTAGGGTCCTTGCTTTATGGGTAGATCTATTTGTTGGTTCATAAATGGTTTCCGTGGTTTGACCCATATAATGAGAATCCCGACGAACTACCACTTTGGGTCAAAATTATGGGTCTCCCTATGGAGTTTTGGGAGGAATAAATCCTAATGAAAATAGTAATTGTATTCTTTTATTCAGTCCCCATACTTATTCTCGTTACAAAAAAAATAAAGAGGCTTAAGTATGCACATTTTTTTGTTAATGTTTTAGTAGGAAACTTTCTTCAAAATTAAATTAAACTCCAATCACAATTTGGAGTTTAGACCTAGAATATTAAGTATGAGGATTCTCCTTTGTTCTTTCAGAAATGCATGTGTATGGGAAGTGCACAACGAAAATACAAAGAATCTTAGAAAGGTAAAAACATTCGGGATAATAAATTGAAGGGGCTTGAGAAAAACTAAGAGAAGAACCAAGTTTCTCATAGTTTATTGTCTCTAGTGAAATTAGATTTCAATGTGTTAAATATAGAAGAAACTAAGGAATTTGAGGTTTATGAAGAGATTGAGGTCCACCAAGTAGACTGGATGGAATAAAATAAGGAAGATGAGGCTATCAATCAAAAATGGATGAGAAAGAGAAAGAAGTTTAGATCTAGAATCGTGAGATATCAAAGGAGGATATTCTCAGAAGATAAACTAGATATTAATAAGGATGTTTACTTTTCATAGGAGTAGGCACATGATAAGAAACGTGAATCTTATTCAAATATGGAGGGGTTTTTTATAGATCTAAAGGTAGTTCCCTACTATTTGAATCTGGAAAGAAATTCGAAGGTTTGGAAAAGAAGAAAATCAATACCGTAGTGTTCATAAACAAGAAAAAGTGAAAGCAGACTATGGGAAACCATTATTAAAAAGAGGTAATATGTCTAATAGGGAAAAAAGGGAAAGGATAGCGGAAAAGGAAATTGATTTAGGTAAATAATGCTTTAATAAGTAGAGTATCTCTCCGAAGAAAAAACGATGAAGTTCATATCTTGGAATATTAGGGTTTTAAATAATCCCAAAAAAAAAAGTATGTTGTCTAATTTTAGGAAAACCCATAATCATAATATTCTTTTGATTCAAGAGACTAAAATGACTAAAGCAAAAATAGGTGAGTGAAGGATAAAGTTTTACTTAGATCTGATATGTAGTGTGTTTCTTATCGTGGGGCTTCTTGTGGCATAACTACTTTTTTCCTTCAAAAGGAGAGGGAGGGGACTGTGTTAGATCAATAATCTCATCATTTGGCTATTATGTTAAAAAAAACAAGAGTGGATCTTTATGCACTGTTCTAATATTTATGCCACCAACTCTTATGTTGATAGAAGACAAATTTGGGAGGTTATTTTATAGTTTTTTGGTCAATATAAATATATAAACTAGCTGATAGGATGGAATTTTAACACCCCTTTAACTATGGAAGATAAAAAAGGTGGCATAAATGGTTACAGTGATAGTATGGGGGATTTTGTTGACTTTATTATTGATTGTAATTTGGTGGACATTGAATTGAGAGGGATGAATTACACTTGGTCTAATCACCATGTTGGAAATTATTGTTATTTAATTTTACACACAAGGTAAAATTAGACAACGGGTCCTATTTTGAACAAATTATGAAATTGGTCCTAGGGGACCATTTCTGGTCATCATGGGATAACATGATTAAAATAATTAATAAATTGCATAGGTGAGCCCACCTAACATTGAACGAGGTAAAATTGAGCTTAACTTGGTTATAACTTGGTGTCATCTTGGTTGAGAATTTGGTCGTTCATCATTGGAATTCAACTTGATGGGTCAGTCAAGCCCAACATTAAAGTGAGTTAGTTTAACTCATGAAAGTAGAAATGATGGGTTCAAGTTAGATTACTCAATTAGCTACTCAGTGATTTGATATCATATAAGGCTGAGTTAGAGTTGGGTTATATCAAATCATTCAAACTAATCACATGGGTGTAATGAGAACTTAACATATCGAGCTGAAGAGAGTGATAGTTGTGTTAGAGTGAGTTGCTCATTCAAGGGTAAAGAGAGCTCACCCAATGTTACAAGACCGAGTTGAGCTTGTTAGGTGAGATGTAGATCAAGTATTGAGAAGAGAGGTTTTGGAGTTAGAAGGATGACATGAGAGATATTCATGGATGAGTTAATTCATGCCATTGAGCCAAGGGTTGGAGCTTGGTCGGTGGTCAGTTGGTATAGGATGATTCGACGAACCATGCAGATGTAGAGCTTAGGTTGTGTCGATCAAAGTGAGAGGATTATTCATTAGGCTGAGTTAATGAGAAACATTGAAATTGAGCCATCATGTGAAGATGGTGCCTTTAGTTTCGAGGACGGTTTTAAATGCCGAAAAGGTGTCAAGGGCTTATCTCAATGATCACATTAAGATGCGATGATGGTAGTGTACCACGGATGTCACGTGGATGAGAAAGAGCTTGAGGGTATTTTATCCAATTCAACCAAATGGATTGACTTGGAGCCGACAATGCAATGGTGAGTTGAGCCTGCACGAAGAGAGAAATCAGATTTGGCATTAGCTAAGTCCAAGGTGAACCAAGGTAGATGTTAAAATGGCAAGATCACATGCCAAGTTGTTGTATTAGCTCAAGAAAGTTCGTGGATGGATCGATGAGCCATGATGGTCACTACTTGGAGGAAAATTAGCTTTTAAAGCTCAAGAATCCACCGTTGTGGGTTTTTGGAGAAATGTGTTTGACCCATAGCACAACCGGGGAATTTTGGTGGGTTTTTTCTAGATAAACCAAGAAAAAGTTTCCGTGTGGGAAAATTTCATCCTTATCGCTAAATGGGAATAATTACTTGATAAGCCAAGTTGATGTTTCCATGTGGGGGAGGTTGAGGAATTCATCACTTTATTGAATCTCTCATATTGGCAAGCCATCATGATCATTCCATATGAAAAAGAAGTCCAAGTAGTTTCCTATTCATCAGGTGGGTCACCAGGGGAGTGATTGAGTGGTTGCAAAAAGATGGTGAGTCATTCACCAAGCTACAAGGAAGGTTTTTGGTGAAACCAGTCACTTGGCGACAATTGGAGATAGTGATGCATTAGTGTCACAAAGCTCACATGAAATATTAAATGTTATAGGAAATGGTGAGAACTCTACTCATGGTACAATGAGCTTGTAAGGAGAAATGATCCATCAGTTAGAACATGGTCATGATGCTTGAAGTTTTGTACATAGGAATAAGCCGATGGTGGTTTGAAGCATCACAAATCTTGAACTCGGGCAAAGATCTCAGCATCACAAGACAACTTAATAAGAACAAGGTCATGTCGAGAAGTGAGTTCATTCATCAATGGGGCCTGATACATGGAAGGGTCTTGATATTGCATAAGCTCTCTGTAGCTCGGTCTATGCAGTAAAAAATTGAAGAGCTCAAATACATGCATAGAGGGAGCTTGACATGATACCATAGGAAACTCGACTCGACGCTTCACTAGGAAATGTTTATTTCTCCTAGGCATACAAATAAAGGTCATTGGGATAGTGCGAGCTTGTGTAACTCGATGTGGAGCTCATAAGAAACTTAATATAGAGCTCGGTAAAATTTAAATGAGCTCAACTTGATCACGTAAAATAATGAGCATCGACAAGATCAACTCATCAAGTTAGAAGATATGTGAAGTGAAGAGAAGATCAACATTGCTAAGGTTGAATAGCTTTGCATCCTTGGAAATATCTTAGTGACTATGGTTTCTAGTGCGTAAAGAAATCAACTCGTAGGTACGAGAGGGAAGTAGTCAAAATTCTTGTTCTTGTCCATAGCATGAATAGAGAGGAGCTCATCACTACACATGATAGAGCTCGGTTCAACAAATTATAGTGCAATAAGGAATGTGTTCAAGGCAGCTCATTTGTGTGAATAAGATCTCTTGACGAGTCGTCGGGTAATAGGGAGTAGAGGCCGAGAATCTCGGTATCAACGTAGACACATGCCTGGGAGTCGAGGTGATTTCAAAGTATCTCATTGGAGGATGTAGGAGGAAACGAAGCTCGGTGGATGGAACTCGGTTTGGAGCTCGGTCCCAGAGGGAGAGTAAGCTAGATAGGGGAGCTCATCATCTAGCTTGGTGAGTTGGCTCACTAGCCAACCATCGAGTTGGGCTCTTTTTTAGTTTATTCACAAATAGACCCCCTTCAATGTAAACAAGTCAATGGGGGGCCCACCATATTTTTTAATTAAATTAATATTTTTATTTAAATATTTTAATAATAATATTTATTATTATTATTTAAATATTATTTTTAAAATATTCTTTTAATTAATAACGAATAATAAGTCAAATCCCAGGCATTAATGACACATGTTGGAACCTTCTTAAAGTGGTTCAACCAAGTGTAATAAATACATGATTCACCTTCAATTTAGGAATGAAATTATGACCTCTCATATTCTCACTCACATATTCTTCTATAAATGTAAGTTGGAATCTCATTCCAACATTTCGAGATAGGTTGGAAAAGTTAGAAATATTAGGCAAGTGTTTTCTTTTTCAAGAATCCTCTTTCTTCTGCAAGTTATTCTTGTATGTTGAGGGAAATTTCAAGCCTCATTTCATGTAATGGAAACTATATCCTCTTCCTAATGTAATGATGCATTTTTCATGTTGTTGAAGTAATAAAAGTGTGTGTTTGTGACTAATCTTGGTCCTTTCATCCTTCTATACTTATTTGTGCCTTTCTCATGCTTGAGGTACACCGTGAAAGTTCAATTTTTTATTACAGGTTCTTACAGTTTTGTTCTTATCAAGTGGTGGAGTATTTACATGTAACTAAGTTGTGGTGATTTTTCACCCTTCTCAAGTTTATCCTTCTTCATTGGAGTACTGATAGATTATTTTTTATGATTGATTTTAACAAAGGGAACACATGCTTCCTATTCTCAGGGTTATTTTTTCCCTCTATGTTGAAGTAGGTGAAGTTGACCTATGGTGCACAACACACTCTTCAAATCAACCCTTCCTAATTCTGGTAATGCCCTTTATTTGGTGCATCACCATCCCCGGTATAATTTCATTTCTTGTAAATATCTTTCCTACAACCCAATAAAATGTTAGCATAGGACTAGACAACCATTTTGTTACACTAGGATTAGTACAACACCTAGTTTAGGAAGAGAAATCCTTTCTCCTGAGGTTCACCTCTAACCCAAGTCATGTAACTTGAGAGGTGATCCCATGTGTCCCAATCATACCTAACATCCTATTCACATTCTATCCATTCGAAGGGTTTAGGATTTGGCAACAATTTTTTTGGCATGCCTAGTGGGACAAAGTTGTTACTTCTCTTCTCACTTACACAAGTCAAAGTACTCGCGAATCTATATCTTTGGACTTCAAATATTAGTGTGTTAACTTATGCTAAGAATTCAAAAAATATATTCTTCAAACAAAGGAAATTATCAACATATAAAAATTTCCTTGTCTCCTCCAAAGAGAAGAAGAAGAAGTGTTTCAACATCACCGATTCTGACTTTACCTCATAGGGGTCACTCAACTCCTTCATGCACAAGGTTTCCTCCACCAAGGAACAATCATCCTCTTTCTACTAATCCATGAAACCAAGTTTTTCCCCCTTTCAATGCAAGTAGTTCTCTTGTTGGCATAAAGTGACCCTATACTTGTTGTGACACTCAAAATTTTAGCCTTTTACACAACGGAAACTCACATTACTCCAGTGGAACATATTCTTGATGCATCCAACATTTTTGTAGTACATAATATGATGGAGGATAATTTTGTGGTTAGACTTCTCATTACCTCTTTCAAGGGAAAATCACTTCAATGGTTTTGAGGGATAAATGTTGGCACTATAACCACTTGGGAATAGTTAGGAGAAAAGCTTTGTAAACATTTTAAAGACAAGATTGATCACCTAGCACTTTGGAATAGCTCACTACCATGAAGAGAGCTCCCCAAGAATACATGAGTGATTTTAACTTTTGATTCCACAGCACCACTCATAAAGCCTTCTTCAAATAATGCATTCTTGTACTATTTGTGATCCTTGGATAGAAATGTAGCAGTTATGATCTAGTCCATGGGAGGGAGTACATTACCTGATGCCTAAAAATTTTACATAAGAGGTGAAAATTCCTTGATTCAAGCTAGAAAGATAGCTCCACAACCGCCAATGTGGTTGTCTCTAGATCTTACAAACAATCATCCTATTATTGATCCTATTGTAGAAACCTGTAATAATCCAACTCAATCTTTACCTACCTCTTCAAATGATCTATTTGAATTCAAGTCACTATTACAAACTTTTGGAAACAAGCCCATTGCACTCAAGAGGAAACAATTTCAATACAATCGTCCATATCAGCCACAAAATCAAAAGTATCAGGCTAACTATCCTCCTTTTCAACAGAACCATCACCGCAAAATAAAGCTACAAATAGAGCTGTAAAGGTTAGGCCTTCAAAATTTCAAAACCCTCTTGCTGCTAGCTCATCTAGAGCCATAGTACCTTTCCAAAATAATCTAGTTCAAGACTATGAGTGGTGTTATCCTTTTTCTAAACCCCACAATCAAAATATTTGTCCTAATGGAGTTATTATACATTCCATTATGGTTCAAATCATATCTTCCCCTTCGAGAGAAAAGAAAAATCATCTATGCAAGAAACATTAGATCAACCACAGGCACTGAAGAAACCACTTTGTTAAACTAGAAAGTAGAATATTTTTTAGGATTGAATACACATTCCTCATCGGTGGCGTAAAAAAAAATCATTCAAGAAGAGAGAAATTAAACCTCAACCTTTCAAAGTTGATCAAGAATCCACCTCACATCCTTAGCCACAAGCAGAGGTTGATAAAGATGTGCGAGAGAAAATACCAAAAATACCTGCTAGCCAAGTTGCGAGGAAAGAAGGTTCTTCAAGCATCACGGTACCCAACAAGCATTTTCTAAATGAGGATCCCAATGCCCAAAGAAGTGTCAAAAATTAGGATCAATTCCCTTCATCATATTAGAACAAATGAAGAAAACCAATCTGAGTGTTACTAAGTGGGACGCACTCTCAATCCTTTCTCAAAGAAACTTGTAGTGAGAGGCTCTAAACAGTTTTGGTACAACCAATGGATTTTCAGGCCATAGAACAACAAATGTTATGAGTTTATGTCAACAGGAAGGGAAAAGTATTCCTAAATCCAACAAACCACCACCATTCTATATTTCCTTGATCATTGGAAACTACCTTGTGCATAATTACATGATCGATTAGGATGTCGCAGAGCTTAGTCATGCCCCAAAAAATTACAAATAAGTAGGCATACAATATGATCCAGTTGTAAGAGGAGTTATTCAGCTAGATGACATAGCTATTAATACTGTTGGAGTTATCAAGGGACTTTAACTTACTATCCATGTATGCATGAGTTTTTCATTCACCCAAGACATATCATTCATTGATCTCCCTTCTCTATTTGTTATCTTCCTATCACGAGATTTCATTTCCAAGATGGGAGGTTATCTATTAGCCTATTGGTCATATATGATTCTCAGGACTCAATACAAAGCAAAAATGACTATAAGGGTGGAAGTAATCTGCCATAATCATGTAGAACCCTACATTTCCTATAAATGGGAATTACACCATCGGAGATCCGTAAGAAGATGTTGATCATGAACTCCACCACTCTTGTTGAAGAATTCTCTGATATTGTACTAGATGAAGTAAGTGGATATAATCAATATAATCACTATACTTGATGTGTTGGTAGAAGAAGAATCTAGTTTTCTATTGTTGGAAGAAATAATATTGGGTACATACGCATTCATGAAGAAGATACAATCATACCGCAACTAGTCAAAATACCAAGCAATTATGAAGGACTGTGGAATATTTTTTTGATGGCTTAAGAAGTAAGAATGGATCTGGTGCTGGTGTTATGTTAATTTCTCTAGAGGAAGATAAGTAATTCTCATATTTCTGGTTGTAATCCAAATTGAACTAACAATGTTAATGAATACAAGGCCCTTGTGTCCTTGTGCGAGGAATTTAGCTAGCCCAAAAGAAGGGAATCAAGGATCTAACTATTTTTAAAGATAGTGAGTTAGTTTTTCATCAAGTGATGGCATGTAGTGTATCAAAATGATCTTTTAAGATCATACAAGAACCGAGTCTGGGACTTGATTGAATATTTCAAATCTTTTGGGATCCATGTAGTTCTTAGAAATCAAAATCAAGATGCTGATAGGCTTGCTACAATTGGCTTGCAATATGACATACCTATTGATATCATGAAATAAGGGAAAAAATTTGTCAAAATGGTGGTTTGACCTATAGTCCTTGATAATGTGAGTAGTTGGCAAGTGTTTGATAGTGAAAAACAAATTGTCCTTTTCCTACAAGAAGAGGTAGAGTTTGCTGCAAAAAATCAAGATAAGTGCAAGAATCATATGGTGATCAAATCATACAATTGAAAAGAAAAAAACTACCAAAATTCTTAGTCACTCTGGAATCCATCTTCAATTCAGATGATCAAGCCAAAAGACAAAGCTCTAACATGGTGGTCAAAGAAGAAGATTTTGAGGAAGTCGAGGTAGTAAATGAAAAGTTTTTAAAGATTGGAAAAGTGTGTAATTCCAAAGAGAAATAATATTTCATCAAAAATTTCAAGAGTATCAAGACATTTTTACTTGGAGCTACAAAGACCTCGCATGATTTTGATCTAGGTCCTGCACAACATACCATCAAATTGGATCATAATACCAAGCCCGCTCGTCGAAAAAACAAATGCCAATTAATCCAAAACTTGAGCCACTAATGAAAAAGGAGCTAATGCAACTCATCGAGGCTTGTATAACTTTTTCCATCAAGCACTCCTCTTGGGTAGCCAATCCATTTCTAAGGAAAAAGAATAGAAATATTTGGTTCTGCGTAGATTTTAGGGATTTGAACCGTGCCTCATTGAAAGACCATTATCCTCTCCTCGTTAATGGAGCAAATTCTTCAAATGGAGGAAAGATCCGAAATATTTTCTTTGCTCAATGGATATTCAGATTACAATCAAATTATAGTCCAAGAATCTGATCAATTCAAAATAACTTTCACTACCAAGTGGGGCATGTATGCTTACAAAAAAATGCCATTCGGATTGTCCAATGCTAGGGATACTTTCCAAAGATACATGGACATGTATTTTAAGGGACTAATCAATGATATCATCTTAGTTTACTTGGATGACATAACTATATATTCTAAGCATATAAAAGACCATATCACGCATCTAAGGAAGGTTTTCCAAAGGTGTAGGGAATTTGGGGTTTCACTTAACCCCAATAAATGTATTTTTTTAGTCCACAAGGGAAACTTGTTGGGGTATGTTGTTTTAGCGGAAGGACTATTAATCAAACAAGCCATGATTCATTTGATTATGTCATTATCTCTCCCAAGTCACAGGAAGGGACTTAAGAGTTATTTGGGAACCATAAATTTATTGCGGTGATTCATCCTCAATTCATGACATTGTCTAAACTACTCGAGAGCCATGTTTGAAGAAGAACATGTCATTCTCATGGACAAAGGAAGGACGAGAGAGCTTCGAAGCCATAAAAATGGCCATTTCTCAAGATCCCATGCTGGTGAACCCTAGGTTTGATAAATATTTTATTCTCTCGTGTTTTTAGGTCAAGAGAGTATTTCACGTATCCTTATCTAGAAAAATGACAACCCGATGGAGAAACCAATTGATTTCTTTAGTCAATCCCTCAAATACTATGAACTCAAATATTCATTTGTTGAAAAATAAGTCTTTTTGATTATTCAAGATTTGAAGAAATTCAAGTATATGTTATCCAACAATATAATTCATCCGATGGTGTCTCATCCAGTGTGTTAAGGAATTATTTTTGAACAAAGAGATGAACTAGAAGCATGCTCGAGGGATCACAAAGGTGATGGAGGATGACATACATATCAAAGTTAAAAAAATTTAGAGGTAAGGGTTTGTGTCAACAACTTATGGAAGACATGGAATCAAAAGGTGATGAGGACATGATACTCTTAAAAACTCGATGAGACTGATGATCAATTTGATTGGTTATCCAAAATGAAGATTTTCCTTACCTCAGAGTATATCCTGTGAACATGGATAAAAATAAAATATGTAATTTATGTCTTCTCTATTCCATATGTTCTAGTAGATAGCATTCTCTTTCGAAAGGATTTAAACAGGTTCTCCTTCGATACGTGGGCTAGAATAAGTAAGGTACTAGAAGAGCTTCACAATGACCTATTTGGAGGACATTATTCTATAGGAATAAATACTACTAAGATCATACGATCCAAATACTATTGATTGTATTTGTTCAAAGATTCCCCATCTCTAGATAAGGAAGTGTAAGGAATGTGCCTTTTTCACCGGGCAAACGTAAGTTGATAGCTCTCCCACTACATCCAATTCAAGTGGATCAACCCTTTGTTTAACAGGGGTTGGATTTCATTGAATGATTAATCCTCCATCTAGTGACAGACATAAATGGGTCCTTATTGTAATGGACTATTTTACTCAATGGATAGAAGCCGTACTATTGAAGGAGAGAAATGAGAAGGAAGTTATTGATTTCTTAGAAGGAATAATGACAAGTTTCGTGTCTCATTTACTGATCATTTCATACAACACAGTGGATTTTATTGGTATAAAGTTGAGTGAATGAGATGTTAAGAGTGGGGTCTACCTCAAGACTTATTCCAATTACTATCCACAAGGAAACAAATTGGCTGAGTCTAGCAATAAAAAACTCATAAGGATTATCATGCGTAAAATGGAGACTAACAGGAGGACTTGACATACACATCTTAAGACTGTTTTATGGGAAGATTGAATCACACCTAAAAGGGTCATCAGAATTCTCCTTTCGTTCTTGTATATGGAAGAGAAGAAAAATTCTTCTCTCCTTGGAGTTACCTTCTTTGGATTTATCTCAATAGCTTGAAGTTATGGATAACAATCCTATGAGAGTTAGGTTTTCTGAACTCATAGAGTTGGAAGATGTATGGAACAAGGCTATGAAGAATTTGGAGCGACATCAAAGCTTAGGTTAAGACATATTTTAACAAGAAGATATTTGACAAGAATTTTCAAGAGGGAGATCTAGTCCTCAAATGGGATGAAGATAGGGCGAAACCACGTAAGTATGCCAAATTTGAAATTCTCTAGAGCGGGTCATACATAATCAAGAGTCATGCAAAGAGGAAAATTCATTTCATCTATCCATGCTCAATGTAGAAGAACAAACCATTAATGTGAATGGGATACATCTCAAATATCTCTTTTGAGATCATTCCTCCCCTTGTATAGTTTAGTTAAGTGTTTTCCTCCAAGTGCTTATGCACATTGTTGTGTGTTGTTGTTCTTTTGCTTTCCTTTTTGTTGTTTTTTGTGTTGTTCTTGCACATTGTATCATCCTCAAAAGTTTCTCAAGGGAAAGAAGTTTCGAGTTTCCATAAGAATTTCATACATCTGCTTTATTCAAAACTCTATAGTGTTCATGATGCCAAGCATTCAAAACATTCAATATACTTCATGCCTAGCATTTTAGAGACGTCTAGGATTAGATTTTCTCAAGGGGATTCCAAGAGGTATCACAAAAGATAAAATTACTTTCAATATTTCAACATTGAATCCATGCCCAATGGATGGCTTAAGGATACCAGAATCATGCTTAGCAGAAATCATCATTGAAAATTCACCAAAATGTTATCCAATTTTTCACAAAGGGAAAAATCAGACAATGGGGTCCTATTACGATCAAATTATGACATTGGTCCTAGGGGCCCATTTTTGTCATCACGGGATAACATGATTAAAATAATTGATAAATTGCATAGGTGAGCTCACCTAACATCAACGGGTAAAATTGATCTCAACTCCATGACAACTTGGTGTTGGATCGGTTGATAAATTGGTCGCTCATCATTGGAACTCAACGTGACAGGTCGGTCGAGCCCAACATTGAAGAGAGTTGGTTTAACTCATGAAGGGAGAAATGATGGGTTTAAGTCGATTATCAATCGATACTCGATTTGATATCATATAATGTCAATTCATAGTTGGGTTGTATCAATTCATTCAAACTAATCACATGGGTGTAATGAGAACTCAACATATCAATCAAGAGAGTGATATTTGTGTTAGAGCGAGTTTCTCGTTCAAGGGTAAAGAGATCTCACCCAATGTTGTAAGAACGAGTTGATCTTGTTAGGTGAGATGTAGATAAATATTGAGAATAGAGATTTTGAGTCGAAGGCTAACTTGAGAGGTAATCATGGATGATTTAAGCCACGCCATTGATCAAAGGGTCAAGCTCGACGGTGATCGATTGGTATAGGATGATTCGTAAAGCCATGCATATGTAGAGCTCGTGTTGTGTCAATCGGCGCGATGCTTAGTCGCTAGTTAGGTTAATGAAAAAACATTTAAATTGAGCCATCGTATGAAGATGGGGGCTCGAGTTTGAGGATACAGGTCCTACGTGTTGAGCAAAGGTGTACCAAGGGCTCCGCTCATCAATAGAATTAATACAAGATGATGATAGTGTACCATAGATGGCTCAATGAGATGAAGGGAAATGTTGAGATCGATACAAATTGATGGCGAGCTCATGATTATCATGATGAGTTTGTAGAAAATCAGAGATCAGCAGCCAACTCAATCATGGAATAGGTAGGGTGAGCTTACATCAAGCTCAAGAAGGATCATAGGAGCTCAATACTCCTAGTTGAAGTTGGAGCTCAAATGCATGCATGGAGGGAGCTCGACATGATATCGAGGAAACTTGGCTTAGAGCTTCATTGGGAAAAGTTGATTTTTCTTAGGCATGTAGATAGATGTCACAGGGATAGTTTGATCTTGCGTGACTCGATGTGGAGCTCATAAGAAACTCAATACGAATATCGGTAAAATTCAAAGGAGCTCAACTCACTCGCATAAAAGAATGAGAATTGGGAAATCTCAGTTCATCAATTTGTCGATGCGTGAAGTGAAGAGGAGCTCAACATTGCTAAGGTTGAATAGCTCGATATCCTTGGCAATATCTTGGTGACTATGGTTTCTCATGAGTGAAGAACTCGACTCAAACATATAAGAGGGAAATTTTCCAAAGGCTTGTTCTCATCCATAGCATGTAAAATAGAGAAGCTCATCACTACACATGGCAGAGCTCGGCTCAAAAAATTGAAGTAATAATGAACTTGTTCAAGGGAGCTTGGCTGTGAATCAATTCTCTTGATGAGTCAGGCGGATAACGGGGAGTGGAGGTTGAGAATCTTGATGTCAACGTAAAAATGCTTGGGAGTCGAGGTGAGTTCAAAGGATCTCGTTGGAGGATGTGGAAAGGAAAAGGAGCTCGATGGATGGAACTCGGTTTGGATCTTGGTCGTGGTGGTGGAGAGTAAACTCAATGGAGGAGCTCATTGTCCAGCTCCGTGAGTTGGCTCGATGAGCCAACCACCGAGTTGGATTTTTTATGCTTATTAACAAAGAGACCCCCTTCAATGTAAAACTTTCAATGGGGACCCACCATATTTTTTAATTAAATTAATACTTTTATTTAAATATTTTAATAATAATATTTTATATTATTATTTAAATTTTTTTTTGAATATTCTATTAATTAATTACGAACAATAAGTCAAACCGGGCATTTATGACACATGATGGAACCTTCTCAAAGTGGTTCAACCAACTATAATAAATACATCATGTACCTTCAATTTAGGAAGGAAATTATGACATTTCCTCTTCTCTCTCACATATTCTTCTATAAATGTAAGTTAGAATCTAATTGCAATAGGTCAAAAAGGTTGGACAAGTTAGAAATCTTAGGCAAGTTTGTGTTTTTTCAAGAATCCTCTTTCTTCTACAAGTTGATCTTGTATGTTGAGGGAAATTTATAGCCTCCTTTCAAGAATTTAATAGAAAATATTTCCTCTTCCTAATGTAATGATGCATTGTACATGTTGTTTAATTAATAAAAGTGTGTGTTTGTGCCTAATATTTGTCCTTTCATCCTTCTATACTTCTATGTGCCTTTCTCATGCTTGCAAGTAAACTATGTAAGTTCAAGTTTCTATTGTAGGTTCTTGGAGTTATGTGCTTATCAATTGGTGGAGTATTACATGCAGTTGAGCTGTGGTGATTTTTCACCCTTCTCAAGTTCATACTTATTCATTGGAAGAATGGAATATTATTTTGTCTAATCAATTTTAACAAAGGGAACGCATGCTTCCTAGTCTGTGGTATTTTGTACCCTCTCTACATTACAGCAGGTGAAGTTGTTATGTGGTGCACAACACCCTCTTAAAATCAACCCTTCATGAGTCTTGTGACACCCTTTATTTGGTGCATCACCATCCCTAGTATAATTTCATTTCTTGTAAATCTCTTTCCCTAAAAGCCATGAAAATGTTAGCAAAGGACTCGATAACCATTTTATTACACTAGGATTAGTACAACACTTAGTTTAGAAAGAGGAATCTGACATTCTCTAGAGGTTCACCTCAAGGCCAAGTCCCATAGCTTGAGAGGTGATCCCGTGTGTCCCAATCACACTAAACGTCATGTTCACATTCTTGCCATTTGAGGGTGTAGTGATTTCGTGACAACAATTATCTCATTCAAATAAAATTGGAAAGGTTTATTATCAATCCTTCTTAGTTATCCTCTTTTAGAGGAAATTTGGCAACCATGCCAAGAATTATATATGGTCATAGTCCAATTTTTCTTCCAACTAGTAATAATATTGGTTCAAGAGGGAGACCTTTTAGATTTTTCAAAATGTGGTTGATGCATCCTAACATTAAGGAGGAGATTCAATCATGCTTTGGAAAATAACTCGTGAAAGGTAAATCCATGTTCAAATTGGTTTCTAAGTTAAAAATGTGAAAGCTAGAATGAAAATCTAGAATAAGGATACCTTTGGCCATATTTTTGCTCAAAAAATCCAGATTGCCAATGAAATTAGGAAGATAAAGGATCATATTGAAAATATGGGGTTGAGTCATGAATTAAGGGACAATGAGAATTTTTTTGTCAGAATATCATAATCTAGAAGCTAAAGAGGAATATTATTAGAAAAAAAATTATAGGGTCACTTGGCTGAAGGAGGGTGATAGGAACACTAAATTCTTTCATCTAACTACCTCAAGGCATAAAACTAGTAATACTATATTGGAAATTGTTGATAGGAGAGGTGTGAAAACTAAAAATTAGTTAGAGATATTTGAGGAATTCATCAATTTCTTCTCTCGATTTTCTTTCTTCATGTAGGTAGCCGAATCCTATTAAGGAGAGTAATATTGCTAATTTATTTCAACCTATTAGAAATAATCTGGAAAATGCTAAAATGGTTAAAATTATGTCCCCAAGAGATAAAAGAAGAAGTTTTTATTTGGAAGGGGAAAAATCTCTGTCGAGATGGATTTCCATCCTATTTTCAATTTTTCTATGAAATTATGAATGAAGATGTTGATGATGTTGTTGAATATTTCTTTATGCATGGTAAAATTTTGAAAGAGGTAAATAATACTTTTATTGCTCTTATTCCTAAGGTCCCTAGAGCTGAAAAGGTTTCCAACTTTAGACCTATTAGTTTATGTAATATTGTCTATAAGATTATAACTAAAATAATTTCCTACACATCAAAGGATTATTACAAGGCTTTATCTCTCCAAATTAGGGATTTTTGTAGAAGGAAGACAAATTTTAGACAATGTTATAAATATGCATGAAATTGCTCAGTATTTGGATGTTTATAAAAGGGAGGCTATTTTGTTAAAATTTTATATGAATAAATCATATGGTAGGGTGTCATGGATATTTTTGTGTATCATCATGGAAAGATTGGGTTTTCATGAACATTTCATCAAAATGATAATGAAATGTATATCTACCCCCAAATATTCAATTCTTATTAATGGTAAGTCTAAAGGTTTATTTTCATATGGAAGAGGATTGAGATATGGATATCCACTATCTCTTTTCCTTTATATTATTGTGGCATAAACCTTAGGAAAAATTTTGTTGACTAAAAGAAAAGGAAGATTCTTAATGGGTTAATTATTTCAAATGGTTTGGATCCTATATTTTTGCAGCAGTTTTTTGATGATACTTTTATTTTGGGTAAGGCTACTATTTCTGAAGCAACAACTTTAAAGTATATTCTTCAATATTTTGAGGATGTCACAAGTCAACTTATTAATTTTCACAAAAGCTCTATTTTCTTTATGAATGTGGATGAAGATATTTAGAATAGAATAATTGCTATTTTGGAGTTCCCTATTAAATCTTTCCCAAGTTCTTATTTGGGTATGCCTCTCTTTAAAGGAAAAATGGTTCTGGATAGTTGGAATACTCTTTTTAGTAGATGTAAAAAAAAATAGCATCTTAGAAAGGGGCTTTGTTGTCCCGAGCTGGAAAATTACAATTGCTTCAAATCTCTTTACAAAGTTTAGCGGTCTATATTATGTCATCTTTCAAAATGCCATCAAATATTAGAACTATCATTACTTAGATACATAGATTATTTATGTGGTCAGGTACTTAAGCTAAGAACATTATTCCTATGGTGGCATGGGAAAAAGTAACGCTTCTAAAGAGTGTAGGAGGTCTTGGTTTGAAGGATATCAAAATTATGAACCTGGATTTAATTGTGAAAGTTGGGTGGTGGATAATGTGTGAGGAATGTTTGTGGGTAAATATTCCAAAGGAAAAATACATATATAGGAATTAGGGGGATTTGCTTTCTAATAGTGTTCTTCCCGAAGGCTCATGTTTCTAAAATGGTTTATTCTAATGTAGAGGTTTAATTCTGAAAGGAAGTAAGTGGGAGATAGGGGATGGTTCAAGGATTATATTTTGGGATGATTGATGGCTCAAAGAAGATCCCTTAATTAATCAAAGACAATGGAATATCTAAGATCCTCATTTTAAATCTTTAGTTGGTAGTCTTCTTAGGGACTATTAGGTGAAGATTGAATAGGGGTGGACTTGGAAACCTCTTAAATGGGTTGGTCAAGATGACAAAGCTAAGGAGGTTATTAGAGTGTTGAATACTAATTTAGGTGGTGTAGATATCCCTTATTATCCCAAATAATATGCTTTGATATGGGCCTTCACCAAGGATGGAGAGTACTCTGTAAGGACTTGTTATGGGGTGGTCCATAATACTCCCCCTTGTTCCTTTTTTAAAAAATTAGTGGGATATCATTCTTACTCAAAAGGTTAACTTGTTACTATGGCATGTGGTTCAAAAAAGTCTTACTATTGATAATATGCAAGACAAAGGGATGATGATTCTAAATAAATCCATTTTATGTAAAAATACCAGTGAAAATGTCCAACATATTTTTCAACAATTTCCTTTCTCTCAATGAATTTTTAATAATGTTCTAAGAGCTTTTCAGGTTTATTAGGTCTCCTGGATATTTTACCAACTTATTTTGGCGAGAAAATTTTTCGGGTGGACAAATCTATGGATTTATTTCCAACACTCACGGGAGTCTAAATCCATCTACTTAAATAATGTAACTTCTATATTTGCGTGCACAAGTAAAGTGAATTGTATCCTAGTGGCCTTGTAGCCAAGGATCTAATTGGGGAACTCAAATGACCCTACGGAAAATCTAGCAATTGCTTGTTAGAGAGGACTTTGTCAAGAGAGCGGGAAAGGGAGTGAGAATATGAAATAGGGGAAACTAATGCTGCAAGTAGGAAATCAGATGCTTACAAACACTAGTTGGAAAATCTTACACACACATTTCAAAAGAAGAAGACAACATGATTTTGGGGCTACCGGCTAGAGGAAACCATATGTACAAAGATGTACAAATTCATATGCCTTGGAACACATAAATTTATTCCTTTATTAGCTTACAAAATCAGAGTTGTACATAGTGAAGGAATGAAGAAATTAGAGAGAAAATGGCTAACTCTTTTCACTCACAAGTAAGAAAAATATCTCTCATGAACTTAAAAGAATACAACTAGCTAGAAGAATTTTAGAATTGGAACCCCTTTGAATGAGGAGCTCATTACAATTTATATAATTTTGGAAGTCTCTTCACCTATTCCCCATTGACCATTCATATGCCTTAAAACTTTTCACATTCTTAGGAAAACATTAAGTCCCTTTTTATAACTTAAGGGTGACTTATTACATTGAAAATAAAGTCATTTTTAATTAATTAAGGAATTATGAAAAAGTGCAACCCCAACAAAGAATTAGAACATGGAGGAGAGAGAAAGTGGGGGAGGAAGAGAGAGAAGGAAAAGAAAGGATGTTGCTTCTGATGAAGTATGTTGATTTTTCTCATTGGAATGCTCCAGAAGATAAAACTCTTAATCTTTAAATCCTTTTCCTCCTGAAAAAATCCTTAAGAATTCCACTCGATGTTGAATTCTTTTCTGCCTCTTTCCGATGAGAAGATACCTAGTTGCTTAAATTCCTTGTTGTGAATGATTCACTCATCCTACGCAAGTTACTAGTGACAAGAAATTTCCTTTTGATGAGCTACAAACACCGCGAATGAATTTTTAGAAACACTTTTGAGTTATCCCAAGAGTGACCATGGGTGTTGCTTTCATGGAGCTCCACCTCAAAGAAGCCGAGGATGGAAACTACATCCCACAATGACCCATTTTTTCATATTATGCCGACATAGGTCCTACAAAATTATTTTTTTCCATACAGCTTGCTAGGTACAGATGAACATATTGGTGAAACTATGAATGGTTCTTCAACACTTACTATTCTTGAATGAAGCAACTTAATATTTTTAGTAAGTGTAAAAATAATAATTTCGGCCCCGACCTGCCTATGATAATTTGAACTTCTTCTTCTCATTGTATTCTTTTATGGGAACCATTTACTTGGACCATCTTGTGATTTATGGATATTTTTTATGGGACCACATATTATTTTTAGTAAGTGTCAATTTTGGGCCAAGATGAATCTTTTGATGATCTTTACCTGTAATACTTCCCATGTGTTCACCACCTTCTTTGTAGCTTCTTCAGATGGTGGCTTACCAAAAATGGTAGGCACCCATGTAGGAGGACTTACTATTTTTAGTAAGTGGCTCTTTGGTGCTCCAATTGTGACAGAACACATTTTTTAAGACACGGATTTTCGTTGCAATCTCGTCCTCTGAATTTTACTTGATTTTGTCACTGAATGTTTGAAAATTAAAAAAATTCACCTGGTAGTGAATTTGGGAATGGACCTGCCATGACAACCATTAATAGAGCTTCAAAAATTATAGGTCTATTTTGTGCTTCGATCATAATGAAATCAACCCCATTACAATATTTTTTTGTTTGGAGTCTCTGTGCATGTTTTTAACTCAAATCCATTACAAAATTAATGGGAAATCCGACGAATGTGAGATAGGGCATGAAAAGTAGTTTTTGTAAAAATTATGTAGATCATCATTTAATATCGTATTTTTACATCTTGATCATCTCATAAAAATAGGAATTCTATAAAAAAATGACATCTCGATTCATGCTTTGGATTGAGAGAAACGAGCATTTCTCTGTTTTTGACTACAAGGGTTTTTAGGAAAAATTTCTTCATTGTCTTCATTATTAACCTCATTTTCCTTCATTAAAATCAATATTTATTTGAGATACCTATATTTTCAAATAATGCAGGACATGGTTGGGTTCAAGAATGGCGTAAGAAGTTTTGTACAAATTTCGGGCAAGACGCTCGGTAGGGTCTATAGATGTATAGGGAAGAAACAAGTACAAAAATGGATAAGTGTTGTGCATTCATATAGAAATATAATGGCATGGGGATGGGAAATTTTTTTCTTCCCCTATGTCCCTTTAGATAAATGGATGAAAGGGACATCAATTTGTACATTGTACTGTGTCAGCAACACTTGGCGGTGATCCGTGCACCGTGAGGATAAGCTCTGCTAAGCTCCGAGGGGCTAAACTTGTGATGCAGAGGGTCCTATAAGTGATCAAGGAGATAAAAAGGGTTGGAAAAATTTTAATATCACATATGTCCCTTTTCTAAAGGGAAGAAAGGATCATGAAATCTCATTAGGATCCTAGTGCTGAGATGTGTCCTCTTCAAAAAATGACTAAGTATGAGAACTTGAGAATGAACTCTGAAGGGCATATATGGAGTTCCTGATGGATTTGCAAGGTGAAATTTAGATAAAATTTCACTAAAAAAAACTAAATGAGTTGAATGGGGATTTTTTTATCTTCAATTCAAACTGCATAACCTCCAAATGACCCCTTATTTCTCAGGACCACTAGTTACACGCAAGAAGACCGAGTTTGTGATGGCTCTATCTAAAATTCCCGGTGATTTTTTTTTATGAAATTTTATATCATTCTGAATTTAAATGTCTTTATGAATCCAATGGTGGGAGTTTCAACTCTTTATTCATCCATTTAAGCCATGAAAAGTAGGATTTTTTCTAGCTTTGTGACTCGATCATGAGAAAAGTTGGATGTAGACATATTACACCTAGGTGTTGTGAAAATATGATTCCACCACCTTGTAGTGATCTTAATTACCTTTCCATTTATATATTGGTTCACTCCTAACTACTTACATAACTCCTTAAATTTATTCCTAAATATTGGGTGCTTTTTCATGGTGTTTTCTCCTTTAGGCCCAAAACCCACTTTTGTTGAATCGACTCCAAAACCTCCGATCTTTCCAAAAAAATTCACAGATGTTCTTGGAACTTGAATTCATATCCATGTTTAATTTTTCTCCTTCATTCCACTCTAGAGGGGTGCATTAGTCCTGGGAAGGCCAGTGGTAGCCCTTCCTAAAGTTGTTTAAAATTTTCCATTCATAAAAAGATCCTAAAATCACCTAGGTGGGACTAAATTCACTTTCCTAAATCTCCTAGGGGAATTCAATGGAAATAAAATTGAGAACCATTATAAAGACCAAGTAATGCTTGGTGTTAAGAATGAGTAGATTTGGGGTGTCTTGGAAATGAAAGACTTTGAAAGTTTTTACACAGGGGTATCACTGCTTCACCTTTGGATGTATTTTTCCCCTTCAATAAATATTGGAAAAAAATACCTCTAGCTTGGGATGTGTTATATAATGAGTGTATCAAATACATGACAATATAAATCTCATAATATCAATTGACAATATATTGACTAGTGCCTTATTTATTTAGCACTGCAAGTGATTTACAACTTGTGAGAGAGATATAATAATGAAGAACACACACACATGGAATAAGGAAGGAATCACACAAAACACATGGAAAAGTACATACACACACAAAAAAGGAATAAACTCCTATAAATTACATATTTTACAAGGTAGGGGACAACCCGCTTTCACCAAGCACTTTTCTTTTGGGGGTTACCCCGAAGGTATAATGTAAAATGTCAATTTCTTGTGAATTTGTTGAATAGTTCAAGGAAGTAGCCTCCTTTCCTCAAATTCTTATGAAAGCCATGTGCTTTCATGATTATCCATGTACTTTGTAGGAGTGAGCCTACATGGGATTTTTGTTTCTCAAGCCTTCGTTTAGAATATCCCTTACCTTTATGTTTTTTGAAATCTTTTCAGGTGTTGGTTGTATTCCATATTTATCCATAACACCAATATTTATTTGAATTCTTCATCATCACTCCAAGGTTGATCATTGTTTAAGTTTTTTGAACCTTCTGATATCCTTTTATTGACATATTCATTCTCGCCGTTAACTCGAATGTTCCAAAGTGATGTGATCAATTTGATTTTGAAAAATTCCAAATGTTATTGTTAAAGAAGAAAATATCCTCAATGTGAGTTGGCTAAAAAAATTTCCACCACCTTCCACCATGACAAAGGTTTTAATCTCAAAATTTGATATGTCCAAAGGAGTTTTGAGGAATTTTTCATTTTTTTCATTCACAAACTTCCTCTTTCATTGTGGGAGAATAGACATGTTTCCACTTTCACATTCACCATTAAGGAAGTTATCCAGCCTATCTAACTACTCCATATCAACTTCAAGCATCGTGTGTATTGAAACAAGGAGCCCTCATTGACTCACACATGTCATGTATCTCCATTGCTTGAGTCAAGAGTTTGAGGCTAAGATGACAATCTTCAATTTCTTATTGACCTTTCAAAATGTCTTGCATAGATGGTTCTTCCAAATTCATCATAGATATTTTTTTTCAAAAGAGTTTACGTATTGTGACTTAGATGAGTGGTAAAAATACGATCCATACCTTCCCATGATTCATTTGAAGTAAATTTGTTTGCTTCTTTTGTGCTTTGTATTCCCTAAGGCTCTCCTTCATATAGGCACAAACAATTTCAATTTATGAACCCTTAAAAAATGGAGAAGAGGTCCATGCTTTGTGGAAATGGTACACCTTCAAGCTCAAAATCCATATCATCCTTGACTTTAGAAAATAAATTGGCTTCCTCCATATGTTCATCCATGATTGAATTGAGGAGAGATTTTGATTCTTTAATTGTCTCTACTTCTTCACATATCTCCATCTCGTCATTAATTGAAAAATCAAAGTCTAAAAAGAGATTACTCATGAACACCTTAAACTCATCATTTTGTATTTCTTCATCATTAGTGGAGTCTTCAGAAAGCATCAAATCATCCATTATGCAACATGAATCTTCATCTGTTGAATATGTTACTCCTCCGATGAGCTGTATTTCATGCCATAATGAATGGATGAATAATGGTTTTGCCTATATGTATTTTGTAGTAAGGAAGGGAAAATATTCATCTCTCTCTAATGTAAGGAAATAGTTTCATATATTACTATCTTGAAATAAAAATTTCACCCATGGATCATTAGATTTTTGCACTATGTATTTCATCTTACACACCGATAGAAATTTCTTCATTTCTCCCTTGATTGGAATGGTCACAGATGACCAATCCATTTTTATTTCTCCACCTAGATCCCTATAGAATCTTCTTCTTAGGAGCATGCTAAAAGAATTTGGAATGTTGGATACAAAAATAGTGAGGAGCACTTTCTTCTCTAGGAAGTCAACCAAATAAACTTGAGAATCCTTTACCGTTCCTAGTAATGACACTTCTTTAGACTCCATGGAAAAGAAAGAACTGATAGCATGTGTCAATGCAATTGCTAAGGCATTCACTACTTTCATGGGCATCACATTCTTAGAGGATCCATAATCTATGATGCAATTTTTTGAGTTGGCATTCTTTGATCAAAAGGGATAGGTAGAAGGGTTCTACCTTATTAGTTTTGGAGGCACTAAGGGCTAGCATGTTTTGTGAAGGTGGCATGGATGGTGCTGGGGAATAAGCCTTTATAATTTGAGCTTGATGTTTCAGCACTACAACCACGAACTACATTGAGTAACCTAAAAATTTGAGCAGGGAATGTTTGAAAATATCAAGCTTTGTGATCTAGAATTTGGTCTTACTTGCATGTTCCACATAGTCAAATGGGGTCACGACAGGATGTATTTGAGTTTCTAGAAGTGATCAAAGCTTTACATATAAAAGGTGTGGTTACCTTGGGAGTTTGATTTTCTTTAACAGTGTGTGTAGCTAGATTAGAAGGGGATGGAGAAGTAGAATTTGGTTATACTTTACAAAATTTCGTAGGTTTTGTATTTGAAGAAGAATTATTATTAGAGGTAGATTTTAAATTGAGGGAGTAGTAGAGGAATTACTTGGCATGGTAAAAACTTCACGGTTGTCGGGTGGGTCGTTTTCTTTTACTTACTCCATCGATGGTGGTAGCGGTGATCCTTTGCTGATGATATAATTTTGTGGAATTTTAATGAGAATATTCTTTCTTTTTTCATCAGAGCTATTGAAGACAAAGTTTCTTTTTTTTATTGAGCCTGTGTGAACACTTTACATGAGAATCTTGTAGCATATTCATCATTTCCATATTTATATCCTTCAACATACTCAATAAGGCCATTTTGAGTCTTGCCATTAACTTCTTTGACCTCAAGGTAGTCTTCATCCTCACCTTCTTATTATTCTTCTAGCTTATTAGTGTCACACATAGGATTGACTGATAATGCTTTAAGTGAAAGCCTATGGGGAGGTGGAGTAATTCTTAGCCAGTTTGGAGGATTCATCTCCCTTGGATAATTCTACATGGAGATTTGAGATAATTGTTTCTTCATGGCAACCAAGTCATTTGCCATTTTATGAAACATTGGGTTCGTGGTGACTAAACTCAAATTTTTACCTTTTTATTTTCCATGAGGACCTTTCAATTTTCCACAAAATATCAAATCATCTTCAGTCTCAACCGAGAAGTATTCTGCTTCCTTCAAATCCCTTGGTTGGGATCTCTTGAGGAAAAATCTAACTTCCGGTGGTAGAGAACTGATGAAGAACCTTTTCAGATTATTGTTAGGGGCATGAAATCTTCTAGAATCCTCCTAATTATTTAGTTATATTTGAAAATAAAATATCTCATTGACTCAAAATCATCTTCACTCATTTGTACTAGTTGGACTAAGAGATATTTGCAGCTTCTGTGGTTTTGAACCTATGCTCAAATCTCATGTCTTCTTATGTCTTACTAGCATGTGATAGATCTTCGAGGTAGCGTGTAAAACCATTTGACAAATTTCTCCTATAGAGATTCTACAAAGAGTTGAATGGACACATCCTCATGTTATACTTTCAATACAACACAAGTGGTGATGAATGTTAGCATGTAAACTTTGGGGAGTTATGAACCATCTCCTCTAAAATTTGGGAAGTTATTCTTTGATCCTCTTGGTAATTCATGGAGAGTTTTTTGAAGTGCAAGTGGGCCAGTGTTTCTGACCTATGGCACATTTGGTATGTGCTTTTCGTGATAACCCATTCCATTCCTAATTCCGATTCCAACCTTTCTAAGGATATGGATTTAGCTAATGTTCTTGCATCTACTTTGGCCCGAAGTCTTTCAATATCTTCAATATGAGATCTTATTCCCGCTTCATCTCTTTCTTCTATTTCTCTTGCTTCTTCTTTGGTCTTTAGGTGAGTGAAATATTCAAGATTCTTGTAGATGTATGGAAACTCGACGTCAAATGGATTGATAACACTGGAATACTGATGGGACCAGCTACTTTATAAAGCGTAGACCTCTAATTTCTCGAGCAGCTCTTGTCTTCTTTGAAGTTCTTAGAAAATGGGATTGGTTTATCCTACTTGTCTTTATTAATCGAGTATATCTTCTATCCATGTCACTGATATAATATTTTTTTATTTTTGTGCCTCGAATCTGTGGATTTATTACCAACGCTCCGGGAGTCTAAGTGCCTCTAATTAAACTATGCAACTTTCATATTTTTGTGCATGTGTAAAGTGAATTTTATCCTAGTGGCCTTGTGGACAGCGATCCAATAGGAGCACTCCACTGACCTTGTAAAAAAGCTAGTAATTTCATGCTAAAGAGGCCTTTCTCAAAACAAAAAGAAAGGGAGTGAGAATATGAAATAAGGGGAAACTAATGCTACAAGTAGGAAATCATATACTTACAAAAACTAGTTAGAAAATACTACACATGAATTTACAAAGAAGAAGGTAACATGATTTTTGGGCTCACAGCTGGGAAACCATACGTAAAAATAAGTACACATTCATATTCCTTGGAACACACAAATTTATTCCTTTATTATCTTATAAAATCAGAGTTGTGTATAGTGAAGGAATGAAGAAATTAGAGAGAAAAATTGTTGACTCTTTTCACTCATAATTAAGCAAAATCTCTCTCATGAACTTACAAGAATACAACCACTAGAAGAATTTTAGAATTAAAACCCCTTTGAATGAGGATCTCATTAAAATTTATGGAATTTTGGAAGTATCTTTGCTTATCCCCCACTGACCCTTTATATGCATTAAAACTTTTCACATTCTTAGGAAAACATTAAATCCCCTTTTATAAGTTAAGGGTGACTTAATACATGGAAAATAATGTAATTTTTAATTTATTAAGGTATTATGAAAATGTGTAACCCTAATGAAAAATTAGAACATGGAGGAGAGAGAAAGTGATGGGGAGAAGATAGAGAAGGAAAAGAAAGGATGTTGCTTATGATGAAGTCCGATGATTCTTATCATTGGAATGCTTCAAGGAGATGAAACTTTAAATGTATAAATCCTTTGCCTCTAGAAAAACTCCTTAATACTTGCACTCGATGCCAATTTGTTCTCTTTCTCATACCAATGAGAAGATACCCACTCCCTTGAATTCCTTATTATGAATGATTCACTCATGTTACGGACAAGTTGTTGCTAACAAGAGACTACCTTTTGATGACCTACAAACATCGCAAACTGAGTTTTTAGAAACATTATTGAGTTATCCCAATGGTGACCATGGGTTTTGCTCATGAGGATCCACTTAAAATAATATGAGGATGGAAACCACCTCCCGTGATGACCCTTTACAACACTATTGTATTCTACCGACATATGTCCTACGGAATGATACATTTGTCCGTACAAGTGATAGGTACCAATGAACATATTAGAAAAGATATGAATTATTCTTCAACACTTGCTATTATTGAATGTAACAAATTAATATTTTTAATAAGTTTTAAAATAATCTTGTTTGGTCTCAAGCTACTTATGACAGTTTGAATTTCTTCTTCTTATTGTATTCCTTTTTGGGAACCATTTTTTTACTAGCTTTCCATTTATGGAAGGTGTTTATGGGAATAGTTACTTATTTTAGTAATTGTTAATTTTGGGCCTAGATGACCCTTTCAATGATATTTACATGTGATAATTCCCCTTTGTTCACCACCTTCTTCGTACTCTCTTCAGATGGTGGCTTACTCAAAATTAGAGGCACCCATGTAAGAGGATTTACTATTATTAGTAAGTTGATCTCTGGTTCTCGGATTGTGACGGATCACATTTTTTTGGAATCATCTCATTATCATGATCTTGTCCTCCAAATTTCACTAAGTTTTTCCCACTAGAATGTTTGAAAATAAAACAAAAAAATTCGCCTGGAAGTACCTTTGGGCACGGAGCTGCCATGGCAACCATTAATGGAAATTTGAAAATTATAGGTCTAGTTTTTGCCTCCAATCATGATGAAATTAACCCCATTATGATATTTTTTTATTTGGATTTTGTGTGCAATTTTTAGCTCAACTCCATTGTCGGATTGATGGGAAGTTCGACAAATGTGAGCTAGGGCATGAAAAGTAGTTTTCATTGTAAAAAATGATCTAGAGAATAATTTAATCTAATGTCTGTTGCATCTTGATCATCTCAAAAAATAGGAATTATTTTTAAAAATGGCATCTCAATTCATGCTCACAATTTAGAGAAATGATTATTTCTCATGTTTTTTACTACAAGGGTTTTTCAGAAGAAAATCTTCATTTTCTTCGTTCTTCGCTTCAGTTTTCTTTATTAAATTCCATATTTCTTTGAGATATATGTATTTTCAGAACATGGAGGACATGGTAGATCTATTTAGGTGTATTAATGGTGGCAAGAAGTTTTGGATAATTTTTGGTAGCATGTCGACAAGGTGTGCAGATGTGGGGGAAGAAGCAAGCACAAAATTGGCTAAGTGTTGTGCATTCATCCAAAAACATGAAGGCATGGGCCTAGGAAAAAAATTTCCACCTATATCCATTTACTTGAAAGGATAAAAGTGACATCAATTTTCACACTTGCACTAGGTTGTGGCACTTAATGGTCATATGTGTAATGTGAGGATAGGCTCCAACAAGCTCCTGGGGCCAAATTGGCAATGTAGAGGGTCCTATGAGTGATCAGGGGGATAAAAAGGGATGAGTGCATTTTACCCCCTACCTATGTCCCTCTGCTAAAGGGACTAAAGTAACATGAAATCCCACCAAGCTTTTGGTGCTGACATGTGTCCTCTTCAAAAAATGACTAAGTATGAGAACTTGAGAGTGAACTTGTGAAGGCCGTATCTAGAGTTTCAATGTGAAATTTTATAGGAATTTGACTAAAAACCACAAACCGAGTAGAATGGTGATGTTTTTGAGCTTAAATTTTGACTTCATAACCTCCAAATGACCCTTTATTTCTCGGGACCGCTAGTTGCGTGCCAGAAGACTTATTTTGAGAAGGTCGTATATGAAGTTCCCGGTGGAGTTTTTTGATGAAATTTTATATGATTATGATCAAATTTCTTTGATAATCTAATTTTTTGAGTTTCATCTCTTTATTCATTCATTTTTTCCCTAAAAATTAGGATTTTTGTTCTAGATTTGTGACTGAGCATGAGAAAAATTGGATGTAGACATATTACACCTAGGTGTTGTGAAAAATATGACTCCACCACCTTGTAGTGATCTTAATTACCTTTCCATTGATATATTTTTTATCTCCTAACTCCTTATAGAAATCCCAAAATTTCTTCTTGAATCTTAAATTATTTTTTGTGGTGGTTACTCCTTTATGCTTGAAAACCCACTTTCGTTGAATCGGCTCCAAAACCTCCGTATATTTTAGAAATCTTATAAAGAATTCTCTTGGAACTTGAATTCATCTCAATTTTTAATTTTTATCCTAAGTTCCACTATAGGGGGTTCATTAGTTTTCGAAGGCCGATTGTAGCCCTTCCCAATGCTGCTCAAAATTTGGCATTCCTCAAAATATCCTAAAATCATCTAGGGGGACTAAATTTTCTTTCCTATATAACCTAGGGGGATTGGATAAACATAAAATTGTGTACCAATACACATACTGAGTAAGGTTTTGTGTAAAGAATGAGTAGACCTGGGGTGTCTGTCAAAGGAAAGACTTTGAAATATTTGACAAAGGCGTATCGTGCCCCACCTTTAGATGTATTTTTCCCCTTGCAAAAATACTGGAAAAAAATTGTATAACAAATGGAATTTTCCTTTCTCTTCCTTATATCATTCAAGGGAATGGAGGTTTTTTTTAACCCATTTCTTATGGGAATTTTCCCTGGAAAGAAATAACATGATCTTTAAGGAAAAGCATTAAATCTCAACCAGATTGGGGAATATCATTCTTGGGGAAATGGATAATAATCTGTCCATTATTAAGTTTAAATAGCTAAAAGGATTTCCTACTCATGAAACTAATATTATTAAAAAATTGGGAATTAGTCAGTGCATCTAGAAAATATCCATTTGGAAGAAAGACACTAGGAAAAATGTAAAATGGGAAAAACCTTGGAAAGGATAGATGAAGCTCAACTTTGATAGCACTAAAAAGGAAGCTCTTGTTTAGCTGGAGTTGGCGGTATTATAAGGAATGAAGAGGGTTCCTTATTTTATCCTATGTAAATCCCATTGGCAACAAAACAAATAACTATGCAGAATCTTATGTTGTTCTTAGTGGTATTAGATGGGCTATCTCTCATAAAATATTGAAGATCTATATACGAGGATATTCTTTATATATTATCAATGTTATGAAGGGTATAAAAAAACACCATGTCAGTATTAAATATATCATTTTGGATATTAATAGCCTCTTTCCTTAGTTTGAAGATATTCATATTAGGCACGTGTATTAGGAAGCTAATTGTTGTGCGAGACACATTGGCCAATATTGGCGTTTGCGCTAATGCTAAATCATTATGGCATATTGAGGGTGATTTATTAGCTAGTATAAAAGATATACTCAATGCTGAAAATTTATTTCTATGTCAAGTGTACAAGAGGGATTTGAGAAATCCTTTTTATTATTTTAGGGTGTGTAAGGGTTCAAATCATTTATTATATTTTTAGACTAAGTTTTTTGTGGATTTTATTTTAGGCTTGGAACATATTTCGAACCAAATTCTAGAAATGGGTGGAAGTAGGGTTAGGTTTGAACCTTCTTTGTGTATTGTTATGGAGCGGGATTCCATCATTTGGGATATTTTCAAGAATGGGGGAATCACTTATTTCCTTCAAAAATTGAGGGGTCATAACAAGATTTTGTTGAAGGAATTTACCACATCTTGGTATAATGGTGTAGTGATCATTTGGGGAATTCGTTTGCTAGTTTCAAAGGATATCATTGGTCATGTCATAGGTATGGATTTCTATGGTACTAAGGTTTTCAAATAAAGAACTAGGATTCAGGATGAGGTTTACACCTTTTTAGAGGATAATGAAAAAAATCTGCTACACAGGATGATAGAATTGCTCACAAGCCACCGCTTGGTAGGTGGTCTGAGGTTTGTTTCCATTTAATGAAGTATATTACATTGGATGGAAAGTTTAGGAAGCTTCATACACAACATTTTATGTTGCTCAACCATTTTAGGAGAGGTAAAAAAATGAGTATCCTGTTTTATCTCTACAAGTCACTTCAAGTGTTTTTAAAGGATTTTCGAATGTGAAAACTTTGGTTCCCCTTCACCTAGGGATTATTTTACTTCCTGCTAAGGTGGGTAACCCACATCCTTAAAATATGTCTATTGGGAAGATTATATCACCTTGGCCGATAGACTGAAACTTAATAAGTTGAAAAAAATTGATGCTACATCTCAAGGCGCTCAAAATTTAGGTGGTTAGAATTGGAGGATGTTCATGCTGATGGTTTTCTAGGTGGTAATGCTTTGATAAATTTCCTTGTTAACAAAATTGATGCTTTATAATATATTGTGAATGAAGTTAAAGCTAAAAACAAGAATCTGATTAGGGGAGCTCATTGCACTAATGATGAAATGGTGGTACTTGGGTCATATGATTGAGACTTTATAAGGTATGGTTGTTGCTAATAAAGGGAAGAGGATGAAGTTTGCTATAATAATTTTTGACAAGGAGGAACAATTTGATAGCCAGAAGGACAGTGTAGGGCCAAGTTCAAAGACAATGGGGAAATGTGTATAACAGCTCCTAAGCTACCTTTTTGCTGGATTTTCTTGTGGTCTTTTATTTATAGTATGTTTTTTCCTGGTTATATTAGTTGTTTGTGTTCTAGTTTATTGTTCGAGCTATGGTTGAGTCAATTCATTTTTGAATTAATATTTTTTGATAGATTTTTTTGTTTCATGCGAGCTTCAATGCAATATCTTATGTATATGGCCCTTGCAACCTTTTCCAAGTATTATTTATCAAGAAAATAATTAGTGGAGTATTTTATTTGAATTATTATCTCTTATGTACCAGAACCTTCTTTTAATACTCTAGAATGAATAAGGTCCTTTTTGTTGCATTGATATGATAAAGTATTTCAAATTCTAGATTTTTACATCCCCAGATGACAATAACATTAGATCCTCTTTTATTTTCTTCTTCAACAATATTTCAAGATCCATTTCATTTTCCTTTATGATCATTCTTAAGGTATTGATATGCTTGTTTAAATTAATAAGTTTTTTCTTCAAATCAATAGTTGCAATTAAAATTTTTGTTACACTTTTTAAATGAACATCAATCATTATTTCATCATTCTTAAAATTTTGATACTTTTACTCTATTCAAAAATAAAATTCATTAATAAAATTTTAAAATATAGTAAATCCTATTTGAAAATTTATTAAATCTTACCAAACTCTTTTCCCTATTTGTAGTCACAATAACTTTAAGGCTCTTGTCTCTTTACCACATAATGAGATAGTCTTGTTCTTCTACATTTAAATTCTCAATTTTTTTAAAAATTACAGCTAAACATTATCATTGTAAGCATTATAAATAGAAAAAGTTCCAAATACAACCTGATTTGGACAAATATCAAGCTTTACTAGTTTATTTTGAAGCAAAGAATAAAATAAATGTCTCTAGAAGTGGTTTTCAAATTAGGCATTAATTTATTTTATAAAAAAATATCCCTAAACTCGACAATTTAATTTTTCAATATCAATGGATACACAATTATCATCCAAAAAGAATTTCAAGTTAAATTTTTTTATCATCATCTATTAAGTTATTTTCTCTTAGAGAAGGCGTGTTTGATGTTGATTCCCTTATCAAACAAGGTTATCTTAACCCATAAATCATATCTTGTGGATTGAAATTTTGATGGGTCTCCAACTCATTTTCAATCTCAAGATAGTCCTCATCAAAATCAATAAAATTTAATATAGAAGTACTCCATGCACTCTTAACATTGTCAAATGAAAAATTTGAAAAATTAGATGTAAAATTAAGGGTACCCTTACTTGCAGCTATTGTATGAAATGAAATATGTTTCCCAATTCCCCTTGTTCGACATTTTGTGGTGGTAGTGGAAATGGTGGCATATTTTGTTCAAACTATCATATAAATTTGGAGGTGGAGGAGGCACTGGAGTTGTAAATAATATGAGAAAATTTAATTGACAAACATAATAAAAATTGAATAAATAAAATGTATTAAAAATTTGATAAAAACATTACCTGTATGTGTTGTTTCCAACTAAGATGCAAATGTAGCATGTTGTTTTGTTTCGAGTAGAACGAAATGACCGGGAGTGGTAGTTATGATAAAACCCTAATTAATCTGTTAAGAATTTAAATTTACCACCTTCTTCGTTTAAAAATATAAAAAAATGAAAATAAATTAAACTTATAACTTAAATGGGAAAGATACTTTGAGGGGATGAAGATTGTTCTTGATATTCTGTTTCATCACATGCATATATTTTCCTAGTCATACTAATAGGAGGATACATACTTGTGTTGCTACAGTGAAGTAGAGGTTTATAAAAAAATTAAATACTTAATATTTTTATGGAATTATATATACATTAAAATAAATTGAATATGTAAATACCTACTAGTAGCAACATTGTTGTTGTGTCGATTAAATGAGGTGTTAAGGAACTCCTCATCTATTTTACTTGAGAATTTCGTAACTATGGGCTTGATTACTTAGGCTACTATATAAAACTATATGAATCTTTGGACTCTTGTGGTGAATTTCCTCTTATAGTAGAGTCTCTTTGCTAAGAAGATGTAGTTGCAATGACCTATTATAATTCAACACACTATTAATATTCAGCATAAAATATATAAGAGTATGAAACTGAATGAAAATTATTATGAAATAAGTAATCATAAATTTTGGAATCACCTCTCATTGTTCAAATATTTATGGAAATAGAGGTGAGCTTTATGTGGAGTGTTGTCGAGAAGAAGGGGTGTTCGATAAATTTTAAAGAGCTTTATAATATAATGCAAGATTAAATATTATGGATCTAATATAAGAAGTGTCATTAAAAGGAAATAAATTATATCACTTCTTATCTTATAGGATAATAAGGTACAATAATTATATTTTTGTTAAGGGTTCAAATGATATAATCCAAGGCCTAGTTTGGAATGCCTATACCACCTTGTAAAATAATTCTAGTCTAGGAAAAATGCATCATAGCATGCAGAAAAGGGTGACATGTATATGGTATTTTAATTCCTCTTTCTTAAATACTTGGGGAAGTTGTAAGTGTAAGGAAACAAAAATTTGTTAAATATTTAATAAATTAACAAATCAAAATGCATAAAACAAAAAAAAGGTTGAAATATGATTATGAAAAAACATATCATTATATGCATTAATAGAAAATTCATAATGAGACTCCAAATAATTGATGTCACCATCTATTAATATGGCCTTTGTTGTGACAAGATCCACATCTTTGTGTGGTAGTCCTATCAAACACTTAATTTCTTTAAGGGATGTTCCAAAAGATAGTGTATGGGAGGGGAGTTGAGTGGGAAATGTACTTGAAGGAACTATTATAATTGGTCAGTAAGTAGTTAAGGTTTTTGTATCTATTTGAAAATGAGGCATATATACTATCCCCATAAAACTTTTGTCTTCAATCCACTATGACAAAGAACTAGGATATGATATAATCTCATGGAGTTGTGGGAAGATAGGGTTCTTATATAAAAATTTACATAGTTGAATGGATGTTGCACATGAAGGTGGTTTTGATCTCCTTTGACAAGGAATTATTTGTAATATATGGTCTAATGGATGGGTATTGGGTTTAGGTTATGAGTAGGACTCAATAGGTTCTTTTTCTAATGGGAACTTGGAAGTGTAAATTTTATTTTACAAGTGGTGTTGTGTTTTTCTCATTTTTTTGGGTTAAGTGATAGTGACAAGTTTAAATAAAAATGCTCCTTATATGTTTGTATGTATATATATATATATATATATATATATATATATATATATATAGAGAGAGAGAGAGAGAGAGAGAGAGAGAGAGAGAGAGAGAGAGAGTTGGTAACATGGTGGTTGTTGATAATTTCTACATCGGGGTTTCACAAATCATGCTCTTGGATAGTAGAAAGAATCATGCCACCAATCGAAGCAAAAATCATGTAATCGGGTCGAGTGGTATGTATAATGGGATTTTCTAGCAACATCATGTATGGTTTCGGCTATTAAAACATCCCTTATGCTACCGGCTAGAAGCATCAAGGATACTACTGAAATAACATTCTTGATGATACCATCCATTAGCATTTTTATTCTTCCATATAATAGCATCAAGGATGTTTCTGATCGACAACATAAAAAAGTTTACCCACGAGTAGCATCCTTGATTCTTTTGGATGGTATAATTCTTAATGCTACCAACTACTATTATCAAGAATACTACTATCCAAAAACATCAATGATGTTCCTAGATGATAAAATCAAGGATGTTTCTCATAGATGGTATTAAAAATGTTTATGGGAGGTAGCATTAATGTTGTTATCGGTAGGTAACATTAAGGGTGCTACCAAAGTAAAGATCAAGGGTGCTACCAAAGGTAGCATCAAGGATGGTGCTGGACAAAAACATAAAACTAATACCGGTTTATAGCATCAAGGACATTTTCAACTAGTAAAATCAAGGTTTCTACCAGTTGGTAGCATCAAGGATGTTTTTAGTTGACAATATCAAAAATACTACCGTTCAATAGCATCAAGGATACTGTCAACCGATATCATCCTTAATGTTTTTGGTTGGTAGCATCCATAATGCTACCAACTGATAACAACCATTTCCAAATTACCTTCTCATGTGCGGTGTTGACTCCCTTAATGCTACAAAAAAATTCCAACCCTAGAAAACATATTTTACTATGATTTTTCATAATTTTGAAAGTGGTTTTTTGAATATTTTGGAAATAGTTTCTATATGTTTTGTGGGAGGGTTTAAAATTTACCCCGATGTATTAATTTCAACTTCCAAAAATATACATCCATGAATATCATCATAACTCATTAAATATATATTTACTAGAGGTATTTTCAGTTGACTATACATAATGTGAGACTATACAAGATGGATATCATGAGAATATGGTTGAGAGGAAGAAAAACATTAGGAAATTTTTTATCTAGTAAAATTATACCCCATATACTAGAACAAATAGGAAAGGATATCATTCTCCTCTTTAATATGATTTGAATGTCCCTATTCCCCTATTGTATATTGCAACAACATAGTGATCCAAATAGTATATTGTATTTTTGTGTTATTATGTTTCTATTTGGGTGAGATTAATTTAATATTAAATTTTATAATGTATTACAATCTTAAAATAATAAAGGAACATTATCACAATAATATCAATAGTTTAATCGTGCATAAATCTTTCCTTGAATTCATTCAAATCCATGCTAAGCAAATATGTGAAGTTAATGACATTTCGAGGATATTTGCAATGAAGGTAAGGAAAAGAAGAAGTCCTTAGCAAAGAATAGCAAGGACCTTGACAAGAAAGTGACACTCAAACTTTTAAAGGCCGTGGTAGAAGCTCAAAAGGTATTTAATGAGTTTATTTAATAGTTGTTTATTGTCTTATGTCTCACTTTGTTATTTTTAAGGTTATATATCTACTATCGAGTTTGTGTTTTGGTTTTTCTTTGGGATTCTTGATGGCGGTTTTCCCTGTCATGTTTTCTAATTATCTATCTATCTCTCATAGGCTCTTGATGTTGGAGTGTGGTCCCCACATATCAGAAAACCACTGTACTCTTATTGTACTTTTGGGATTTTGAGCTTTTTCTTCCATTGGGTATGGTCCTCTTTAAAACCATTTATCATTAATAAAAAAATATCAATAGTTTAAGCCTAAATATATGTATGGATAATAGGTAACATATAATTAGATAAATAATAATAATAAGTAATATTATAAATCAAACAAATAGAGAGTCTTGATTATTAAAAAAATAGTTATCGAGAAAATAAAACCAATAATACTAGTAGGTTCATATTAATCATCATAGGACATGAATATTTAAATGTTACGATTAATATTAGCATGGAGAAGATGTGGTGGAATAAATGAGTTTAAGGATAATAAATCATGATCATATTCATTCTTGAACTTGTTCGAGTGTATAATTAATGTCTTTCACGCATCTATGTTCTTTATTATTATATTTGTATTAGAGGTATATTATGCGATGTTTTCAACATAATCAAACCGATTAATGAATTTATATTTTATCATCCCTTTATTTACATAGGTGTTTTAATAAATGTTGTTTCTATTATATCTATGCTTATTATTCTTTAGATTAGTATTTTGAAAATTTAGTGTCACTTTGAAATTTGACCAATTAACTTTAATGTTCAAATTTTACACCTTTATGTACATTATATTTCATTTTCAATGTCAATGGTTGACCAAGAAAATCATTGTATAATCCAATAGTGGGGACCACATGAAACAAATTTTTAATGATATTTTTCCCCACTCTAATATGAAATATAACACAATCCAAATTTTCATCTCCATTACTCTCATATATTGGGATGAAAGTACAATTATAAGTTAAATCAACCAAGAGAAGAAAAATGTTGTGAATTAATTAATAAGTTCTTATGTTTTGTTGGGGTTCATTATCTATCCATATACGATTTATTTCTTAACCTTTTGTAAATTACTATATAATCAGTGATCCATTATATGAATTATCATGTTGTATATACTCTTTTGTAGGAAACATTTACTTATATGTTCCTTTAATCTTGATATCAACTACTCTTATAAAAATCTCAAACATTTTATTTTTTTGTCTCCATGGGAGAATTAATATACATTGGTTGTTTATACCATGTGAAAAATTATATTATTGGTGAATGAAACCTTGTTAGTATATTTTTCTTTTATTGTAATTGACCTTGTATGTTCATCTAATTTAATTTTAGCTTTTCCATATATATCAAGAAGATTTTTTTATAAAGTAATATATATATATTCATGGAATGACCTTGAACTTTATTATAATCACAATATGTATTATCATAATATTACTTATGAAATGGTATTGAAACATCAAAACCCTTGTTGGTAGTAAAATAATCATATTACACTCAAGTATATTTGTAGAGACATTTGTAACGCTTCAATTAATCGTCTGCGAATGGATTATGATCCTTTTGAGATAACACAAGATCCTTATATGGTTGGAAAAATTTATTACCATCATCCTAGGTTTTATCTCATATCCATTTCTTTTAGCCTTGAAACTTGATCCATTTATAATTTTTAAAAAATGTGGAGCGTGAATTTCATATGTAATAATACTTATATATCTAAAATATTGACATTAAAGTCCTTAACCACATGAACAATGTCATAGAAATATTGATAAGTGTTGAAATATTCAATTTCTTTGATAAAATATAGTCTATTTTTTATAAAATAAACTTCAAATATAATTATCTAAAAGTTGATAAGTCATTCTAGTTACAATTTAATGAATCAAAGTAATTATGAACTAGTAGTTTTGTTTCTATGTTTTTCTAGCTTGAGATAATTTTACAAATGTGGCCTTTGTACAAATATTTTAGAAAAATGAGTTTAAAAATCCATTACATTTATAAAATAATAGACTAGGCCACATGGTAAGGAATAAAATTAATCAAGAGAATAATACATCAATTTTTTTGGAAATGGATTAAGAATTTTTTTATCATTATTCGAAAAGAAAGAAACATAATTAAATTTTCTAATATGGTAATAAGGTTCCCTTTTCCATTTAATAACATGAATTTATATGTATTAAAACCAATTAAATTTTTAAAAAGAAAAGTCTATTATACCATGATCCAAAGGGTTTAAAATTGTATCATAATAAGTATCCTTATCACTTGGATTTTGAGACCTTCACGAAAACATGTGAATTTTTCATTGGTAATAACCCTTTATATACATCTTGGTAATAATTTTAAATTTTTTCATGGGTATAATAGAACTAATAGTGGAAAATTAAATAGATTATGTTAAAAAATTATTAGTAACATTGTGAGGGACTAGAGAATCCATAGATGGTATAACTTGGGGAATTCAATAAGATTATGGATTTGGTAATAAATCTTAAGAAGAAACAAAAAAGTGAGTATTTGGAGAAATCAAATCATGATAAGGACAACAATAAATAGAAAAGAAATTCATTTGATGATATAATATTTTTAGAAGAAGAAATAGTAGAAACATAACTAGGTTTAGGAGGAACTTTTAAATTGGAAAAATTAGAAGGAATGTTTTGAAAACAAATTACATTCAATGCATTTATAAATATAGATATTTGAGAAGCATTTATCATTGTATTTTTCCATTATTATAAATGAACTTTTCCATATTGTGTTCCTTTAACTTAGCCTCATAATCATAATCATCATCCCTATTATACATGTCTTACACATTATCAATCAAAGAAGATACTTTATATTTATACAAAAAAATTGGGATCCATATATGCGAGCATAAAACGAAAGTAATATGGTAAGAAAAATTTAAATAAACTTATAATGTATTATAATATAGTTTAAGAAAATATAAATCACATTGCACTAGGGTTTGAAGAAAACACGAGAGAAATAGGTTTGAATGGTGTATAAACAATAGATAAAACAAGCCCTAGAATAACTATATCTATCATTAAGGAAGCAAGATCTAACTCTAGAAGGATATAAATCATGTAAGACATTATGGGGTCATTAAATTCTTATGGGAAATTGATTTTACATAAAATATAATACATCTACCCATAAACATTACAATCAAATCTAATCAAACTTAAAATAGTAAAAAATTGAATTATTTTCATAAATTTTGTAGTCTAAGAATCGACAAGTAAGATTTTAGAATAGTATTTTATCTCATCAAAAATAAGAAAAAAATAGAATCATAGAGACTGAGGGGGTGAATCAATCTTTCAAAAAATCTACTTCATTTACCTTATTTTGCATTAATCATTCATTGCATTCATTCAACATACATCACTAATGTGATCTTATTAGATGTGTATCAACACTTACAAGAGCATAAGATAAGAGAAAACACAAATAATAATTTTGGAAACCCTCAAGAGGAAGAAAACCCATTGAATGCTATGCTAATATTACTCATAACAAATGAATTGCAATAATATTACAAATCAAACAAGATTAATTTTATGAAGCACCCACTTCACAAGGAGCACCCAACCCTATTTAGTATAACACCCAATATAGAAGGAGGTTATTACCCCCCAAGATGATAAATAATCCACTCAATAACATGAAGATGATTACTACTTAATTATTTTTTCTTCCATAAGTGGACGTGGTTAAATATGCATGCCAAACCCTCTCAAACTATCTCATCTCCTAACTCACTCAAATTTTCCCTTCTCTTACTGATTAGGTCTAATTACCTTACACAAATAATATTAAAATATTATCATATCATCACACCTTTTATCATATCTTTCCTTGAACCCTCTAATCTCATATTCCTTCTTTTCTAGCTTGCTCACATCCTTATTCTCTCAACAACTCACAAATGACCAAATACACTTACTTATATACACAATGCAACTCCTAAACACCCATAGGTAGGCCATGACCATATATTTAAGTCATAAAAATAGATAAATACATCAACTAAATCATATGAAATCACTCCAAAATACCCGAAGGGGTGGAAATAGCCCAAAAATCATACAAATACAATTAGCCCAAAATAGGCTTAATACACTAGGTCTACTTCATGAACGAATGCATCATGGACATTAAGGTAACTCTTCAGCTATATTCATACATTTTAGGAAATATAATAATAATAACCAACAAGAAAAAGAATCTCTATATTAGCTATCTCCACCATGAAACACACCAAGAAACAAACATGAAAAACCGGTCTTAAAACACACGAAAAATAGTCCTAAAGAAAGAAGAAATTCACCTACCAAAATAATTAATAATGGATCATGTAGCATCCCATTAGAAATTTATGTGAGTCTAGTTTATTTAATAGCTCACTTCATTCATCAAAACATATCACAAGGCATCCAATCAGCTCAATCTCTCGAACTAGGTCAAAGCGCCAAACTGGACTCAAAAACCAATCTTGAGAGAAACAAGCACAAACACATTCAATGCAACTTCAAAAAACCCAAAAAACTTGAACACTTCAAGAGATACCTAATACACATTTTCAATTCTTCATATGCATATGTCATATGGAATAATAAACACCATCACATCTGTTTCATCAAGCTTCTTGACAACCCTAATAGGTCTAATTATTGGGGTTAGCACACCGGTTGTATAGATAATATATCAGATCTAAGCATACATGAAAATAAAAGTGAATATTCTACCAGAATAAATATATAGAACAAGAGATATAAATCAACACCAGATTTAATGTGGTTCACCCAGTGTGGGCTACATCCACCAAGAAACAAGACAATCTATTATCCAAAGCTTTGACAAGATATATAATGAAGATTTATAATCTTCCACACCTCTCAAGTGTATAGTATTGTCTTACTCTCAAGATTTTTCTTCTTCTTGAATAATTCTCTCGCACACAATTATTCTCACAATAATCATAAAATTTTACAAGTTTTTCTTAATTGTTACTTTTAAACCCTATCTTTCATGCTTATATAGGCTATATACAAACTTAGGGCAGTTATCTATACAATTACAATTAATATATCTGCTTTAATACTAAACATAGATCTAATTCCTAAGAGTTAAATAAAAAAACCCACACAAGTAACCGATGTCGAGTTATTCCTTTCCTAACCGATGCTATTCATAGGTGACCGATGTCAGTCTCTCCATAACCAATATCAGTTACTATGTTTTCCAGCAAGTTTCATATTGCATGCTAATTCAAAGTAATTGAGCTCCACAACTCAACAATCTACCACTTGGAGATATTTACTACACCATACCTAAACAACATCATTCTTGGATCCTTCCTTAGCTTTGTTTCTTCCTCTTCAAGTCTCAAACTCAAAGACCAACAAAAGTGGAGTGTAGCTCCAACTTCTCCTTTTCTAATGACTTCATTAGCATATCCGTAGGGTTCTCACTTGTGTGAATATTTTCTAGATTCAACTTCCCATCCTCTAATACCTGTCATATGAAGTGATACCTCAACTAAATGTGTTTCATTCTTGAATGAAACACTAATTTCTTTTCCAAACGAATTACACTCTTACTATCACTGAATAGTTTGCAATCATCTTGCTCCTTTCCCAACTCTTCCATGAACCTAATCATCCATATCATCTCCTTGTTAGCCTTTGTAGCTGCAACATACTCTACCTCTGTAGTAGAAAAAGCCACAACCTTCTGCAATCTTGAAATCTAGCTAACTGTCATCCCACCTAATGTGAAAATATATCCAGTAGTGTTCCTTCTACCATCCATATCTCCAACCATATCCAAATATACATAGGCACATAATTAAATATCTAAAGTTCCATACCATAAATACATGCTAGATGTACCTTTCAAATACCTGAGTATCCATTAGATTGCTTTCCAATTCTCTTTACTTGGATTAGCCATATATCTACTCACAACTCCCACTACCTATGCAATGTTTGGTCTAGTACAAACCATAACATACATGAGACTCCTAACTGCTGAAGCATATGGCACTCATGTCATGTATTTGACCTCCTCATGTGATGAAGGACATTGATCTTTGCTCAATTTAAAGTGTCCAACCATAGGTGTACTAACATGTTTTACATTCTACATCTTGAACCTTTCTAACACCCTATAGATATAATCCTCCTAAGATAAATATAATTTCTTATTCTTCTTATCTCTGTGTATTTGCATGCCAAGGATTCTTTTGTAGATCATAAATCCTTCATAGAAAATGTGTGAGATAACTTTCTATTAAGCTCACTAATTTCTTACATACTAGATCCTACAATAAGCATATCATCCACATACAGTAACAAAATAATATAGCTCCCATTTTCAAGCTTCTTGAAATAAACACTATGGTCATATTCACATCTCAATTAACCATGCTCATGCATAAAAATATGAAACCTCATGTACCATATAGGCTCTTTTTCAACCTGCGAGACTAATTTATCCTTACCCTTGACTTCATACCTAAGTGGTTGTTGCATATAAATCTCTTCTTCATCCAAATCACCATGAAGGAAATAAGGCTTAAAATCTAGTTTCTCTAAATGAAAATCCTCTATTGCAACTAAACTCAATACAATACAAATAGAATTCATCTTTACGATAGGAGAAAACATTTCACCATATTCAATACCTACTTTATGTGTAAACCCTTTTACTACAAGCATTACCTTGTACCTTTTCTCGTCTGCCCTCTTCTTCCTTAATCCTATAAACCCACTTGTTTTTCAATGTCCTCTTACCTTCTAGAAACTTAACCAAATCCAGTATGGTTATGTTCCAAGGATTTCATCTCATCTTCTATTCCATGCTCCCACTGGATGTGGGTCTTATCCTACATTGCTTCTTCAAAACTTTCTGGTTCACCATTATTAGTCAATAATAAATAAAATAGAGAAGGTGTAAATATTTATGGAGGTTTACTTACCCTTTGTGACCTTCTCACAAGATTTTGGGGTACCGGAGGCTCATTCTAGACCTCCTGGACATTTGTATCCAAATATGTTAGTGACCAACGATGATCACCTATAGGTGATGTCAGATTCTACTAGCTGATGTTGGTTTGGTTATTTTGTAATCGATACAAGTTTTGTTGACCAATGTCATCAAGGGTCAATTAACACCGGTTATTGTGTTACCCTGTTTATATTACTTTTAAATCCAAGAGTTCATTTTCATTCACAAACTTCTCAATTAGTTCATCCTTGGGTACCAAAATTTGATCCTCAGTACATTCTCTTTTCATTCCATTCAATATCACAACTCCTAATAATTTTAGAATTCTCTAAATCCCAAAAAGGAATCCAAAATCACCAAATCCATAACCAATGAAAGTGCATCTCTTGGATTTTACATCCAACTTTTTCCTATTTTCTGAACCAAAAACTTTAAGAAAAGAAAGATATACCTCTTTTCTTGTCCAAGCTTCCTTTGGTATTCCTCCATCTAGTGAACTTAAAGGCCCTTGATTAATCAAATAAATTGTTGTATCAATTTCTTCTACCAAAAACTGCAAGGGCAATCTAGAATGTATCCTCATACTTCTAGCATGTTCCATGATCATCCTGTTCATTCTCTCTACAACACCATTCTCCTGTGGTGTTCTTGGAACTATTATTTCTCTATATATCCCATTCACTAAAAAATAATCATTGAAATATTTGCTACAATATTCACCACCATTTTAAGATCTAAAGAACTTTAACTTTGAATTTGATTCATTCTCAACAAGGGCTTTCCATCTTTTAAAAATATCAAAAACATCATATTTACGTTTTATGAAATAAACCCATACATTTCTTGTAGCATCATCAAAGGAAGTAACATAATACTGGGATCCTCTATAAGAAGATACCCGAGCCGGTCTGCATACATCCGAGTGTATAAGATCCAATTTCTGCTCCTTCTTAGTTGCCCCAACTTTGAGAAATCTCACTCTCTTTTTCTTTTTCCAAAGACACAATGCTCACAGAAATCAAGATCTAAATCCTTCAAATCTGGTAACTTACCCTTAGCCATTAATATCTACATTTCTTTTTGACTCATATGGCCTAACCAATTATGCCACATGCATGCATCTCGAATCTAAAGTAGATAATGTAGAAAATTAAATAGTAACACGTAGATAAATATAACATTCCTACCTTCTTACCTCTTTCCAAAACCAAATCACCCTTTGTAACTTTCCAAGAGTCTCTGTAAAAGTAACAATGCCACCAGATTCACCTAGTTTCCCCGTAGAAATGAGACTCCTCCTAAGGCCTTACACATGCCTCACATCTTTTAATAAGCATGTATTTCCATTCTGTAATTTTATATGAACTTCCCTTTACTAGTAATACTGCAAGGTTCCTCATCACCCAAATAAGCATTCCCAAAATTACCTTGGACATAATTTATGAAATAACCCTTATTAGGGGTTTTATGGAAAGAAGCTCCTGGATCTAAAACCCATGATTCAATTCTATTATCTAAAAAAATAAGAGAATCTTTCATTACCTCTCGATGCAACAAGATTTACTTATTTACGTTTGTATGTTTGTTGGTTCTCTTTATCCTTTGACTAATAATATTTCTTTTCATGTCTTTTCTTTCCACATTTCCAACAAGTAATTCCCTTACCTATGGATTTATATCTACTATCCTTTGACTTTGATTTCCCATTACTCTTACTCTTGGATCTCTCCTTCTTCCTACCCATGTTTTCTACATTCAAATAATTTCTAGATGACAATTCCTTTGTACTCTTCCCGTGAATTTATTCATTCAATATTATACTAGCCACATCATCAAACTTCAAAATATTATTAATAGATGTTGTATTACTAAAAACTAATACCAAGTTATCCCAACTATCGTGCAAAGAGCATAAGAATAAAATTTCTTTCACTTCATCATCAAATGGTATGTCAACCAATTTTAACTTATTTATAATAGATCTGAAATCATTCAAATGACTATATGTAGATCCACCTTTATGCATCTTATAACTAAATAGTTTCTTCATCAAATAAACTTTATTTTAAGCACTAGTTTTTTCATATAAATTAGCAAGATATTTCATTAACCCTATCATAAATTTTGGTTACTGTAATATTGGAAGTCACAGATGTTGTTAGGCTCAATCTTATAGATCCCAAATCCTTTATGTTAAGAATATTCCAGATTAATCACTCGTCTTCGTAGGTATAGACTTCTCATCCAATGGTAAATACAAAATCTCTTTGATACAGATAATCCTCAATCTTCATCTTCTATAATTTATAATTTTGGTCGTAAAACTTCTCTACCTTGTATTTGTTTTCATTTTCCATTTTTTTCACTCCCACTCAATTATAAAATCCTTTGTGAGTAAATATATCAACACAAAAAAATCTCAAACAACTCTTTGATACCGATTTTAGGGTTAGCACACCATTGTACATATAATATATCATATCGAAGCATACATGTAACTAAAAGTGGATATTCTACTAGAAGAAATATACATAACAAGAGATATAAATAGACATCAAATTTAACGTGGTTCACCTAGTGTGGGCTACATCCACCAAGAAACAATACAATCTATTATTCAAAGCTTTCACAAGATATACAATGAATATTTACAATCTTCCACACCTCTCAGATGTATAGTATTGTCTTACTCTCAAGCTTTTGCTTCTTCTCTAAGAATTCTGTCTCTCACAATTATTCTCACAATAATCATCAACTTTTGTAAGTTCTTCTTAATTATTACTTCTAAACCCTAGCTTTCATGCTTATATAGGCGTATACAAACTTAGGGAACTTAGCCATGTAATTACAATCAATAGATCTACTTTAATACTAAAAATAGATCTAATTCCCGAGAGTTAAATAAAATAATCCCACACAAGTAACAGATGTCGAGTTCCTCCTTTCTTGATGATGTCGGTCATAGGTGATCGATACTAGTCCCTCCATAACCAATGTTGGTTAGTGTGTTTTCCAGCAAGTTTCATATTGCATGCTAATTCAAAGTAATTGAGATCCACCATTTCATAACCAAGTTTACTTTCTTGAATAACTCACTTCATTCATCAAAACATATCTGAAGGTATCCAATCATCTCAATCTCTGAAATAGGTCAAAACTGCCAAACTAGACTTAAGAACCAATCTTGAGATAAATAAGCACAAACACATTCAATGGAACTTCCAAAAACCCAAAAAACTTGAAACACTTCAAGAGATACCTAATACACATGTTCAGTTCATCATATGCATATGTCACATGGAATAATACACACCATCACATAGGTTTCATCAAGATAGGTCTAATTAGGCCAATAGGGTTTCAACATGCAACCACCTCATCTAATCAAGAAAAGGGATTAATAACTTCATATTAGGAACTAAAACACTATTCATGGTCATCAAAATTTTCTATAATAAGAAAATATACTAAATGAATCTCAAACCACCATGACTAGGTTTTAACCCTTAAGGCTAAAAATGGTATGCCAACTTTAAAGACATGTAGCTTCAATTTTATTCACTAAAGATACTTGAAATTTTTCATTTCCATCTAGCACACCACCAAATTATTGTGGAAAAATTCACTTTTCATCTTGAAGCTTCCATCTCAACCCTGAAAGTATAAATTCCCACAAAATAAAGGTTTTTCTCCTACTTCCTGAAATAGTTGGAACATGCGACCACCACAAAAATGATCCATAGAGAATCCTCTTCAACATTGAGTTATCACATGTAATTTACCATATAACTTAGTTCCCATATAATCCATCTTTCTCCTATCTCTCTACTATGAGGGTTTTATCTAGGTTTTGACCTCTCTCGACTTCTTAACGATTGTTCATAAATATGGACGAACAAATCAACTAACGATTTTTGTGAAAAACTATTATCTCAATGAAAAATCATCCTTGAAATCCATAAGGTCCCATGTATAATATATATGTGTGGGGTGATAAATATTTTTACCTATCAAGTTGGTTTTACCTTCTCAAGAGCTCAATTTTGTTAAAAATCATGTTTCTTGCAATTTATGCACAACAAAGACTTGAAAATTGGCATGAAGAATCATAGAAACCTCTTCCAACTTTCCTAGCTCTCATCCATGCTCAAATTTACCCAAAATATCCATATAATAATACTTACCTTTCCTTTATACTCTTGTTCTCAAGAAAAGAACTTCAATAGACCTTAAAACGCCATCAAGCTTCTAAATATTAACTTGAGTTGAATTCCACACTTCATATTCAGTGTCACAACACACCTACCATGTGTTTATAGGAATTCCCTACTCCATATATCATGCTACTATACCATGCACTATGCATTAGGTCTAGGAATAAGCCTAGAATGACCTGATACAACACATTCTTCCCATGAACTGACCATGATGACCTCTTACAAAATAATTAACACATTTTACACATCACTTTGACCATGTTTGATCTCATGAATAATTAATTTCACCTTAAAAGTACACATATTATGTATAGGCATACTATACCATGCTCCAAGACACCATGATTGGACACTACCAATCAACCTTCATGTTTTACCTTGATTGACACCTCATGGAGACACCTAATTCACCTTGACTCCATTTTCCATCAAGGATAACACCATAGGCACAATTGCTAAAAAATTCCCATTTTTTCATTGATGGAAACCACCTTTAGAAATATTGATGGAAACCACAAGACAAAACACCTACAAGACTCCCTTTTTCATGTTTTTGATCCTACTCTCCCCCTTTGAAATCTATGAAAAGGTATTATTCCAGGTTAACATGAAAAAAATGACAAGAAAAAATAGAGACAATGCATATACTCAAACTTAATTACTCACAAGCTCCCTTTTAGATTGTACTCTTTTTTCTTTACTTCATCATCAATAATGTGAGATCCATGGACTTGATAAGAGAATGCGAAATAGTTCCCTTTGATACTATATTATCTAAAAAATTCTTCATACCGCTTTACAACATCTTCTAGGTTTGTACCATAAAAAATCCACAAGTTTTTCCTTCAATACTACCTTTACATCTTAGAGGAATATGAGCCCTAAAATACCTCTTCGACCAAAAATACCAAATTTCTCAATGCTCTAGAGGCAACCCCAAAGATATGAAACTCCAACATCATTCATCTCCGATAATATATCATCATAAACTAATTGTCTAAGAAAATATGATAGCTCATACCTTAAAAAGAGTCATGAAAATGGGTCATGTTGAATGCCATGGTTCTAAATTAATTCTTTGGTGATCTCTACCTCTATTTCAGTTCTTCATCATCCCATCGACCAAAGGACATTCTTTCCCATTTTTCACGGTCTTGATACTTTGTACCATACTTCTTAAACTTTTTCACTTGATATTTTACCTACCAAGAGTGATTATAGACTTTTTGTATACAAACATCTTTGGCTTGCTTACTAAGCACTCACACCATGTATCAAACCAGTATTGACTTCATTTATTCCTTCATGTACCTATTAATAATAAAAATAATATTCCTTGGCATATGCATCCATATAAAAATCAAATTTTTAGTTGTACTTGACTAGCTACCATGAATTGACACAACCCCTTTGATCATCTTAGATAGACCTCCATTCTCATGCTCTATTTATACATACTCTAGCATTTCTCAACTGAAATAGGTCTTAACACATTTCCTATGACTTGTTAAGTCATCATACATCACAAAAATATCACTGAAACATAATGTACCCTCAACAATTAAACAACCCAAATTTGAAATTATTGACACTCTTGACATGCTTTAAAAACATATAAGGATATTAGGCTTTGCACCACATAGGAAAGATTCAATGTTTTCAAACTCTTGAGAAAAAATTAGAACAATAAGATTTTAAATATAGTACATGAACTTACCTAAGCATATGTATCACGCATGGCACCAAAGACCTTGTTAATTTCAAGAAAATAACATTTTCATCTTCCTATGGCACATATTTCTTACTTCTACACAATATAGTCTTTCTTGATTGAACCAACTTAACATAGACCTATAACCAAGTCACCTTCATACTCATACCAAGAGAACACATTATGTCATACTAAATTCTTCATGGATGATATAGAATAATGAATAACATAACCATACTTACCTTCTTGGAAAACTTACACCATCTAAGAGTAATCTATAAACTTTAAGATCCACTATCACCAATCAAAATGATAATGCCGAGTATCATAATTCAAATAGCAAAAATTTGACCCTCTTCATATGCACATGCTACATACCTCTTTCTTGACGTTATATGACAGATCATGTTCTTACATATCTTGAATCAAATAAAAAATTGAATCTTGCTTCTTGAACTAACAACCAGGCCATATACTATTTCATTTTGATGATGATTAAAACATTTGTAGAATCATGACATGACACAATCACATTTTGACTCCTACATACTCAAGGAAACATCATACTTGAAGACTTTTCATTACTAAAGTCGACTTACTTCACAAAATAGTACCATAGCAACAAATTATACTATGATACTTTTTAATACCATTGTTAAAGACAGTGTGTTGAAAATTTAAGTGTACCTGCAACTTAGCTCCATGATATTCATTCAAGAAATATCCTTCATCTCTCATAACATATAATTTTCACATGCTATCATAGACTTGTTCCTTTATGAATACCTTACTACATACTCTTGGGAAAACCAACCACTAGGTACAAGTACTTGTGAACCATAATAACATAAAAATTTATTTTCCTCAATGCCTTGGAAAATATTTCTCCTTCTTTAAATTTACTACAGTTCTAGATTACTTTGCTTGAATAAGAATGAATATTCATTGGAAAAATCATACCTTTCCTGATCAAATGATGAAGATCGATGATATCTTGATAAATCCATTCCTTTCTTATATTTTAACCAGTTATAATGACCTTCAAATTATACTTATGTCATTACACTTAAATTTTCAACACACTTTGTCATATCATCGTCACTCAACCTTGTCTCAAATAAACTAATTTTCTCCTCATGTATTTTCATCTCTACTTCAAGACACTCTTAGATCACTTCATATTTTATTTCCATGGTTAGGGTTTCATGACTCACATCTAGAACATCATCAATCTCTAATTTTATGTCATCATTAACCTATTTGTCATCTTCTTTAGGTTCACATATATCAAGAGAAATTTAAAAATCAACTCCTAGGTCATCTTCAATAACTTTTTCATCCTCACCTAATTCAAGATCAACATAAGAACATGCCATGTATCCTTTATGAGACTTCTCATTAGTTAAATGAAGCCAAAAACTAAAAATGAGAGTGCAAAAATGAAAAACTTCCATGTATAAAACCTCGACGGTTTCAAGAAATCCCTCATTATGAACAAGAGTGTAATCATGTATAGAAATATACTTATTTCCATACTTGTGATTCAAATATATTACTTCAAGTGGTTAAACTTACTTCACAAGGACATTAATCGGATACTAGTTTGTAGAAGCATAAATACCGAGAGCGGGTAAATCATTATTTTAAAACTTTTACTTCATCAACCTTATTTTTCATTAATCAGTCATTTCATTCATTCAGCATATATCATTAATGTGATATTATTATATGTGTAACAACCATTCACAAGAGTGTAATATAAGACATAAAATAAGTACACAAGATGTAATATAGGAAACCATCAAGGTGAAGAAAACCCATTGAAACCTCTTATAATATTACTCATAACAAAGGAATTTCAAGAATATTACACATCAAGTAAGATTCATTTAGTGAAGCACCCATTTCACATGGAGTACCCACCATTATTTAGAATAACACCAATTATAAAATGAGGATACAAACCACTAAGATGATCAATTAAAAATTAAACCTCCTAAATATGATGAACTCTTAAGTATTGTTGTTTCCACAACTAGTTGTGATCGAATATTCAGCTCCATGCTCACCAAACCCTCTTAAACTATCCCTTCTCCTAACTCACTCAAATTTTCCCTTCTCTTGTTGATTAGGTATAATGACCTTGCAAAATTACTCTTAAACTATTATAAATTCATCACACCTCTTATTTTATATTTTCTTGATCCCTATAATCTTGTCTTCCTTCTTCTCTATCTCAATCACATCCTCATCATCTCAACAACTCAGAAATGGCCAAATACACATACTTATATACACAACACAACTCCTAAAAAAACCTATTTAAGAAGTTACCATAGAGGTCATTCATACTAATAATAAATTACATATAATACATCATATAAAATCACTCCAAAAGGCATGAATGGTAATACATAGCCCACAAAACTCATATAAGCATAACTAGCCCGAAATAGACCGAATACACAAGGTCTACTTCACTAACAAATGAATCATGAATATTGAGGGAAATATTCATCTAAGTAAAGGAATAAAAATTCCATAAATTTTAGGTATATCCTCTTAGCATCACTTACAAGCCCAATAATATCTACATTAGATATCTCCACCATGAAACACACCAAGAAAGAATTATGCACAACTAGGTCTTAAAACACCCGGAAAAATAGTCTTAAACAACAACCAACTTAACTTATAAAAATATTTAATAATGGATCATGGAACATATCATTGAAAATTTCTCTTAGTCTACTTTCTATAAAAATTCACTTCATTCATCAAAACATAGCACAAGGCCTCCAATCAGCTCAATCTCTTAAAGAAGTCAAAACTACCAAATTGGACTCAAGAACCAAGCTTGAGAGAAACAAGCACAAAAACATGCAATGTAACATCCAAGAAATTAAACCACTTGGAATAATTCAAGTGATACCTGATACACATATTAAACTGATCATATGCATATGTCGCATAAAATAATACACACACGCACATATGTTTCATAGAGCTTCTTAAAAAGCCTAATAGGGATAATTTGGCCACTAGGTTTTCAACATCAAACCTCCTCATATAATAAAGAAAAGAGATTAAAAACTTATGCCCCAAAACACAATCCATGATCATCAAATGTTTTTACAACAAGAAAAGCCACCAAACTCATCACAAACCACCATGACTAGGTTTTAGCCCTTAAGGCCAAAAATGGTAGGGAAAATTTTAGGACCTGTATCTTCACTTTTCTCCACTAAAGATACTTTAAAATTTTCATGTCAATCCATAACACCTCCAAAATATTTTTAGTAATACCATTTTCATATTGAAGCCCCCATCTCAAATCTGAAACTTGAAATCTCCACAAAATAAGGATTTTTCTCCTACTTCCTGAAATATCCGGAACATGAAACGACCACTAAAATGAGAGCTAGAGAATATCCTTCAATGCAGAGTTAATGCATTTACTTTTACAAATCATTTGGTTCCCATAAAATCCATCTTTCTCTTATCACTTTGCTTTATGAGGGTTTTAACTAGGGTTTTGACCTATATGGATTCTTAATGATTGTTCATAAATATGGGATGACCAAATGAACTATTTATTTTTTCAAAAACTCCTAGCTCAATGAAAAATAATTCCTAAAATCCAAAATTTCCCATGAATAACTCAAACATGTGGATGAGAAAAACAAGTTTACCTATTGCGCTACTTTTACCTTCTCAATAGCTTGGTTTTTCTAGAAATTAGATTTCTTAAAACTTCTTTACAACCTTAAGTTGAAACTTGGAAGGATGCATCATAGAAACATTTTACAACTTCTTCAACTCTCATCCATTTTCAAATGTACCTGAATCTCTCTAGAAACTAAGACTTACCATGCCTTTCTAACATGGTTATTCAAGAAAATTTCTTCAATAGACCTTCAATCACCATAAAACCTCTTAATAATGACCTGAGATGCCTTCCAAACTTCATATGAAATGTCAAAAATACCTATCATGCTTATACATGACTTCCCTACTCCATATCTCATGCTACCATACCATGCACCATACATTAAGTCTAGGAATATGCCTAGAATAATCTAAAACAACACATTCTTCCCATGAACTGACCATGATGACCTGTTACAATATCATTAACAAATTTTACACATCACTCGGACTATGTTTGAGCTAAAAATACTTCATACCACCTTAGGAGTTCACATACTATGACCATACCTACTAGACCATGCTCCAAGCCACCAAGATTCGACACTACCAATCAACCTTCATGTTTGAATTTGATTGACACCTCATGGAAAACCTAACTCACCTTGAATCCATTTACCATCAGTAAATTTTGACATCAATCAAAAAACCATAAGCATAATTTTCAACATTTTTATGGAAAAAAACCCAAAACTTGTGTTATAATCAAGATTTCTAAAAATCATCAAGATAATATTCTAGGATTGAAATTGTATAATTATTATGGGAGAAATGGGAGTGAAAAGTTTGAACTTGGGAAGATCGGTTTTGAATGAGGAAGATTAGTGGGAACTCTCAATAGACTCTTCAGATCTGTAGAAAGAATCTGGGATTAGAACAAGAGCACGTGACCTTGCCGTAAGGACGATAAGGATGAACCCATGGTAGAGACCACGTGGGTTGAGATGCTAGTAAAAAAATACTTGGACAAAAGGATTTTGAAGGAATGGATAATTCTAAAGGGAAGGGTATTATTTCTCTTAAAATCCCATAGATTCTCTTGGAAATTGCATTGTTTGCAAAATGTGCTGGGTTCATGACCCAACACCTGACCTGTTTCATAGTTGGGCCAAGAGAAGATGGGCATTGAATGGATCCATAAAGGTAACTTCTTATGTTAATGGTTATTTTTTCGTTACCCTCTCAAGAAAAGAACATATGGCTAAAATATTTTCTAGGGGACTCTAGTTTATTGGAAAGTCTCATGTTGTGGTCTAGAAATGGGAACCGACTTTTAACCCTTTTGAAAAAATTGTCTCTCGAGTTCTCTATCTAGGTTAGCCTTCCAAGTCTACCTCTTGAGGTTTGGGAACTAAATGTCCTTATACGAATAGCCAAAATATTGGGCTTTACTATAGTGATATATTATGTTACCGAAGCTAGGAAAATTCTAACTCATCCTATATTGTGTGGCAATATGTGACAAGAGGCAGCTCTAGATGGTAATATCATACTATTGTCCAAATTTGAGGATTGGCTGCAAAGATTTTAATATGAATAATACCTATTTGCTTGTATAAAATTTAAGATAGCAAAGTGCATGTCTTCGAGGATGCCCTTTATCCAAAAATAATAATATTCAAATCCCAAACCTCCACCATAGACCAACAATAGGGATAATCAATAATGGAGGTAGGTTGGAAAAAATGGCAAAGTGGTCAACTCTAGGAAGGCACCAGAGTAGGAAATTACTAAAGAAAATAATCCCTCTTCCCTAAAGGTAGGTGACTCTCACGGAGAGGGTGCTAGTAGCAAGGAAGAACAAGATAAATAAGAGTCAAATAAAAGGGAGGAAAAAAATACTTCTCCTAAATCAAAAAGAGTTGAGACAAAGTTTATCTCTAAATATAAGGGAAATTTTGCTTTAATTATGGCCCTTTGACCTTCATTGGAGGAGGTATTATCTTTTTTATTTTTCTTAAATACAAGATGATATCATCACAACCTTGAATTCCTTTGAATTATTGATGGGAGGGATGATTCCAGATACTCTAGATGTTATGTCATCTCCAAAGAATGCCATGAAGTAGAACTAAACCAAATACTACAAGAAACACCAGAGCAGATGTTGGAAAAGAGTCAACTTCTAAGGGGAGGAAAACTAATAAGGAAAAGAGGAAACCTCAAAGAAGAAGAAAGTGTAAAAATTATACAAATGCTATTTTGGGTGGCTTTCTCCATGGAAAATAAAAATAAACGATTCTACTATGCTTTGGAACATAAGAGGGTTAAACAACCCTAGTAAACATATAATAGTGAAATATCTAAGGAAAAAATATAAGCCTGACATTATGATGATATAAGAAACTAAGATGAGCCTTGGATTTAAATAGGGAAGTAAGATTATCTGGAAGGATGGTCATTAGAAAGGTGTGAATTCTATTGGTGCTTCAGGGGGTATCGTTACCCTTTAGAACCCATAGGTTGTGAGAGGTGAGTTGATAACTTCCTCATCTTTTCATGTTGCTATTAGTTTCATAGAGATTGAATAAAAACCTAGATTGTTTCCAACATTTATGCTCCGAACACGGTTAGTGGAAGGAGAAAACTATGGGGGAACTTTCAAGTTTAGGAAATTGTTTAAAGATGGTGATTGGATTATTGGGGGATATTTCAATACTCCTCTTTCCCAAGCTATGGATAAAAGAGGGGGCTCTATCTCTTACACTGACAACATGGAGGATTTAGCTGATTTTTTGATGAAGAATGATATGTTTGATCTGGATTTGGGAGGGTTGAAATTTACATGGGCCAATAGAAGAGTAGGATAGGATCTTATCCAAATCATATTGGACAGGTTTTTGGTGAATCATTTGTGTATGATTAACCAACATTATTATTTATCCACTCTCCCTATAATTGGATCGGATCATAACTCGATCCTTCTAAGATTGGGTATAAACCTTATTAAGAAAGCTAAGACTTTTATATTTGGAAACATGTGGCTAGAGAATCCAAAATTCACAACATAATCTAGGAGTGGTGAGAGGTGCAAGATCATGGGGTCTCATTTTTTAGATTGAGCTTCAAATTGAAGCATGTTAAAAATAAAATTAAATTTTATAATAAGGAGACTTTTGGGAATATATTCTAGGAGAAAAGTAGGATTGTTGAGGACCTATGAACTATTAAAGAACTGAAGAAGGAATATGGCCTTAACCCTTCCCTAAATAATCATGAACAAAATATAATCATTGAATACCATGAAACTTTGGCCAAAGAAGAAATGTACTAGAGACAAAAATCTAGGGTGAAATGGTTAAAAGAGGGTGACAAAAATACTAGGTTTTTTCACTTCATTGCTACTACTAAGGAAAATCATCTTAAAATCAATGAGATCAGGTGAGCTGATGGAAAAATAACTATTGATGAAAAGGAAATCACATATACAATTATTAATTACTTCAAGGATATTTTTTCCCTAGACCAAATCCGGAGGTGGCTATTTGGGTTAAGGTTCTTGGGTTGTTCTAGAATGCCATCTCATAATAAGAGAATAAAGAGCTTACACTCATACCCAGTGAGGAAGAAATAAGCTTTTCTTTTTTTGATATGGAACTAGACAAATATTTGGGTCTTGATGGTTTTCCTTCCTTTTTCCAACAATTATGGGAGGTGATTAAGAAATAGGTTGTTGAAATGGTCCAATATTTTTTTCATAAATGGGCACCTCCTAAAATAGAATAATAACACCTTTCTAGTTCTCATTCCCAAAATGACAGGAGCCAAGGATATAAAATATTTCAGACTAATCAGCTTATGTAATACTAACTATAAAATGATTACCAAAATCCTTTCTTTCAGGATTAGGAAGGTGCTTGCAAATTTCATATCACCCAATCAAGGGGCCTTTGTTCTTGGAATAATTTTTTTGATAACATCATTTTCATCCAAGAGGCCATCCACTCTATTGAAAACTCAGGTAGATCTGCTATGTTGGTCAAGTTAGATATGCACAAATCCTATGACAGGGTTTCATGGTATTTCCTCCTGCTATTATGGTCAAGGTAGGATTTAGTGATTTATTTATCAATATGGTTTTGAATTACATATCGTCATCTATTTTCTCTATTTTTTTTTCATGGTAAACCCAAAGGTTTCTTTCAAGTTAGTCATGGTTTGAGATAAGGGGATCCCTTCTCCCCTTTCTTTACATTATGGTTGTTGAATCTTTGAGTAGAATTTTCAACCAGACCCTAACTCTTAACCTTATTCAGGGGATTAAATTCTCTAATGGTTTACCTCCCATATGTCTTAATCAATTTGTGGATGATAATTTTCTGTTGGGGAAATATTCTATCCATGAAGCTTCTAACTACAAGAAGGTGTTGAATGATTATGAGATAGTTTCTGGACAACTTGTCAATTTTCATAAAAGTTTTGTTTTTTCATAAATGTGGAGGAGAATTTTCAAGTTAGATTGGATCACATCCTTGGGTGCAAGATTAAAACCTTCCTTGATTCCTACTTAGGGATGCCTCTTATTCACAAGAGACTAGATCTTTCTATCTAGAATAGTTTTCTAGAGAGAGTTAATAGAAAGCTAAAAATTTGGAAGGGGAACCTCCTCATACAGGTTGGAAAAATCTAACTTCTCCAAATTTCACTCCAAGGTATACCTATTTATGTAATGTCCCTCTTTAAATTTCCTACAAAAATTATTGATTCTTTGGAAAGGATCCAAAAAGGTTCTTTTGGGCTGGGGCAGAGGAAAATTTCAAATTTCCCCTTGTGGTTTGGGAAAAATTCACCAGACCTAAAATTTGTGGAGGCTTAGGACTAAAGAATATCAAACTTATGAATGAAGCCTTGGTGGCCAAAGCTGGTTGGAGGGTGATTAAATAAGATGGCCTTTGGGTGGACATCATCAGGAAGAAATACTTAAGGAATGTAGGTAGAATAGAGACTTTATTTATGTAAAATGACCTCCCTAACAGGTCTATTTTTTGGAGATCTTTTGTTACCTCCAAGGATTTATTGAGTAAGGGCATTAAGTGGAACATTGGTAAAGGAAACAACATCCATTTTCAGAAGGATTGTTGTTTGGAAGAGAATATTTTAGGTGAGGAGGAGCCCTAGAAACCTGTGTCGTAAAACTTTGAGGAAATGGGTAAAGTCTTGATCCAAAATATTTGGAGACCTACCGTGACAACCCCAAATGGTTTGTTCTAACCCCACCTCCCAAATTCAATGGTGACTATCAACCCTTCACAGATCTTAACTGTAAATTAAGGAATTTTCACATTCCCAGATTCCAACACCAAGAGGACTCTATTATTTAGAAAGAAGAGGAATCTGGAGAGTATTCGGTTAAATCTTCCTATTTCCTGAAATTCAAAGATTCTATTCAAAAGGAATATTAGAGAAGAATCTGGGTGAAATATCTCCTTCCCAAGGTGAACATTTTTTATTGGTTGGCTACACAAAATAAAATTCTCATAGTGGATAATTTGAGGAAGTGTGGCATGGTCATTCGCAGACATGCTCCCTATGTGGTAGGGAGGAGGAAAGTATTTAAAACCTTTTATTTACTATGCCCTCTCTCTAAGGAATATTTCTTTATAGTGATGGATATGTTCAAAGTTCAGTGGATGCAACCCAACACAATAGAGGATTTAAGCTTATAATGGGAGTGCCCTTTTAGATTTCTTGTCCTCATGGCAGCATAGAGGATGACACTTCCTCATTTCCTATGGTGCTTGTGGAAGGAAAGGAATGCTCTTATCTTCAAAACTAGAAAGAAAACATCAAAAAGGTTAGTTCTTGGTTAGTCTCTTCCATTAAAGAAAACAAAAAACTCTTCAAAGGAAAGATAAAAGTTGTTTATCCTAGGGTGGAAGAGGAAGTCCTCAAACAATTTTCCTTTAGTCCTCCTCTAGTTAAAATGCCTCGATCTATGATTAAATGGTCCAAACCGAAAGGGAATTATTTCAAACTGAACTTTGATGGCGTGTCAAAAGGGAATTGAGGCCAGTCTAGGTGAGGGGATATCATTAGAATTCATGAGGGTGACTAGCTCTTGGATTATACTTGGTCCCTTGGGAATTCAAAGAAATAATGTGGTGGAGGCTAGAGCCTTGTTATGGGGGTTAACTTAGCTAGGGAAAAGGGGATTAAACATATTCAAATTGAGGGTGACTCTCTTCTCATTATTAATTCTCTCAATAGGAATCACATTCAAAATTGGGCATTGGGAAATATTCTTCAAGATGTTAAGGAACACCTTAAAGCCTTTGAAACATTTAATATCAATCATACCCCTTGTCTTGGTAATAAATGTGTGGAAAATATAGCTAACTTAGGGGTGTATAGTCATGATTTCAAAGTTTGGATGAAAGGTGATGTAATCCCCTCATCTATTAATGATATTATACAACATGACAAATCACAATGATTTTCTTTATACTCACACAAGTGAATTTATTTGTCATGATTGTCAAGAAAACAAGTTTGAGTGTTGTGGTTTCACTTCCAAGATTGTCCAATTTGAGCCTAACAGTTGTAGCATGTGATTGGTTTTTCTTTGGAGAGGTAACAGAGAAATCATGGGAGGCAATAGAGTTCAAGTTGAACCTTCGAACCATGGGAGTATTGTCAATAATCCTTCTATGTGGCATATGCTCAGAATTGGGGGTTTTAGAAAGTACATTACCAAGCTACATGGGCATGATCCCTCTCTCACCAAGGATTTTTGTACTTTGTGTGGGATGAGCATAAGGTTTTGGTTCAATGAAAGGAGATAGAGGTTTAAGAGAGTTCATTTCCCAAGTCACAGAAATAGAGATGAACAGACTCAATATTTTTAAGGACATGAATCACAGGAACATGAAATCAAAGCCTTCTTTGTATGTAAGGAAAAAGTTAATTATTTCAAGGATGAAATTTCTAGGTGTTGTAATCTAGGGTTTTGGAAAGAGGTTTGTCTTCATATTATGAAGTATATTACTCTCAAAGGAAAGTATCACAAGATATATACACACCACTTGTCTTTATTGAACATGTTCAGGAAAAATTATGATGAGTATCCCTTTCTTTCTATATATGTATCTTTCAGCCTCTATGAGGGATTTTCAGGGGGTAAAGTGGAGTCCCCCATTCACAAAGGTCTCATCCTCCTTTTGTTCTAGAATGGAAAACCTATTCCAGTGAAGACAGTGGTTCCTAATGAGGAGGATGATGACATCAACCTAGTTGAGTGCCTTACCAAGATACAAGTAGTAAAAGAGCCCAAAAATAGAGTTAAGGAGGAGAATGGTCCACAAGTTAGGGCTTAGGAAGGATAATGGAAATGAAGATCCCTCCAAAGGGAAAGGCAAAATTATTGAGGATGAGGGTCAGAACTATGAGGACCTGAATAAAATAATGCAACATATGGAGATGGTCATGTAGGTTATGGAAGAAGATAATTCCGATATGAGGGAAGGGATGATAGAAAACATTGAGGCCACTAATAAGATATGTATGTCTCAAAGGAACATAAGAGGGGAAGTTACGGAGATGGATAAGATGGTGAAAGATATGTGGGATTCATTGGAGGTAGTGGAAGAGGGTTTAAAGAAAAAGAAATTCCAACTCTTCATTAGCAACTCTGAGGATGAAAATGATGGAGCGTAGATTCCAGAAGGAGATGGAGTACGAGCAAAACCAAGAGGATCCTATTAGCACTTCAGGAAACCCCCCTAAATGTTATAAGATAAAGTAGTTTTCTTTGTTTCTGTTATCAAACTAACTTTTGTCTTATGGTGAACTATTCTCAGTCCAGTAGCATGTTGTTTTGTTTTGTCTCTTTCTATGGATTAGTTTCTAGACCTTCTTTCTTTTGAGTCAATTCTATTTAACTCATTCTGGTCATATCTCTCTTTTTTCATCTTTTTGTGTTCTTTCACGATGTATTCTCTTTTGTAAGGCCTCTGGGAGCCAATCCCTATTTTTTACCTAATCTAATAAAAACAATTGTACAATTATTGTAAACATGACACATATTAAATCTGATTTGATGACTCTTGTTGAGGCATAAAAGTCATACACAAAATAAATGAATGACATGATATCATGGCCTACTCATTTTAGGACCAAAAAGTGTGATAAAGTACATGAATTATAGGTTATTGATCATTTAAACCAATAAAGGGGGTTTCTATACTAAATGTATCCTTCTAGCACTATTCCTTGTACCTTCTTCACCAACTTTAACTTTGAAAACCTCCTAAATCAATCTAATATAAAGGTGTTTCTCAAAGAAAAAGGAAAGGAAGAGTGGAGAGAAAAGAGAAAACTCTTGAAACATTTGTGTTTTAAGTACTTGATGCTTGATTATTATAAATAACATGCTTTTCTTGTTAACTAGGATAACCAAATATATCTTAGACTCGAATGTTAATACTTATGATGTAAATATTTAAAGGAAATTTAAAACTTATCTAAACTGGAAGTCAAATTTAACACTTAAACTCGCTAAATTATACCATTCATCCGATTAATCCAATCTTCTATAAACTATGGTTATTTAGTTTCATACTTGCATAGAAATATTTAAATACCACGTAGGAAAGTAATGAAAGATACATCAAATATTAATAAATATCAACACATGAGTTTGTAGTAAATAATGTAAATGAGACCATGATAATATCAACTTTCATGAGTTAGTGTTCAAATTGGATTGCATCTATTGATCAAAATTTCACCCCCCTTTTCTATAAGTGAGGAATACATAATTACAAAATATAATTTAATTTCACCTCCATCATCATGTAATGATCAATATTCATTTCCTAAATAACTGGTTGAGTAAAAAAATGTCTCAAACCAACTCAAAATGAGAAATACCCCGTGAAAATGACATTTTTCACTTGAATGTGAAAGATTCCAAGGTTTTAGCTCAATTTCTTTATTGCATTCATGAAAATTGGAGGGGAAACATGATCCAACTAAAAATATGTTATTTGGATGCTTCGAATGATGAAAACACAAGGGAGAATGGATCAAACTCATTTACGGTTAACAAACTATTTTTACCTCTTCTGTATCCATTAATATTCCCTTTTTACAACTTCGAAATGGTTGATTAAGCACATAAAAATAATTTAAACCTTTTCAAAAAGAATAATCCAAAATGCAAAGTGAGAAATGTAAATAAATCCACCTATTTTCCATGAAATTTGTGCTCTTTATTTTTCTTTTCTGTAAATTTTGGTGAACTCGTGAAACACTATAATTTTGAAAATGTTTTAAAGAACTAGTTTTTTTGTTCTACAAATTTATAACTTGAATTCACTTAGTACTCTAAGGTTCCCATAATTAATCCTTTCTTTCTTCTATGCCTGAAGGTCACCTTCCTATATTAAATCGGTGATCATGTTTCCTTTTATATTCGGTCTATGTGAACTTGTGAAACACTAAGTCTCTAAAATACACAAAACACTAAGTTATTTATTCCATAAATTTTAAAATTAGTTGGATCTAACTCCTATTTTTCCTCATTGTGCCTTGTGGTACATTTTTCTTGCATCACGACTTCCATTGAGAAAAATACATCATTTACTTTTGAATTGAACAACTCCATAGAATTCTATTTTTTGAGGTCTATGTAACATTGTTTTATATTTCCTCTCTGCTTCATGGTTTATCCATTGTTTTTCCATGGAAGAATAGATTTTTAAAATCCTCCCAACACTAATTTTTCAGAAATGTTGCTAAACAACAGTTTTCAAAAATTCCACCAAATATTGAGTTTTTAATTTCCTAAGATGTTCATTCTTTTCCTTTTGAATTACAATAATAAGACACATTTTAAATCAGTTAAGAAACCTAAAATTTTTACTATGTGTAAATATTTAATCTGATTTCAATAAAAAATTGAATAATTTCAACAATAAAATATCAGTAATGCAAATCAAATCTCTTTAAAAATGGAAAAAGTATATATTTAGATGATACCAATCTATATGAAGATCAAGAGGGCACCCATTTGGATTTAATCATTTACAATGAGGAAGGGAGTTATGCAATAACAAATGGTGACTTAATGGGGAAAATACTATCACGTATTTAGAACTCATATCTCTAGATTTAAAAATGTTAATAAAAGACTATGAATTCAAAGCTAAGTATCTCCAATGCAAGCATGCCTTTCAAAATTGAATAACTTAATCATATTCAATGGCATACTAATCCATAACAATGAATAAAGAGATTCATGTGTGTAATGGGTCTATTACCCATGGTTTTTCTAATATGCAATCATTTTGGGATGAGAGGCTCATTTGATAGCTTAGTGATTGGTTTTTCTTTTATTTGAAATGATTTAAAGGGTGAAGTGTTTGGAAATTTCTCTACTTCTAGAAAGGAATTCATATCCCTAAGAAATATTCCTTTCACTTCTTTCATATCCTTTCTCTACATCTAATCAAGCATTTATATCCCTAGTGGAGGTTTCTAGAATCACCTTTCAAATAAGTCCTTTTATTTTTGTTTATTAACATGTTTTCAATGCCTTCATTTATAGGCTTGGGAATCAAGCTATAAGGTTAAGGGATTTATTAAATGAGATCATTTAGGCACTCTTATTTGAAAACAATCAAGATCAAGAAGAAAAAATATAGTTTTTTAAATTTATTTCCTTTTGATGCTTATCCTTTTCAATTGTTAGAACCTTTATAAAATTCACTCAATACTTTGGGTAACTCAATTTTATTAAGGTAATTTTTATTAAGAGATACTTATCAACATTTCCTACTATCCACTTTATAACCTTTCTAACATAATCATACCTTCCAACAAGTTATTGCTCAATTTTTTTTACATAAATACAAGATAGGCCAAACAAAAGAAACAAACACAAAAACTAAAAGAAAATTGTAAAAATAAAGAATGAACTAGAAACAAAAATTAAACTAAGAAAACTAGAAATGTAATAAGAAAACTAATATATAAAGCAAGAAATTTATAAAGGGAAACTACAATAATTCCCTGATTTAAACATTCCATGATTACTTTTGATGGGGCCACAAAGAAGTAATGTTTTAGTAATTGACCATTGAATGGAAGTATTACTTCTTTCCCTTGTAAATATTTCAATCTGAAAGTGTTTTGGCCTAAAATATTAGCTATTTGATAAGGCCCAATCCATAATGGTGAGAATTTGCTATGCTAACATTTATTCTCATGGTTTTTGTCCAATAGAAGCACTTAATCTAATATATTTCTAATTTTATCACTTTATCCCTCTTACCAAACCACCTCTTGAAAATATATTTATGCATATTGATGTTTTACAAGGATCAATCGCTTCCATCTTCCATTTGGAGAATGTCTAAAATTCTTGATTCAATATTTTTCTCCTTCCACGTACTCCTTCATGAACTCATAGGTTGGTAATATATGTGTGATTCGGAAAGAAAGTTTTTGTCCATTATTACACTAATAAAAATGGGGAATACTTCATATATTTTTATGTCTTGTCTTATCATCCCATAGGGCATAATTTAACAAATAATTCCATTCGCTTGGCCTCTTGTCTATTTATTTCTTGATGATATTGATCAAATTTTAATTTTTGATTCAACCACTCCATTTCCTTGGGGATAATGCTTTGATGTAAAAATGATGCTTATCTTATAATCATAGTCCCATTCTTTTAAATTTGCATATGCAAATGTCATCCCATTGTCACAAATGAGAGAAAAAGAATAACCAAAATTGGTTTTGATGTTCTCCTCAAGGAATTTGATAACCTCTAATGTCATGTAGTTTTTAGTAGTAATAACTTCAGTCCATATTATGCAATAAACCAAGGTAATTGGGAAAAATTATGATTTTTGATGAATTTGGGTTAGTGACCCCTTTAAAATCCAAGCCCCTTTATGAAAAAGGTATACCCTTAATCACTATTTGCAATGACATAGTTGCATGTGTTTCGCTACTAGTGAAATTTTTGAATTGATGATAACTCATAACATGTGCATGATAATCCTTGAATATTTTTGTCCATTAATAACAAGCATTTAAAATCTTATGATAAGTTGTTATACCTAATGGATGACCACTTCAAATATTCTCATCATAGTTACAAAGGATATCAATAACTTCTTCTTTAGAGACACACCTCAAATAGAAACCTTCATAGTTATTTCTATAAAGGACTTCCTTTTTAATCATGAAGTGAGAGGCCTTCAACCTCAATGCTCTCCTTTGTTCTCTTTTAAATGAGATGGATATGGTATATAGTATATAATGAATGATATGATTATACCATTCATTTTTTTATCATATCTTCTTTGTCCACTTACATGATATCAATCCTATCACCAACATTAAACATGAGTTCTTCCAAGCATTTACCTCTAATAATATTATTTGTTTTGATTTATAAATCAAATTATTGTAATTTATTCATCCACTTTCCCCTTATTTCTCCCAACTTATTTTGTCTTATCATCCACTTAATGGTTGGTTCTGTAACAATGGCATGCAATTTTCTTCTAAAGTACATAATGTCTAAACTTTTTCACTGATTTTATCAAGGTAAATGATTTTTTGTCCATTTAAGAATTGTTGAGTTAGGAATCTTTCAAGTTTTTTCTCATGAATGCAATTGAATGTTCACTATTTTTTAATATTTGAGTTAGCATAGTGGAAATGGTGTGATCGGAGGCATAAGAATCCAAGTTCGAAATATTTGGAAAAGTCAGGGATGATCATAAATGGTACTTGGGTGATTGCTTCCTTGATGTCTTGAAAATATTTTTCAACCTCCTTGGTCCATTCAACTTTGGAATCCTTCTTCCACATATAATTTTATGACTGAAAATTCTTAGAAAAACCAAAAATGAATTTCCTTAAAAAATCAATTTTTCCAAAAAATAATTGCAATTCTTTCCTTCTATTAGGTATGTTGATTTTTAATTTTATCAAGGTCAATGGAAATACCTTCTTTGGTGAGAAAGTGACCAAGAAATTTACCTTTTGTTACACAAATTTTTTTTTATTAGGATTCAAATAAATCCCATACTTATTTTACCTTTCAAGAACCTTTTTTAAATGTCCAACATGATCATATCTATTCTTAGAAAGCACAGTCAAATCATCCACATAAATAATAATGCACTTACCATTGAGAGCTTGAAAATATTGATCCATTTCTCTTTGAAACATTGTACCAACATTGATTAAACCAAATATCTTCCTCTTATATGAAAATTTTTCCCACTTGATGGTGAAGTTTGTTTTGATTTTATCATTTTTGTTTAATAACACATGATTATATCCTAAAAATACATCAAGAAAAGACATCATTTCATATCTGCTAACAATTTTTATGACCTCATCAAGAGAAGGAAGGGGATAATTTTCCTTTTTGATGCTCTATTCAAGTTTCTAAAATCTATACATAGTCTTATCTCCCCATTCTTTTTCTAATAGGCACAAGGTTAGATACTTAATTTGAGTGTTTAACACAAAAAAATACTATTATTTAGTAATTTTATGACATCTTTGTTAATAAGAGGTTCTAATAGTGGATTCACTAGTCTTTTCCTTTTCCTAAAAGATTTATGTCCTTCTATCAAAGGTATAGTGTGGGTGATAATTTTAGGGCCGAAGTTTTATCAAATAATCATAAAACTATGAAATGACATCTTGGTAACTCTTTAAAAACTTTTTCACCTTATCCTTCTCTACATCTAAGAATACTACGCTAATATTCACCAATTTAGTCATCTCTTTAGTGTCTAGGTGGATATGATCATAATACTTATCATTTTTCTTAGGTTTAGTAGTACTCCAAAAAATTAATCATAATCAAACATCATTTCAAGAGATATCATACCTTTATGAATATTATTATCCTTTAGATTCAAAACAACATCATCATTCAAATCATCCATATCCTTCTCATCTATAATATGAGATGAAAAACATTAGAGCTATTTAAAAATAGAATTATTTTTATCATCATTAAATACCTAAAAATGATCTATGTTATCTAGTACTAAAGGAATGAGAACCATATCTACCACCATTATACTCTCCTCCAACTCTTGAGTAGGAATAAGAGAAGCGAGAAATGTAGCCAATGAATCAGCCTCTTGGTTTTGTTTCCTAGGTACAAACAAAATGTTAAATGCATCAAAATATTCAATCATATCCAAAACTCTATGTTTATACATTTTAGGATAAGAATGCTTGTATTCATACTTACTTCTAACATTCTTGACAAAAACCTCAGAATCACCAAAAAAATTAGCATTTTGATCTTATGTTTAATGGAAAATCGTAATCATAATATTAAAGCTTCAAAATCATCTAAGTTATTGGTGCAAGGGAATTGTAATTTGTATGAGAAATAGTAATGTTGTTATTTTTTTCCCTTCAAGATTATTCCTACACAAATCCCATGTTTGGAACATCGACCATCAAAATGTAAACTCCATGGACCTGATTTTTCTTGGTTTTTTTCTAGAAATATTGGTTTCTCCACATGCAATGTGTATACTACAATATCAGCTAAGAAAAGTTTAATTTATTCATTAGTGGTATTATAAATAATAATCATATACTTAATTTTAGGTTCCCTCTCTATCCTATTTTGGTTTTTGATTACTCTCCAACGTAGCCACATGTGAAAAAAATTAGTTGACATATAACCATTCAAAACCTTTAACCATTCCATACTCAACAACATGTCATATGCCTTAGAGATTTCTATAACCTAAAATTTCTAAAAATTTCTAAATTCTAGGCTCATATGATAATTACATATGAACATTTAGAAGCTCTCCAATCACCTCAACCTTGTATTTTTCTAATTACAAAACTATATTATCATATTTGATTAGGGTAAGACCATGTTTTTTGTAAATGTTGAGGGCTATAATGTTTCAGATGCTCCCAAACCAACTAAGAATTTATGTAAAATTTTCCCAAATATTCTAATAGTCAAAAGGAAAAGTGGAAATTCAGTTTTTATCTTGTAAAAGAAACATTAGAATGATAATGTTTTTGGGGTCCCCTAGAGGTCTTATTGTCTAAAGATTTCAACATTAAATATTGTTGTTTTATGATTTGAATCGTCCCATGAAGGTTATATTTTCTTTAATATTTTCATGTCTTCCATGAGTATTATAATTGGTTTTGGGCATACCTAGGATAATTTTTACATATTAGAATAATTCCCCTTTAGAGGATGAGGTTCATTGTTCACCTTTAGATCCAACATCGAGTAGTGCTAACATTTTGAGATGTTGATGTTGTGTTGTTAACTCTATTTCTCAAAGTGTAGTTAATATTTTGATACTTATGAAAATAATGCACCTCCTCTGTATTTTATTTAGGTTAATTTTCCTCTTGAAATGGAAACCAATAAGCGTCCACCACCACAGTAGATCTATGTGATTTGGATTTTCCAAAAGATTTATATGAACTAGTCATATCACTTGAATTTGGAACAATTTCAAAGTTGTCTAATTCATTTTGAAAGACTTCAAAGGCATGAAAAAACTCCACACAATCCAAATCACCATGCTTGGTTGTATTGTGAACCCTACACCAATTAGGAAAAGCAATTTCACACACATTAATTTTAGGCATTTTATTTGATGAAGATTCAACTTGATTGTTGTTATTCATGTTAAATGACCTATTATTATATATTTTATTAGTTGTAATTTCTTTGTGGGTTAACTTCATTTGCATTTCCTACTTTCCTTTAGAGGTTTATGAAGGATTTGCCTAATTTTCTCACCATTATTTGGATTGAATCCAATTCACCCTTAGAATTTTCTTGGTTAGGGGTGTTGTCTCATGAAAACTACTCTACGTTTTCATAGCCAAATTCAAATTTTTTGAGCTTATGTCCTTTTTTGGTGTTTAAGCCAAGTTAGAGATTCAATAATTTAGTAAAAATTGCACCCTAGTGCTATATAAATCTTTTTTTGCTCGTTTTGAGAAATTCTCCATCTCCTGGTCTATGCAAAAATATCCTCTTTACAATCTCCTTTGTGATCAATTTTTTTACCTATTCTATGGCCTGGGTCATCAAATCATTGTTTTGCCTCCATGCCTCTGATTCACAAAGGAAATTCAAAACTTGGGACCCGAAAAGCTAAAATTTCTTATTGCGAAAAATCGAAGTTTTTGTCCTAGGTTGTACAAGATCACAAGGGACACTTGAGACCCGAAAAGCAAAAATTGCCGATTGTGGAAAAAGTAGAATTTTTCATCCCAGGATGCACAAGTTCACAAGGGACACTTAGGACCTAAAAATATGAAATTACCAATTGCGGAAAAAGTGGAAGTTTTTATCCTAGGCAACACAAGTTCACGAGGGACACTTGGGACCCAAAAAGCTGAAATTTTTGATTGTGGAAAAAGTGGAAGTTTTCGTCCAAGGCTACACAAGTTCACGAGGGACACTTAGGACCCAAAAATCTAAAATTACCGATTGCGGAAAAATTTCCAGTGCCGCACAAGTTCACGAGGGACACTTGGGATCCAAAAGCCGGATTGGTGAAAAATTAAAAAGCATGAGAAAGGGTCGGGAGAGGAAATTGAGTTTTTGAGCCTTTTTCCAAAAAGGTTAAAATGTTTAGAAAATATCCATGACCCCATCTCCAACCAAAATGTGTCAAATTGAGCAGCGGGTTGGCGGAGAAATTTTGTTTTTGAGCCCATTTACAAAAAGGCAAAAAGTTACAAAGTGTCCTGCAGCCCCGATCATGCTATCAAGGAAAAATTCAAAGCTTCAGCCCATAGGGAAAAAGTCAAAAATCAAATCCCACTATTGAAAATTTAAAACAGAAGAGCGAGCTGGTGGAGGAAATTGAGTTTTGAGCCTTTTTACAAAAAGATTAAAATGTTGAGAAAAGAGCCGTGAACTACCTAGAACCGAGAACATGTCACATTTCCTAGTCAAATCGGGCAATGGGTCAAGAGAAAATTGATTTTTGAGAAAAAAGGTTAAAATGTTGAGAAAAGGGCCATGACCCCATTTCCAATTAGAAGGTGCCACGTGTCTAAGTTGAAAATTCAAAGTGGGGGTGCGGGCCAATTTTTTCCAAATTTCCAAATCTCTAAAAACTCAAATTGCAAAGGGATTTCCCTCATAACCAGTCCAATCTATTCCTATAATGTGGATGGAATGATTTCAAAGCTATAGGAGCAAATCAAATGGTCTATATTTAAACTAGCAAATCAAATGTAACAGTTTCTTTGCAAGATCTAGTTTTTAACCCACCATGAGTGTTTTCTTCACAACAAAGGAATTTGAAAAGGTGTCGAGGATTTGTAAAGATTGTAACCATTTTGGAAAAGGATATAATGGCTTCTCGACGTCATTCCAAGGGTGGGTGATTTATTTCAAAAGGACTAGAGTGTTATGTACCTGGAAAAGACAAAAATGCCATTCTTCTTCTATTTTCTCTTCTTCCTCGAATTTATTCCATTCTCAAGCTATGTACAAACTCTACTCGAGCTTCAATAATAAAAATAAGGAATTATTTCCTCTTTGATTGAGGAATTTATTGGTAATTTGTGACCAATGAGGTTCATTCATTCTTGTAGCTTATCCTACGGATTTATTTTTCTTCTGATTATAAATGCATGTAAATGAAATTTCTAATTAATGTGTGTGGGAATATGGCATTCTACTCACAACATTATTTTGTCCTATCTACATTCTCACTCCCTTTCCCCTTCTCAAAAAAAGTTCTTCCCTAGTGAGAAATTTCTAGCTTTTCCACAGGGTCAATGGAGTGCCCTTGTTGGATCTCTTGTTGAAAGGCCACCTTTGAAATTGAATTTTTGATGCATGCACATACGGAAGCTGTACTGTTCAAGTAGAGGGACTTAGATTCACATAGCATTGGCTTGAAACTTACTAATTTGTCCACAAAACAAATTTTCTTGACAACAATTTTTGGCACCCACCATGGGGTAGATTTTACACATCTCGCACTAATAACGACCCCCGGGTCATAAACTACAAAAAAATATTCTAGAAGAAAATTTTCTTGAGATTGAATAATCACACAGACTACATGGATGTAAATTGTGGCTATTCTAGGAAATCCTCCTATTGAGAGACATGATTTACTCTTACACATCTAAGAACACATTGCTTCAGATATAAAAGAAGTTATTTCACATAATAGATAAAGTGTCAATCAATAATTCATTGCCATAAGGATTTTGGACCTGGAAGAGGAACATGTTGTTGAATTGGAAAGGTAGAGACAAATTCTAGCACCCCAAAGAAGAGTATAAACTTTCAAGCTGGCTGATAGAAGATACACCCGGCAACTGAGGCAAGGAGGAAAAATTGATCCCACATTTGAAGATCTTGAAAGAGAGGTAGTTGTTGAGGAGGAGATAAGGGCTCAACTTGAAGAAATAGAAAGACTCCAAATTGAAGCAGAAGAAAGAACAGTAGCAAAAGTAGCCTTAACAAGATTGGAGGATAGAAACAGGAATAGAATGGGTGATCGTGAGTGTGAGGAACGTAGGACCAATGTACGATGGGGAAGAAATACCAGTCCACTGGCTCTTGCTCAACCACTCCATGAGCTCCCAAGAGGCTCAAGAAAGAACTTTGCAAAATTCAAAGGGGATGGTTCTCTGCTCCCAGAAGAACATGTAGCAGCATTCATCACTACTTGTGGAGTGTTGGGAGTTGAATATGAAGATGCTTCAATTATGGTCTTCATGGATTCACTCTAGGAAAAACTATTGAATGGTTCTACATGTTGCCCCCAAGATCTGTCACATTCAGGAAGATATAAGAAGTGCATTTGAACATAGGTTCAAGAGCACAGAAGATTGTCAAGACCTATTGGTCCAATTGGTTTAGATGAAGAAGGAGACCTCTGAATCAATGAGAGATTTTGTAGCAAGGTATGATAGGTTGACAAGGAGGATCCCAGAAGATGTGTTACCCTCTGAAAACAACTTGAAAATATTCTTCATCAGTGCTTTGCCACCAGAAGTTGGTTTCTTCCTTAGAAGAGCCCAACCAAGAACCTTGAGGGACACTAAAGACTTTACAATTGAGACTGATGATGATCTAATTATTTCTAGAAAAGTGAAAGGACCAAATGGGAAGTAAAAAGGTCAAAGTTCAAATCCAATCACCATGGATCTAATGTTTTAAAAATGGGAAATGATTTAGTTGCTTTGAAGAAGCAACTATCACAAATCACAATGAGGAATTCTCCAAGGAGATAAAATTCTCCCGATAGACCAATAATTGCTCCATCTCCTCATAGGATTTCTATTGAAGCACCAGTCAATGCCATTTGTGATGCTAGGGAAGCGAAGAAGGAACAAATATTAAGGAAACTAAAGAAGAAAGCATGGATGACTATGAAAACTATATTTAAATTGAAGATTTTGGCATGAAAAATGGCCCGATTGAATACGATGATGATTAGGAGGAAGGTGATGAAGAAGCTCCAAGTTATTCATGTGCTATTTTCACTGCACAATCCAAGAATGGTATTTCAGCCTTAAAAGTTGCAACTAAGAGTATGAAGAACAAAGAACATAGATCTTAAAAGCCTCCACTAAACAAGATCATCACTAGGGGATCACCATTACCACCTTCTATGGAATTGGCTAGAGCGAAATAAGATTCACCAGTTGTCAAGGATCACACTTTGCTATGTGAAGTAAGTTATCTAATTCTTCTCCCAACTCAAAATTTGTTAAGAGCAATTATCTTGTAAATGCTAGTTCTGTAAGAACATCTAGATTCAATCAAAGGCTACTCCCCCATATCCTTCCAAGCCAATTGATACATTTGAAAAGGAGAACCCAACACCAAAAGTAATAAAACCCATGTCATTTAAATCCTCTCCCACTGCTAGAACCTCTTCCTCATCTACCATAACTCCATTTGACTTTATGGAGCATGCAAGCAAGACCAAAGTTTAGCTCTCTGAGATTAAATACCTACAAAAAAATCCTTTCCAACTTGATAGATTCATCAAGGTAGTTCATGGTAGTAACCATTTTTCTTCATGCCCAATCCCTAAAGGCATATTACCCACACCATCCATACCTCCTTCCCGAAACATGTTATCCCTCAGTTTCTCCATCGCTAACAGAGTTGAGCCTTTTTACCTATCACTACTCATCAAAGGATTCCAGTTGAACAATTGCATCATAGACTCTGGAGCCTCAGATAATGTGATGCCAAAAAAAGTTACAAATTCTCTTGGCCTCACTTTGACCCGGGTAAATGACACATGATACTCAATGGAATCTAAACAAGTTCCATTGGTAGGAAGGATTAAGGATGCTTAGGTTGCACTAGCTAATTACCCTAATAAGAAGATACTCTTGACCATTTTGGTGGCAGACATCCCAACATCTTTTGGTATGCTGTTGAGTAGAAGTTTTTGTAGAGATCTAGGTGGAGAAATAAAAATGGATTGGTCATCTGCAACTATCCCAGTGAAAGGAGAAATGAATAAGTTTCTGCCAGTAAGGAAAATGAAATTCACAGTAAGGAAATATGATGATCCAAGAGCTAACATCCTCTTTCAAGATTGTGGGCTAGGAAACTACTTCCTTACATCACAAAAGGAAGAGAACTTTCCACTCCTCATGGAAGAAGAAGAAGATCATATTTGGACAATGGAGTTTGATGGCAGTCATTCTAGAGTAGGTTTAGGAGCTGGTGTAGTATTATACTCTCCCTCCAATGAGATATATCCTTTTTCCTACAAGCTGCAATTTGATAATACAAACAATACTATAGAGTATGAAGCATTGATTTTAGGCATGAATGCAGCAGAGGACATGGGAATCAAGAAGTTGAGATGTAAAGGTGATGCAGAGGTTATGGTGAAGCAGGTCCGCTAGTAATATCAAGTGAAAAATCCAAGGCTCATGCACTATAGAAACAGAGTGTGGGACTGCATTGAATTCTTTGATGCATTCTCCATTGAAGCTATTCCTAGGGAACAAAATGAAATGGTGGATTCTCTAGCAATGTCAGCTTCCTTAGTGACACCTCATCCTTATTTTTGTAAAGATAAAGTGACCATTGAGATGGTGTTTAGATCTAGTATACCAGATAATGTAAATCACTGGCAGGTATTTAATGATGGTAATCAGATCCTAGCCTTCTTAGAATAAAGGGATAATTTTAATAATCTGTTCTTTGAAGGAATTGAAAAAACACACCATGAATCAATCCCCAAATAAGATAAAGAAGGAATTGAGGGAATTGATGAAGAGGGAGTAATCAAACTGAAAGGAAACAAAATCCCCAAAGGCTTAGTTTCTTTGGAAGACCTCTTTGACAAGCATGATAGGTTCATCCAAGAGAAAGAAAAATAGTCTTCTCGGTGTCCATCTGATTTTGATCAAGAAAACATTGGCACTTTAGAGAATCCAAGGATGGTTAACATTGGTAAATGTTGCTCACCAAAAGAGAAGAGAAAGTTTTTGCTCTACTAAAAAAGTACTCAGATGTCCTGGCCTACTCCTATGATGAACTCAAATCTTTTCAGCCAAAATAAATGCATCACTCCATTCCTTTAAAGCAAGGAGCGAAGCCCTTGAGGAAAAACAAAGGCCCTATAATCCAAAGATTTCTGATGTTATCAAAGAAGAGGTGACAAAGATGCTCAATGCTAGAATCATTTTCCCCATCCACCATTCAACATGGGTGGCTAACATTGTGCTAGTAAGGAAGAAGAATGGGGAAATAAGGATTTGTGTAGACTTCCGAAATCTGAATCAGGCATCTCTCAAGGACAACTACCCTCTTCCAATCATGGATCATATTTTGCAAGAACTCACTAGATCTGAGATTCTCTCTTTACTTGATGGATTCTCATGGTACAACTAAATCAAGGTGGCAGAAGAGGATTTGCAACAAAACAACCTTCACAACACCTTCAAGTACTTTTTCCTAGAGTAGAATACATTTTGGCTTGATCAATGTTGGAGCTAATTTGCAAAGAGCAATGGACTTGGCCTTCAAATATTTAAAACATTACATCATCATTTACCTTGATGACCTCACATTTTTTCAAAGAGGAGAGGAGACCATATTTTTCATTTGGAGCAAGTCCTTGCAAGGTGTAGGAAACATGGCATCTCTCTAAATACAAAGAAGTGCATTTTTGGAGTCATAGAAGGTAATTTATCGGGACACATTGTGAACAAACATGGAGCACACATTGATACTAAATGGGCCAGATCTATCCAAGCACTAACCTTACTAAGTAACAAGAAGGGGGTTCATTCATTCTTTGGAAAGGTAAACTTCCTTCATCATTTTGTGCTGAGTTCTCTGAACTAACTAAGCATATAACTTCTAGGATGAAACCTCAAGCAATTTTCAAGTGGAATAAGGAAGGAAATTTTTTTGAGGAGATCAAGAAATCCATTTCCAAAGCTCCAACTCTTGTGTCTCCAAATTTCAACAAGGATTTCATCACATATTGTTATGCATTAGAACACACATTCTCCGATTTCCTTTTTCGAAAAAATGATGAAGGTTTGGAAGCACCCATTGCTTTCATGAGCTATCCTTTGAAAATTCATGAGATAAAGTACAACCAATTGGAGAAACATGCCTACGCAGTGGTCAAAGCTATTAAAATTTTCAGATTCTACATTCTCAATTCCCATACTGTGGTGATGGTCCTTAGAAGTGCAATCAAGTCCATTTTGACTCAATAAGATCCTAGGGCTAAGAGATGAAGTTGGATTGCAAAGACCGAAGAGTATGACTTGGAGATTAGACCCTCCAATTTGGTAAGAGGAAATGGTTTGTGCAAGGTGATTGCTAAAGATGAAGCTCTCAAAGCTCGAGATAGGGGAAAAGGATGGTGTTTTGTCAACCTGTTTAGGAGACAGTCCACAGGTGCTCTTTGTCACCACCACTGATGAGTGGTATGTTGACATTTATTACTATCTCACTTATGGAGCATGCCCCACTCATCTTGATTACAAACAAAGAAGGACACTCAGGATAAAGGCAGCCAATTTTATGATCTAGAATCATGCACTTTATGAGAGAGGCCTAGATGGTTGTTTCCTCGGGTGTGTAGATAAGGAACAACTAGAAAAGTTTCTCGGGGCATATCATGATCAAGATTTTGGTGGAAATTTCTCAGTAATGGTCACCTCACATAATATCCTCAGAGGGAGATATTATTGGCCCTCCATATTTGTATACACTCAAGATTGGGTTTCCAAATTCAAATCATGTAAACAATTTTTGGAAAGATACAACTAACTGCATTGCCACTCGGGCTGTGGTGATTGAAGAACCATTTCAACAATGGGGGATAGATTTTATTGGTGTTTTGAATCCTCATTCTAGTGTAGGACATACTTATGTACTCAATACTAATGATTACTTCACTAAATGGGTGGAAGCCATCCCAAAATAGTAAGCCAACTCTGAAACAATCTGCAACTTCATCAAGGATAATATCATTGTTTGTTTTAGAATACTGCAGAAAATTGTTGTAGACAATGCCACCTATTTTTATTCCAAGGAGTTCACAGAGTTTTTTATGTCTTTAGAATCCCCTTAAATCACTCTTATAACTACTACCCATAGGGAAATGGGAAAGCTAAGTCAAGCAACAAGAATATTGTGACCATTCTTTGCAAGCTGGTAGATGAGAATCAAAGGAACTGACACAAGTTATATAATGCATTGTGGGTTGATAGGATCACTCCTAAGAAGGAAATAGGTATGTCACCTTTCCAAATGTTTTATGGAGTTGAGGTAGAGATTCCCCTCACAATTGAGATGGCAGTCCTCAAGTTGTTGTAAGAAATAGAAGATTGTCAATATAAAGACTCCATCGACAAGAGGATCCTCTTCCTAGAAAATTTGGAAGAAAGAAGATGCCAAGTGGTTCATAAAATTAAAGAACACCAATTAAAAGTGAAGAAGATCATTGACAAGAAGGAAAAGGAAAGAGAATTCAAGGTTGGAGATTTTGTTCTATTATGGGACAAGAGAAGAGAACCAAATAACAACCATGGAAAGTTTGATTCATTATAGCTTAGCCCATTCCAAATTCATGGAACTTGTGGTCATAATTTTTTTCTCCTCTCATACTTGGATGGAACACCATTGGAATTGCCTCGAAGTGGGAAATACTTGAAACAATATCATCAATGAAAGTGGGTTGTCCCCCGTCTTGTACCATAGGTGATTTTTGTAGGTGTGTTTTTCCCTTTTTCTGTTGTGTGGTTCTAGTTTTGTTTTGTTTTGTTTGTTGTGTGTTTTCTCCTTCTTTCATTATTTCTCAAAACTATACATGACTCTGCAAGGCCCAATGGATAAGGCATTGGTCAATGTAATATGTTTTGAAACTTGAGATTTTAGATCCTCATGTCGTGCCCTAGCCATGCGCAGTTCACGGCATGTCCCCAAGCTAGATCCAATTGTTGTCTCCTAAAAACTACTCTATGTTTTCATATCCAAATTCAATTTTTTTGAGCTCATGTCATTTTTTGGTGTTTAAACCAAGTTAGAGATTCAAAAATTAGCAAAAATCGTGCCCTAGTGCTATTTAAATCTCTATTTTGCTCATTTTGAGACATTCTCCATCTCCCGGTCTGTGCATGAAATATCCTCTTTACAATCTCCTTTGTGATCATAATTGTTCGCCTATTCTATGGCTCCTGGTCATCAAATCATTGTTTTACCATGATGCCTCTAGTTTGTGGAGGAAATTCAAAACTAGGGACCCAAAATCTAAAATTGTTGATTGTGGAAAAAGTGGAAGTTGTTGTTCCACGTTGTACAAGTTCACAAGGGACACTTGGGACCCGAAAAGTTGAAATTTATGATTGTGGAAAAAGTGGAAGTTTTTGTCCCAGGCTGCACAAGTTCACGAGGGACACTTGGGACCCAAAATCTGAAATTAATGATTGCGGAAGAAATGGAAGTTGTTTTCCCAGTCAGCAGTTCACAAGGACACTTGGGACCCGAAAACCAAAATTTCCATTTGCGAAAAGTGGAAGTTTTTATACCAGTGCCGCACAAGTTCATGAGGGACTTGGAACCCAAAAATATGGATCGGCTGAAAAATTCAAATGTGGGAGAGTGGGCGGCAGAGGAAATTGAGGTTTTGAGCCTTTTTCCAAAAAGGTTAAAATGTTTAGAAAAGAGCAGTGACCTCGTCTCCAACCAGAACGTGCCATGTGTCCTAGTCAAATCGGAGCAGTGGATTGATAGAGAAATTTGTGTTTTTGAGCCCCTTTGCAAAAAGGTGAAAAGTTAAAAAGTGACCCATAGCCCCGATCGGGATATCAACAAAAAGTCAAAGCTTGAGCCTATAGGGAAAAATTCGAAGGCAAAGCCCACTATTGAAAAGTCAAAGCGTAAGAGCGGGCTAACAGAGGAAATTGAGTTTTGAGCTTTTTTGCAAAAAATATTAATATGTTGAGAATAGAGCTATGACCCCACCTACAACCGAGAGCGTGCCATGTGTCCTAGTCAAATCAAGCGGCAGACCGGTGGAGGAAATTGATTTTTGAGAAAAAAAGGTTAAAATGTTGAGAAAGGGCCATGACCCCATTTCCAATCAGAAGGTGCCACGTGTCTAAGTTGAAAAATCAAAGTGGGGGTGCAAGCCAATTTTTTCCAAATTGCCAAATCTCTAAAAATATCAAAATTCAAAGATCTTTCCCTCGTAACCGCTCCAATCCCTTCCTGCCATGTGGATGACCCTATTTCAAAGCTATACAAGAAAATCAATGGTCTATATTTGGTGGCAAATAGAATCTAACGATTTCTTTACAAGATCTGGTTTTTAACTCATCATGAGCATTTTCTTCACAACAAAGGAATTTGAAAAGGCATCGAGGATTTGTAAAGATTGTAACCATTTTTGCAAAGGATATAATGGCTTCTCGACGTCATTCCAAGGGCTGGTGATTGATTTCAAAAAAGACCAGAGTGCTCTGTACCTGGAAAAGATAGAAAATGCCATTCTTCTTCTATTTTCTCTTCTTCCTCAAATTTATTCCATTCTCAAGCTATGTACAAACTCTGCTCAAGCTTTAATAATAAAAATAAGGAATTATTTCCTCTTTGATTGAGGAATTGATTAGTACTTTACGACTAATGATTTTCATTTTGTATTATAGCTTCTCCTATAGATTTGTTTTTCTTCTGATTATAAATGCATGTAAATGAAATTTTTAATTTAATGTGTGTGGGAATCTGATATTCTACTCACAACATTATTTTATCCTATCTACATTCTAACTCCCTTTCACCTTCTCGGACATTTTTTTAGTGAGAAATTGCTAACTTTGCCATAAGGTCGGTGGAGTGCCCTGTTGGATCTCTCGGTCAAAACGCCGCCATTGAAATCCAATTTTTCATGCATGCGCATATGGAAGCTACACCGTTCAAGTAGAGGGACTTAGATTACCATACTGTGTTGGCTTGAAACTCACCTATTTGTGCACAAAACAAATTTTCTCACCAACAAGGGGCTAGAGAAATGGTATTATTGGTCTAGAATAGGGTTTGATTATTATTTTCTTATGTGTTAAAGTAAGGCATAGGATTAATAAGACCTTGTTGTTGATTTTTGTGATGAAATTGATGGGTAAAACATTTACAATGGGGTTTGTATGTAATTTTGTAGATCTTGATTAGCTGGAGAAATATATTAAGATGTGGATTCTGGAAGGAAGTAGAAACATATCCTTAAATTGCATTTTTGCATCAATTTGGATAGCTTGAGCATATGCATTTGTCAAGGTAGTGATGTTTTGTGACCTTCTCGGGAATAAAAAGGTCATAAGATCAAAGGAATTTTTATATATTTCTAATGCCAAGTCATATGTGGGTTTTATGGTTTGGTAGTCGGGATGTAAATATCGTAGAAACTAGCATTGAAAGATATGATGGGTTTTTAGAAATCCCTTTTTAGGGTGATGAACCCCTAAAATCGAAATACTAGACTAGTGATTCTTTCAAACTAGGAACGAAGATATCATGGAAACATTTCCAACTAATGATTACATCCTTTGATAAATTTAAGAACCAAACATATGTTGTAGTTCTCAAGGAAAATGGGACGAGTTCATAATACACATATTCATGTGTTACATTTAGGAATGTTAGATCTGACTTTAATGTTCCAATATTCTCCTCGGTTGAGACATTTCTATCGGGGTTAATATAGGGAGTTATTTATCTTATTTCTTAGAAATTCATGGACACATCCTTAGATATTGATGGGAGATCCTAGTAACCAATCTATTATAGTAAATAATTAAGAAGAGGGGTTTGTTTTCTTAGGGTGGGATGTGTATTTTAGCATTTTTGTGAGTACCTAAAGGGGACTTTGGGCTCTTGGATTTTCCTTTTCTAAAAACGTTTCCTATTTGTAATCAAATAAACATGAGATAAAATTTTATTAGAACCGAATCCATTACAATTCTATGTAAATCTAGTTTTTACACTCAAATTACATAGCTAAATCAAGGAAATTTCAAAGAAAAAGTATGTGAACTATCATTTCTATAATCAAATGTGTTATTGTGTGATTTTGAGGACTTTATTGAATGATTTCAAGAAATGAAATCTGTTATTATAAGGATCACTCAACAAATTTAATTTTTCCTCCTTCTAGTGCTAATTTTTTCTCTCATTCATGTTGATGCATACAAGTCACACACCAAATGGAGGAATTCCAAGCTCGTATGTCCTTCTTGTTTCTCGGACCAAAATGTTGATTCATTGCATGAATTACAAGGTATTAGTCATTTAAATCAATAAATGGGTGCTTGGACCAAATGGATCCTTCTAGCGCCACTCTCCATACCTTCTTCACCTTATTTAGCTTTGAAAAAATCCTAAACTATTCTAATATAAGGGTGTTGAACAAAGAAACATAAAAGAAAGGAAAAGCAGAGAAATACATAAAAACTTCAGAAAAACATGTGTTTTATGTAATTGATTCCTTATTGTTATAAATAACATGTTTTCCTTGTTATCCAAGAGCATCAAATATATTTTAGACACAAATTTGTGTACTATTGATGCAGAGATTCAAAGTAAATTCAAGACTGCCAAACTAGAAGTCGACTTACCACTTAAATTATCAAATTACATATTCATCTGATTAATCCAATCTATATCATGATATGGTGATTTACTTTCAATTTTCAAATCAAAATTTAAATACCAACTAGGAAAGAAATGAAATATACATCAAACATAACGAACTCTCAATGCATGAATTTACATAAAATGAGGGAAATGAGACCATGACAATATCGTTTACATGAGTTAATGTTCAAAATTGTGTATATTTATTGATCAAAATGTCATACCCCATTTTTTATAAGTGAGGGATACATACTTACCAATTATAACTTAATTTCACTTCCCTTATAATGTAATGATCAATATTCATGTCCTAAACATCTAGATATGCAAAAAAATATCTCAAACTAACTCAAAATGAGAAATACACTCTGAAAATGAAAATTTTCACTTGAATTGTGAAAGATTGCAAATTTTTAGCTCAATTTATTTGATTCATTCATGAAAATTAGAGGGAAAATGTGCCCCACTTGAAAATATGCTCTTTTTATGCTCCACGATGATGAAAACACAAGGGAGAATGGACAAATCTCATTTCCGTGTTAAACAAATATTTATCTCTTCTACAATCATAATTATTCCATTTTTAAATCTTGAAAATGGTTGATTAAGAACATCTGAATAATATAGACCTTTTTGGAGAATAATAATCTAAATAAAATATAAAGTTATAAATGTAAAAAAATCCACCTATTCTTCCCTTAAATTTTTGCTCTATGTTTTTCTTCATTTTGTAAGCTAGGTGAACCCGTGAAACAATTTAGTTTTGAAAAGTCTACCGAGCACCGATTTTTTATTTTTGGATTTCTAACTTGCACATATTTAGTATTATAATGATCCCATGCTTAGCCCTTTATTTTTTCTATGCCATGAAAGTCACCATTTTCTATTAAATTCGTGATCGTGTTTCCTTTTGTATATGAGCTAGGTGAACCCGTAGAATACTAAGTCTCTTAAAACCCATGGATCACAAAGTTCTTTGTTTTGTGTCTTCCAAACTTAGTTTCATCTAGCTCTTATTTTTCCTCTTGGTTCCTCACAATAATTTTTTTCTTACATTCTGGATTCCATTGAGTGAGCTATATCCTTTACTTTGTGGAATTGACTAGCTCTATGGAGTTTCATTTTCTCAAGGTTCGCGTAACAATTTTTGAGCTTTCATCTTTACTTCACGGTTTTTCCATTATTTTTCCATAGAAGAATAGAATTTTAAAATATGCCATAAACTAAGTTTTCAACAATGCTACTAAATACTGAGTTTTGACTTCTACGGATGTCCATGCTTTTCCTTTTGAACTACGAGAGGAACACAAACTTGTAATTGGTTAAAAACCTAAATTTTTGACTAATTATAGATATTTAATCTAAGTTCAATGTGAAATCCATTTATTTCAAAAAAACAATCAAGCTAATGCAAATCAAATCTCTTTAATATTGGAAAAGGTAGATATTTAGATTCCACCAATCTATATGAAGATAATGATGGTCCCTATTTGGATTTAATAATTTAAAACACATGGGGAAGTTATGTAATAATAACTCTATTATTTATCTCTATGGATCTAAAAACATTGTGCACACTCAAAATAATTCCTTGCATATTTCTGTAAAAAGATTATCTTTCTATTGGAAGAAAAATTATTGAAAGGGGGAGAATCAATGAGAATAAAAACTTTCATTCGCTGAACATTTATATCCATCAACTATTCAATTTAACTTAACCACTAAGCATGTATTCTTAAGAAACATAATCATTAGATGAGAAAATGAGAATGCAAGTACAAAAAAATACCATATATAAGTGGGAAACCCTCAAGGGGAATAAAACCTACTGAAACACATATTTATTAAAGCATTGATTCAAATTTAGTTAATCACCAACTCAACAAGGAGCACTAAACCCTAGATTTAGTGAGGCACCAACCCCACAAGGAGCATCAACCCCTAGATATAGAAAAGCACTAACCCTACAAAGAGGAAACAACACCTAGATGAATCAACACCAAATAAATTAACTTCATGTGTTTTTCACCTCTAAAAATGTTGCACCAATAACTGATGATGACACTATGAAGCTCTCTAACCTTCCCGATTCTTAAAATATGCTCTTTAGGATAGCTCGCTCATGGGATTATTTACCAAGATGATTAGGCCTAATGACATATCTCTCCAATAGATGTACACACTCTATAACATCACCAGATACTCTCATCCCTCTCTTGATGATAAAAATATCTCCTTCACCTTGTCACAACAACACTATAGATCACACTTCCTCATACTCACTCAACTTTAAAATAGAAAACTAACACCTTCTTATATGAATATCTCGTGATAATAACTCATCTATGTTAGAAATCATAGGAAAAATTAACTTAAATAAACTTACAAAAATCCCTATAAAAATAATATAAAGGAACATAAAGGTCAGAAATAACATCGAGAACCATCATCTCTCCATTGGGACTCAAGAATACCTAAAGCACTAAATCAACCCACTCGCTAAAACCAAGTTACTCTGCCAATAAGAATTTCAAAAATAAAATGGACCACTTATACATGTTTTCTAAGACCATTGGAAAACTCCACAAAGATACTACACCTATGCACAATCATTTCATGCAATGACACTACCTTTTGGAACAACATTATTCACTAGGTTTACAACATACAAAACTAGTTTTCAAAGATTGAAGCCAAACCCTCATCAAATCACCTAAAATATGTAAGTTTTATATATAATTGGAAATATAATGACCTAAAGGTCATAAAAAATCATAATACACCATCACTTGGATATTAGATTCCCAATACACCTTTGCAAGTAGGTCACCCGAAAGTGCCTAAAACCGCCCCAATACTAGTATTGCAAAATAGACCATAACAATCTCCTAAGATCTATACCATGAAATGAAACCACCATTGACATGTATAATAGATTCCCAACTTCCTCAAACACCAATTCATTCAACAATTCTAGTGCATAACTTGGGAGAAAAAATAACTTCTTCATAAACTTACATTTTTGAGTGTGGTCCACATACAACCATAACACCTAAATCACACCTAAATAAACATTAAAGATTACTATAAAAGATCCAATAGTCATACAATCCATTCCAATAAATTCTAGGAAACTACAATAAATATGTTATCAATCACTTTATATCTAGGGTTTAAGAAGGGTGTTAGACCTCTTCACCTCTTAAAGATTGTTCATTGTTGAGTACAAAAATGGATTAGTGTTAGCCATGCACGGAGGTTAAATATCACACGAAAGGGGTACATGAAGGGGCATAGAGCATGCATAAGGGTTAGTGTAAAAATATCCGTGCATGAGCACATAGGGTTTCAGGACTTAGCTATTTTCTCGGGTGTTGATAAAAATAGAAAAGTAGAAGATGGAGTGATGCTCAAGAAAGATATAGAAATAGAAAAAGAAGGATAGATTAGCATGCAAGAAAGGACTAAAAATAGGATAAAGCACATATGGGAAAAAACAAAGACAACACATGGAGATGGGATAATTATAGGAATTAAAGCATGGTTAAAGCAAATTATTCATAACCTTATCTATTATAAAAAGAATCAAAAAATCATGTAGGATATCATTAGAGAATGCCTATATTTAGGAAAGGTGCATGTAGGCGGTGAATGAAAAGTCCCCATTGTGTGTGTGTGTGTGTGTGTGTGTGTGTGTGTGTGTCCTTGTTGTGTAGTGATCCTAGTCTAGTCCTTATAAGTTCTGGTAGTGTTGCATAGTTTTGAGTTTTTTTATTTATCTTGTATATTTTTTATTCATTCTTATATACGTGCATGGTCTAGCACTTGGTAGTAAAAAATGTGTGATGTAATAAAAAAATTTCTATATAACCAGTTTTTTTTTAATAAATAATTGTATTTACACTACAAAGATTACTAGAATTGAACATGGCTTGATGGATATTCAAATCTTAATAGTCGTTATCTATGAATGATTTCCTTATCATACATGTTTCCAAATCACTAATATATGATGTATCTTTCTTCATGAATGGTTATGATTATGAATATGCATATACAACATATTAATAAGAAAACAAAGGAGGAACTGGAGAATGCATGCCGGTGAGCTTCCAAAATTGTCTCTGGATGACATTCCAACACTCCTAGCTAAGTATTGGGAATAAAAACTATCGTAACCTTTAGGCATGCAATTAATTATCGGATGAATTTGTCCTTGTGTGCCTCTCTCTGCGCCACACCCCATATTCCTCTCTATCATCTTCTAAAAATTCTATCCTATTGATGTCCCCCTCATGTTACACTATGCACCCTTGAACCAAATCCATTATATGTACCAGTCTCACATATTCTATTACATGCAATTGCACCTATTCCACCCCACACTAAAGATATGTGTAGTCCTATGTGCACCAATTTAATAAATAGTAATCATCTCTTATGTGTGTGAGTATATTAAATCAAAACCTATTATCGGGAGAGACGAGGTCATACATGTTAAATATCCAAATGTTTCTCAACAAAAGGAAGTGTATCAGAAATTATGGGTGTTTTCATAGAGATGCAAGGGAGATATAACACCTAAAACATAAATCATGCAAGGGGAATGTACAAAAAGTACTCAGCTACCACATAAGGATATTGAAGTAGGATAATATCATCCCATTTCTAGGAGAATGGTTATGAGACAAGTTACTACACGTAGGGATTGAAAGAGAGTTCCAAATCCTTCATGTAAATTTTCCACCATAGGACCATGAATATGAAAAGGAAATAACACTTGATGTAGTGGTAAATGGGTGGTTGGTAAGCAACATCCTTATTAATACATGCACAAAGGTTAATGTCCTGACTTTGGATGTTTGGAACCAAATGGGAGAGACAACATTATAGCCATCTTCAAATTTGTTGTACATGGAAAATAAAAAGGGCCACACCCATTGGGTTATTAAAGGATGCTTCAATCACTATTCAAGAAGTTAAATTTAAAAGTGATTGTGAAGTGTTAGAGCTTGTAAAATTAGATAAATTTTTGGCACTTTGCTTGGGCGACCTTGTTATGTGAATAATGTTGACTTACGCTTGAATAAAATATATAGAAATTTTGAGAAAAAATAAAAAATGGGTTGTTATTCCTCTAGATGATACAAAGGTAATGTTATACATAACCTATGAATGAAGAGAATCTCAACAGAATCTACACATATATAATGTGCGACCACGAAAACTTGGAACCATCACAAGAATCCATACTTCATTATGAATATGTGTAATCTATTAGTTATATAATTAGTGTTGCTTGTGATAATTGGGCCCATGACACTTATCAGATGGTACGTCATGAGGTCAAGGGAAGAATTGTCAAGATGATTAGGCCATACATGATTAGGAATTTAGGAAAGACTAAATTACCAAGGTACACTTGAGAAGAAAAAACTAAAATTTTCTTGTGAGTGATGGAGGGCTTGTGGTGAAATAAAGGAGATAAATGAAACACGGTGGTTTATACCTTATGCAAGAAAACATCATGCTAGTCGAAGACACATAGAGATAATATTTTGGGCTAGTGTGAGATTAGGGTATCCTTTTTGACAAGGTTTGAATGAAATAATATTTCTCCATTGATATATAATTATAATTCCAAGACCCCTACTTCAAGTACATATCCATAACTTTGAGAGACATTGGGAATAAGGAAATGAATCCATACCACCATATCTTTGGGTAAACAAGTTTTACCCCACTTTATATGGATGTGCACATGCTTGTATGTGCATTTTGAGTTAAAACAAGAAACCGCAAGTTAGCACAAATTGATCAAAGGTATTGTTCACACCTTTGAATATATTTCCACTAAGCCTCTTGTTCCTTACATATAATGAATTAAATCACATTGGGAGACATCAAAATAGTAGAGGAACTTATGATTCAAAAATTAGGAGAGTGTGATACCAAGGGGCCCAAGGAAGGGTTGGAAACATAAGAAGTCTAGCTATGGTGCATATGGAAAGAAAACGAAAAATGGAATATTGTCTACCTCATCGATGATGAGGAAGTTGAAGACCTAGATATTAAGCATACGAAGGTGAGTGCAAGGTGATAGACTCCACATATGAGAAGGTGCATTCATACCATGTGCATATGAAGACCAAGGAGGTGAATATTGGAAATGAAGATGCACATAAGGAGGTAATTATTTGATACTAGTAGTCTAAACCTAAAGTTACAAAGATTATTGAGTTGTTTTATGAATTCCAAGATTCATTACCAAGGGGTCATCATGAGTTAAAAGGCATGCATCCATCACAAGCACAAATGATGATCAAGTTAAAGGATGACTCTCGACCGGTTTGGAAGAGGCTTTATCGATGAATCCAAACTTGTACATGAAGGTAAAAAATGAGATTGAAAATATTATAAGATCGACATCATTGATACTATTGAGGAATCTAAGTGGATTACTTGCATGGTAATCATCATCAAGAATGGTAGATAAGGATTTTATTTGACTACATAGTTCTCAATGCTTCATGTTTCATTGATCTTTTTCCTACACCATTCACAGAGGAGATCCTTTAAGGTATCACAAGGCAAAAAATATATTCATTCATAGATGGGTTCTCTGTATACCATTAGTTTCACATTGCATGTGCGGATCGGGAGAAGACCACATTCTTAAATAAATAAGGAATTTTTGCATAAACTAGAATGCCCTTTGAATTGAATAATGTGCCAATGGTATTCTCACACATAGTTATTCTTGAGAAATCTAGGACTTCATTCATAAGTCTTTGCGGGTCTACTCGGATAATTGGATTTTTATAGGCTAGTTATAGAAACATTGAATCATGCACTTTGGGTGCATTTTTAGTTCCTAATCACATACTTGTATTCATATGATTCCTAAGGGATAAAAGTGCTAATTGACCATTTTCTTTGTCCTTTTAATTTTATTTATGGTTTCCTTCTTGACCTTACACACCACACTCGCCCAATTTTTCTCTCGTTACTTCACCTTTTTGGCTCTAGAAACTAGCGCCCAGAAAGAACACTGGTGCCCAGGCACACTTGTCCCCTCTAGGCACCTCAACCTCTTTGTATCTTACTTTCTTCTTTTGGGTCCTTTCTAGCTGTTGGGAATCTTTATTTCTTAGTGGTCAACCTTTTAGTGTTTAATTACAAAATTCAAACAAGGGAATCATATAAATACAATGTTAGGTTATCAAATTAAAGGACAAAGCTCTAAGAATATACTATCATCACCTAAGCTTGTATCCATAGTAATTTAAAAAGCATCAAAACATACATCTAGATTCATTCAAGGGACAAGGGACTATTTACTATCTATACATGCATAGGAGGGGAAGTTCATTTTTGCATGTACACATCTATTTACATCTTCTACATCTAACTATTTCTCATTACCAAGTGTGACTCACACAATATCCATATAGGGAATGATTTTACACACACACATGCGCATAACTACATGGAGTATGAAATATAGTGTAGTGTAAAAATTGTAAGTTCATTTAGTTAGGTGACCGTCGGGGTTAGACTAACTCCCCATTTGCATTATTTACTTTTTAGGATTTGACATGTTTTTGGTTTTTCATGTCATCTCTTTTATTTCAGGTTACATGTGACATTTGTGGGTATCCACATAATAGTGACAAGAAGCAAAGGAAAACGAACATCTAGTGACCCTTTGAAAACTCGATTTCAAGGTTTTACGCAAACCCTAGTATCCAAATAAGATCTTTGATGCCTAAACACCCCAAGACTACTCCGGGTTCCCTAGTCCACCCATCTTATACACTTATACAATTTTTTGAGTTCGATTATGTCACTCTATGTTCCAATTCTAGTAGTTTAACAGCTTCACACACCTCTGGATTATTTTTAGATCAACTAAGTCTTTTCTCCTCTTTCTTGTACGTAGGGTTTCAATTCATATTTATTATTTTTTATATCACATTCTTTACTTATATATTATATATTATTGCATACCATGTGACTCTGAAATATCATGTCTATGGTTTTACAAAAAGTTTTATTTCTATTAAATCATTTAGTGAAAGTACCTCATTCGGACACTCTTGGATCCTCATTTTTCTCCTTTCATGGATTCTCAAGATTCTCAAGTATCCTTGCATAAATTAATTTGAATTCACACATCTTGCAAATATGTTATTCTAAAAACCTTAAACACTATTGTCTTCCTAGCGATACACCACCTACTCAATTAAATGTTATATTCAATCAAATTTATGATGACTCTCTTGGTCCTACTTCCCATTAATCAATCTACAAGTCTATTCAAGATTTACATTATTTATTTCAAGATAAATTTGTAGCTATGGAATCCACAATTACATATCTCAAATATAAAATCCAACATTTTAAAGATGCTTCTCGGGCTCATGCTAGTTCTTCTTCTCATCCTCATTTTATTTCTTATATATGTGATCATATTAGTGATCCTTAAGTCTTTACATTATCATAAACTCTCATGTTTGATCAATATGATAAGTAACATGATATTATTATTGAACTCTTTAGCCATCCATTCATCAATTTTCCATCTACTCATGACTATCCTCCATATCATCTTGTAAAATATGAAGGTCATCCATATTGTAATTATCATTGAATAACTAGACATAATGGAAACGAATACTATGATCTACAACAAAGGATCAAACATACTGAGCATCAAGGATTTATCTCATTTGTTGCACAAATTTTTTTTACATGCCTATCTACAAATTCTACATCCAAATGGGCTCGTAAATTTTGACTTCTTCACTAGTCAAGTATCTCCTATTCAACCCACTCTAACTACGCAACCACCTCTCAAGTTCCTTTTTGTTTACCTCCTCTTACTAAGTCATCTGTAATATTACCAAGTCAAACAAAGAAACCAACATCTCCTCCTCTCAAGTATTCTACGACATTACCAAACAAGCAACCACTCACTACATAAGACAAAAAAACTCTAGCTGGCCTCTTTCAAATTCCACCACTCAAGGCTCCTAAGCCATCACCACTTCAGTGTCCAATCACTTTTTTCAAGGAAACTACTCCTTACATTGATCCACTTAGTGTCATTGACTAGATCTCCATTTCTTACATACTTTTTGGGCACCATAGCTTTTCCCACCTTACATTTCTATCAAATGTCTCTATCATCCCATGCACTTGAATCTCTATGATAAATGTATAAATATCTCATAAGAATCAATATAAACCACTTGATACACTTGTATCGTCATTACCTAATGAAAAATCTAGTTCCATAGTTCATACTCAACTCGAGAAGGTCTAAATCTGAATTGAACCTCACTCACATTATTTAACCTTATTAGCATCTCATTCACACCTTTCTAATTTTTTTTCTCTTTTCTTCACGATAAATCTCACTAGCATCTCATTCACACCATATCTATTCTTTTCACTTTACTTTCAATATTTATAATGCGTCATTCTAGCATATTTTTCCTATGCATTATATTACACCATTCCATAATTTATGTTATGTACTCTAATGATCAATATTCCTAACACATATTTCAAATCACTACCTGATCACACACTCTTGCACTCTAGTTCACTCTTGACTATCGAGGGCTCACTATATTCATGAACCTCACATCATACACACGACACATTTCACACTCGGCACATTCATGAGATATATTTCTAACACACATTGATCACAACACACCTCCCTATGACGCACTTTGGTCTCATGGTTCATAATCGATTATTAAGGTTCTAAATCTGATATAAACCTCACCACACTCATTCACTCTCTACGATCTAAGCTTTATCAATCATATCTTTCTATCACATAATTGAAACAATTTCCTAATGATACACTATTGTCTTATGGTTCATTATTATCTGCATTGAGGGTCATTTATAAATGAACATTATCTCATGCATACTCATTCACTCGGGGGCACATAGATCATATAACATTCACATTGCATACCATTCCATCACACTCATTCACAACATATTACATATCTTGATTACACATTATTCTTGTTTACTTATGTTCACATGTTACACTTTGTGTACTATGTTAGAGAAATATTTTGTATGTCATTGTATTTTCTATATACACATGCACGCTCACTTACCTTATCTGTGTGAATGCATCCTATATATATATATATATATATATATATATATATATTTTACACACAACATGTATTTTTGGCATGTTACCTCTTACCAAATCCCACAATAGCTCCTGGGGCAATCTATTTTTGTACATATCACAAATTTTATTTTTTCAATTTATAGTACTTCCTATTTTTACTAGCACATTATTTCATATCAATCAATACATGATTTGACATAATTTATATCTTTATAACATGATAATGGGTGCTTAATGTGTAACATTTTAGTTACAATAACTATTTAAAAGAGTTACACTTTTACAATATTCAACTCATAAATAAAAATTTAAAATGTAATCGGATCCTCGTGCCTCGAAAAGGATAAGTGTCACCAAGAAAATGTAGAGCAGTATTGAGCATCTCATAGATGTTTAAACTTTACATTGTTGCATCTCATGTAAAAGATAAAACTACATTTAAACCTTTGGGACTGACATGGGACACGTGTTGTTGTTCTAAAACATCTTGGTATCGGGCACACTGGTCAATTTTGTGGTTTTTCATTTTTTTAGTTGAAGGCACAAATGAAAAATACTTCCCAAGATTTAATCCTCCAAATGAGACACGTGCAATATTCTCATTAAAAAGAGAAAAGGAAAGGATCAATGGATGAGGTTGAATATGATGCATTTATGGCTTCCGCCATTATCGTTGCTCACATGAAAGAATAAAGGTTTAAAATTTTGCTAAGTGTTTCACACTCATACCTTTGTGTGAAAAACTCATGCATTTTAGAGACCTAAAAATGTGAATTTCATGTTTCAGGGATAGAGAGAGTTAATTCCATATATCGGTGTTTGTGAAAATTCAAGTGATTAGCATCCTACACAACTTTGTGTATTGAACAAACATGTAAGTACGGGTAAGTCCCCCTAAAAATGGGTAATTACTTGGATTTTCATTCACATAAAAGGGTTTTCAATAAGTTCCTATAGGTTATATTTCTTCTCTTGAACTCCGGTTATTTATGTGAGCCATATATTTCTTAGAATAAAGAACTACAAATATTTTATCAAGTAAGATGAAGATAAACGAAACTTTAACCCAAGTAAATTTGCATATCATAAGTGATTTGTATGAAGTGACAGAGATACTAACCTAAGGAGCATAGAACTTTCAAAATTCTTGCAAAGATTGTGTGCCCCTAACATAAGTGATTACATGGCAACAATTGATGCTAGTAATATTGCTTTAGATACCGCTTTCTCACCCTATTTACATTTCACATAATTAGTGTGGGCTTGCGTTGAAAATTACAACCTAGAACCCGGAGAAAAGGGAGTTGTTAGATAGAAGTGGTGTTAGAGTCCTATCCTTGACACCTGAAACATTTTAACCGATATTGGGATTATCCTAGGTTGAGAGGACGATAAAAATTGACGAACATAAGGAAAAAAACCAATGGAATGCCAAATATGATGAATATGTCAAGACTATGAACACTGAATGGTTGATAAAGAATAAATTTTCTTCTTCTAGGGTCCTAAAGAAGTTAACTACATCACAGGTTTGTGGAAGAAAGTAAGAAAATCATCACTTTATTGAGTAGGATTACATGTTTGAAATCATCTTGTTATTTCTAGGAGTGGATGTGTAGTTATATTTAGATTATCTCTAAATAGCACTGAGAAAATTTGTTAGGCTACATTTATAGCTACATCCATCCATGATCAGCTCATTGAGATGGCCGTAAAAGTCAAAGAGGGCATTAATTTTAGGTATGAATTCAATATGATGTCATATCTTGTTTATAATGTTGCATGTCACAAGGACCTCCTTGGTATCCCAAGGATGAATGATTTCACTACTCAAAAGGTATATGATGTGTACCCTCAGCTAAAATTGGAGAATTATAAGGGGAATTTTAAGCGAGATAAATTATGCCTTCTTTGCACCAATCATATGCCTCTTTAGGATAGAATGGGAGAAACACAATATATCTATAACTTTGAAGAAGGAAATAAAAGTGTATGGATGCTACTTAATCCAATTTAGGTTCTTCACTTACATAAGGATAAATTCTATTTAGGGACACCTTTTCATGATACCCAAATGCCTAGATGAAAAGTGGGAACTCTTGGAACTCTTGAGGAAAATAGAAAAAGTTGATAAGTTGATAGCAAGAAAGCACAAGACAATTATCAAATGTCCCCTCTCGATAGGAAGATATACTTGCCCTTCTGTTATAAAAGATGGGATTTTGGAGGAAGAGATGAACATATTAAAAATTGATAAGTTACATCCCGAGACAATAATATGATTTTATATGGGTGGTGATCTCAGTCCTAGCGATCTCATATGAACACGAGGCCCACTATGAAGATTTTTAGATGGACTACAAAGATGAGGAAGATGTCAAATTAAGATATTATTCCAAAATGTCCTTACAACAAGTTATTGACAACAAGATTGTAGTTTTCCTCAAGTTTTGGTTGAACATAAACAAATAATGAGCCCACACTAATATGAAATGAAATTGGCATCACAACCAATTGCACCACTAGACTAGAATGAGAAAGAAATAACTAGGCTACATACTAGAATAACACATGTGATGAGAAGGACATTATCATGTTTAACAATTGAAGGTTTAGATCTATCTTTACAAAATACTAAGGTATTAAAAGAATACAAGGACACAATAATACTAGAGGAAGATCCCTCCTTTGAAGGAGGGAGATGACCAAATAGATCCATTGGAATGGAATTCACCTTAACTTCATTCTATAAGGCCAACCACTAGAATTATAAAGGAATGGACTACAACCACAAGAAATAAAGGAACCTCCATGTCCCTCTTGACCTTAAAGTCTAAATAAATGTTGATTAAGACCATGAAGGATGACCCCATTTCCTAGGCAATCTCATTGCAAGTCAAGGAGGTAGGTACATTAAGGCCCAGAACTCTAGTAGTGAATTTTCAATGATAATCAAACATAGGAAAAAGGATGAGGGTATCCATACCTGATATTGACCCATAACTTAGGGTAAAAAGTACTAAATAATGAGAAAATTCTATTCTTAAGTGATTTGAGAGAACTAAAAAGTCCAAATTTATACGTCCATTGGAAAAGGGCACTAAGACCTCGAAGACAAAGACATTCGACCATAAAAGGGAATAAGAAAGGAAGTAAGGTGTCATAGATTACTAACCCAATCCATTTGAATGAGGTTTAAAATACTCTTATTGTAACTATAGCTCAGGAGATAACAAAGTCACATATTGAGGTTAATAATCCACCTCATTATCCAAGGTGCGAAAACCCCCTGTTAGAACACAAAATCCTACCAACGCAATCCCAAGTTTAGCAATAGAAAATGAGGTTGGTAATAATCCTATGGATAATCATCTCCTAAATACCTCAAAATAATATGGAAAATATGGAGTTAAGATAATATAATAAATTCCACATAGGGAAGGGAAAGAGTCTATTATTGCCACTATAACTCAAGGATTAAATAAGCCATCCGAGATAATAGATGTAGATGAAAGAGATGAGACCCATGCACCGGTACTCACTAACCTATTTCTAGGATTGGAAATGGTTAAAAAATAAGGTGTTACCTCAATGGACACCCAATTATTAGAAACTCTAGAATCCTAGAAGGAAGAAACAAGTACGGCCATCAAAGATATACAAACCGGAATTATAGTGTTAACAATTGAAGTGAAACTAGTTGATCGTGGAATTGCAGGGGAATCATCAAGAGAATGAAAAGTTAATATCATAATTGCATAAAGAAAATTTGAAATCTTACTCTTTATTCTTGATCAATACATATCCATTTAAATAGGAGATGTTGTTCCTATATTTAAGGAGATATAATCTCCATAAATATCTCCACACATAACTCCTAAAACAACTCCATGCTATTATACGTGAGATTTTGTTTTCTCACAAAACTAATATTGTTAATGATTTGTTTACTCAACAACTCATAACAATATTTACTCACCCACTCATAATTACATTTACAATAATGTAATTAATTATTACAACACATATTATATTATCCTAGATAATATAATCACTTACATAATATTCTATGTTCACACTACAACATAGATATTCCTAACATTCGCCCCCTTAGTGTGAACATGGGGTAAGAGCTCCTGAAACATCAACCTTGTCGGAGTATTCATTCTTTACTGGATCTTGCTATCCGGATCTTGCTCTGCTAATGATCATCCTTGTCGTATGAACATCTTCATCGATGATCACCTTCCACCGAAGTACCTTCCACCGAAGTATGGCGTCGAGAGGACCGTATTTGGCGGTCGAGAGGACCGTACGTAGATGATTTTCCCCGTAAGTTGAGTCATGCGCTTTGCTTCTTCCACACCAAATAGACACTCAGAACTGTTGTTAGTCTATGTGAACACATTAAAATCAAAACATGAAACTAGTTTCACCCCTTGTGTATAAACACACCACATAATCGAAATAAAATATCACCACATCTGTCTGCACCCCATCGTTGGTGAATGACGAGAGGATGCTGATTTTCCTCCTTCCTCCATTGCCTCCTTCCTCCAACAAGAAAAGAGTCTACCATAGGAAATCCTCATCACTAGGACATGAAAGTTCTTCAATCGATTGAGTAGACTTCCCAATCAATTTCTACTTCAGCTAGAAGGGCTTTCTGATCTATCTTGTCATCAAGAAGATCCCGAGCTCTCTTTTTACAGATTCAGTATTACATGCCCAATCTCATTACAATAAAAGCATTTTATTTTTCCATGTGAAGGAACCTTCTTTGGTTTATGTTTTTCCTTCTTGGATGAGGAGCTCGGTTTGTTTTTTACATATAGTACTTCTTCATGTTCTTCATGATTGCTTTGTTCTAACAATGTAGAAATCACTCCTTCTAGACTAATAGTAATTTTACTCAAAGTAAATACAATATTTGAGTAACTCTTAGGCATGCTATTAAGAAGAATAGCTTTAGCATCATCATCTTTTACATGTTCTTTAATTCCAGCTAGTTGATTTAGCAAAGAACGAAACTTACTTATATGATCTGCCATTTTTGAGTTCTCTTCCATTTTCAACCCGTACAAGCGTTGCTTCAATGTAGTCTTTGCCATTTCAGCTTCATAGACCAAACAATTTGTTAAGAGACTCCCAAATTTCTTTTGCAGATTTTGTGAAATCCACATGATGTAGATAGGCTTTTGATAAGCCCAGACCAATGGTACCCAATGCTCTCTGATCTTTTGCATTCCATTTTGCCAATTCATTTCCTCCAGTGGGTGGAGTTGAATTAGACTTCACCACATCCCATAGATCATTTTCTATTAAATGTAATTGCATCTGTAGTTGCCATGTATGGAAATCTTGTCCTTCAAACTTTTCAATCAGATTTAGTTTCTCCATTATTTTGTACAATACTGATAAAAAAATACAAAATTGAATCAAGTACTTTAAAATTTTATATTGAATACCTTTTAACCTCCAAGCAAGTCAAGAACTTGTATTAACAATTCAACATTATTGAAAATTGGAGAAAACTTTCAGTAGAAGAATTGATGTGCTTAATTTGATAGCTGCATAGTAAAATCCGTATTTCTTCCAAACTACGTTCTGGGTTCTTCTGAAATTTCTTCTGTAGTTTCTTGACCAGCACGTGATTCTGCACACAAAATTATAGAAAAACCCACATCTGGAAACGAAAAATATAATATATTCTTTGAGACGGATCTGATCATGAAAGCACTGAAATTTCTTGCATCAAACCTGCTCTGATACCAAATGAAAAGTTAATATCATAATTGCATAAAGAAAATTCGAAATCTTACTCTTTATTCTTGCTCAATACATATCCATTTAAATAGGAGATGTTGTTCCTATATTTAAGGAGATATAATCTCCATAAATATCTCCACACATAACTCCTAAAACAACTCCATGCTATTATACGTGAGATTTTGTTTTCTCACAAAACTAATATTGTTAATGATTTGTTTACTCAACAACTCATAACAATATTTACTCACCCACTCATAATTACATTTACAATAATGTAATTAATTATTACAACACATATTATATTATCCTAGATAATATAATCACTTACATAATATTTTATGTTCACACTACAACATAGATATTCCTAACAGAGAAATGATTTTTTTCATAGTATTATAGCCTTAGGAGGAGGAAAGTATCACAGTATTAGAGAAACCATATGTTATTACAATCCCTACAAAAGAAACACTAAAAGAAGTCACCAAGATAGTTCAAGTCTAGAATTGGTTAAGGGCAAGGAGAAGGTACCAGTAGTGATAAGGCCCAAAATCAACCATTTGTAACAATGGTGACCAAGGAAATTGAAGTTTATAAGTAGAAAGCTAAGAAGGAAAGAACAAGTGTTCTTTAGATTGAGAAAAAAGATAACAGTGAGAACCAAAGTCCCACATACACACATGTCGGTTTCACGGTACCTCAAAATTCTTCCACATAAATGGTAGTGTACTCAAGAACACCACAACCTACACCATAAGTATCAAGAGGATGAAATTAACCCGTAATGAGTGGCTGGGAAAACCCCTCCCAAAAAATAGAATTAAGTGGTTCAAGTGGAGACTATTTAAATTTAAATTCTTTTGTTTTCAAGACCCAAGAGGGCTCGCAAAAGACCCAAAATATTGTTAAAACACCATTTTGATCCTTAGGGATAAAAAAACCTTGCAAGTTTTTACACCATTGTGATCATGCTAAACCTTAGAAAATCAATTTAAACCTAAAATAAAACCAATTAGTTTAAAGATAAGCTAATAAATTAATAAATGACCCATCGTGATCAAAGATTATGAAAATACATAAGAAAATCTACATGAAATTAATAATTTAAACTACAAGAATTATTACTATGTTTATGATTTTTAAATAAATTGAACCTATGATGATTAGAAGTAATAAAAATTGTGTTGTTACCTCATTGATGGTGAAGAGATCTCAATAAAATGGCTACAAGGCCATGTTTATATATTCTCTTACTAACCAAGCTTGAAGAAATGGATGTAAATGGGGATGCAAGCTATTCCAACAATGGAGTAAGGATCTAAGATCATATATTTTATATGAGATACTATTCAAAGTATGGTGTAAGGTGTGAAGGTAGGAACTTGGTCCTTTTTATAGCTTTCTACTTGGAGAGAAGCATGAATCCCAATGAATGTGAGACAAAAGATAAAGGATAAAGTAACCTTAGACTAGCTAACCATGATTAGATGATTTAACTAGTGGGTTAATAACTCATGGGAGTTAAAGGTACTTTAATTAATCAAATGAGATTGATTAATAGGCTAGAATAAGAGTTTTTAGGCTATTTGGAGGTGATTTAAGAGGAATTTGATAAGATTGGAAGCATTTGAAATAGAGATTTATCAAATAAAAGGGTTTATTAATTGAATGCATGTTAAAAAAGCTTAATTAACTAATAATAGCTAATTTGTTTATTTGAAGAGGATTATAACTAACAGTGTCATTAATTAGCATCCAAAAATAGATAGTTAAATAATGAAGTGTTTTTAATTAACAAAAATGGAGTGAAACATTAGTTCATTAGTGGAAATCATTAACTATAACGAAAATGAGGAAATAGATGATAATTGGTACCACTTTAGCATTAAAATTGCGGAAGTGGATTTTAGGTGTCTACATTTACCACTCTTTGGGGTGGCATGAGTGATGCCACTATAAAGATAGTAAACAAGCATAAAAAGAATTTTTGGAAGAAAAAGTAGTAGAATTTATGATTCCCCTCAAGTGTTGATGGGGTGATAGAAAAATTTAATCAATGATCGAAAAATAGGAAGGACATGGATAGAAGAATCCATATGGTTGAAACTTTGATAGTGAGAAGAAATGATAATGAAGAATAGGTAAATAGCATTTTCATATAGTTAGTTCAATAAAAACTTTGTGTCGCCACCTTTCTTGTAAAACCAACGTCATTGGCCCTTATGAAAATGTATGCATACAATGAAGTGTAAAAGAACATGAAAAGTTATAATACTAATATTTGTTCATTGCTTAAAAATGCTTAAATCCATGCAACATACAGAATTTAAAGAAATACAAGAAATTAAACTAGGAAAACAAGTACAAAGACATAGAATTAAACAAGCAACATTCAAGATAGTTGTACCAATGTTTTTGTTATCAAGCTTCAATCTGAATGTTCATGTTTAATGACAAGGGTTAAAAATGATGCCCCAAGAAAGGATACATGTAAGTGGAATATCATAGGACACTTGGATCCTATGAAAATTCATTTGTGTACTATGAAACAACATCTAACAACTCGTTATGCCAAATGTGTACAAACATGGCGAAGCGAGACAAGATTTGTTGATGAAGGTAGATCAAAATGAATTGTGAGTCGTTATGCAAGAACAAGTTAGAACCTAAGAAATATGCTTTGCAGGAAAATTTCAATGTTTGAGGACAATGCATTTGATACATGCTTCAACTACGTGTATGTCATTTACCAATTTTTGAAAATTTTAAAATTTTACAAAAAAATTATTTTTTTGAATTTTTACAAATGTTTTAGTTTTTTAAAAAAATTCCAATTTTTGAAAATTTTAAATTTGGTAGGTTTTTTTTTTTTGAATTTTATAGAAGAAAATGACATATAAAAATTAATGAAGTCATATGACATCATCAAAAATCACTGGAAGGAAAAAATATGCCCCTGACGTAACAAAAATGGTCACGAGAGAAGAAAAATATGCGTGAGTGTAGCGAAAACAAGCTAAAAATGATTATTTATTTAAAATAATCATCATGGCGAGAGATAGAAGAATTTGGAATGATCACAAAGGTCTCATAGACTTCGGGTGCAAGATACATGACATAGGGGTCACAATGTGTATAAATACAAATCCATGGAGGGTAAAAACCATCATGGAGAGTTATTTGATAGTTACCCTTACCCTTTTTATATGTGATTTTTCTCTAACCTATGAGAGGAATGACGAGGATTCCAAACCGTAGAAACCATGTAGAATGAGTTTGAGACTACATAAGGCTTCTTGGGTATGGACAACAAGTACATAATTTTAAAAAAAAATTTACTTCATTTAAGTGCATTTATTGTAGTTAGAAAATCACGTCAAAACACCAACACGACCCATGGGGCATGCATGCATGATCGGGGCATGTTGGCATGAAACAACATGTATGAAGCTACAAAATTATATAAATAGGTGTGCTGGAATGAATAAGTCCACACAGGCACGAGTGTGTAGGTGCTGAAAGCGGTGCATTGGTCATTAAAGGAAAGTGTTGATGCTGAACTAGGGTTTGAGAAAATATGGTCATACTAGCATTAAAATGAAGGCATTGGTGTGGGAAATGGGGCAAATAGCACTAGGGAACACTCATGCTAAAGGAGGTGCACTAGCACTATAAGGGGAATGTTGATGATAATGTGCCATTTGGTACAACCTTAGAAGATTTTTAGGAGAATTCTTAAAGAAAGTAGTTAATGAATAGAAGAAATTAGATGTTAACAAGTTTTTTCCCCAATTTTTCAAATTAGTCTACCTATATTTGAGACACTGAGGTTCCATGGGTGGATACGAGCCTATGAGGCTATGTTTTCATGCCACGATCACATATTCTTGGAGATGACATTAGATGTTACGGGCCTTCCACATGTGGCCCAAATGCCACATATTACTTTACACCACATCCTTCCTGACAGCTTCAGGCGAGAGATGGTGGAGTGAGAGTTAGACATTTCACTTTGAGATGGGTGAGATGAGCAACAATTTAGAGGATGTGTGGCACATTTTGATAGTGCCAATCTAGGGTGAGTTGATTAATTACGATGGCGACCACAACCATATTATTGAGAGCATTGTTAAGATCTTTGGTATAGGGAACATACCTCATCGGGGTATGTCATTTGACATTACGGATGTTTCATTGACCGCCAACTTGTGCAGTTCTAATATATTTGATGGCTCTTATAAGTGGCATATTGGTACCGATAAGACTAATGCTCATTTTTATTCGGCATGATTGATGTTATACATGGGCTTATCACTCGAGAAGTTTATTGTGGGGAAGTATTTACTATCCCATTTATATACATATTTTCATGTGATAGCATACCATGGACAGAAGATCATGGGTCCGATGAACATTACTCCGTATATGGACACGGGATCATATCATGATAGGCGTCCATTAGGAGTGTTGTGAGCCAGGGGATCTTTGTGATCCATCCAAGATAGGTCAAGCATAAGTTGGGGACAACATACATGGGCACATACGATACACACCTTATTATAGTCAAGCCTTTGACAAGATTTAGCTTTACATGATTACATGGTGGCCATATATATTGTTTTAGTGGCTTGAGGATGTGATAGATCTTAGCAAGATCGTAGGAATTGATCATTTTATTATAGGGAGCATGTACCTTTTCATTGAGCGGTATCGAGTGGACGAGTTTAGCATTATTTTGGTCTCATCTAAGGGATTTATGGATATGATATCTCGGTATGGGTGCCGATCCAAAGATACTTTTGACATTGGGTGTAGATTAGGTTAGAATGAACATGACACAAATTTTCATAGGTGGTCCCACAACTTTTGGTTTAGTGGCGCAGATAGTGGATCCAGGGGAGACTCAAGATTATCTAGCATGGTACATGAAAATTTTTCCATGGTGGCTCACCATACTAGAGGTAACTATTTAATTTGGAATTGTAGAATCCATGCATGGGTTTTAGGGTGAGAATCTCTCAAAGACGCGCAGAGGAGGTGCACGTAGGGGTTAGGGTAGATTGGGTGCTAAAATACTAGTTTAGGGTCGATGCCTACACAACCATAGGTATAGGCTCCATAGATGCCGCAATAAGTACAATGATAGGTATTAGTACAAAGAGGGTGTTTTTATACCAAGTAGTGGTACAACCACCACCATCACCACCTAATGTAGTTAGTCCACCCCATGATAGGGGAGGTGAAAGGGGTGGAGATGAGTCGATGGAGGATATGGAGGAGACAGAGGGAGATGGATGAGGTACCCCACTATAGATTCTTATAAATGGGGGAGGGAGACATTGTACACGAGTTCAACGGAGTTAGTTTCCTTATAGGTGCAGTGTAGCAGGTTGTAGCACTAAAAATTTAGATCACTATCGAGAGAGACCATATCACTACAGAGAGAGAGATCGCTTAGCTATGGAGAGGAAACAAATTTAGGACGAGAGGGAAAAGGTGATAGCAGAGAGGGCCTAATTATAGCTAGATTTAACCAAAGTGTCAAAGAAGATTGTAATGTGTTGTAGAAAGTAGAGACAACCACATTATTCCCTAATCTAGCCTTTGATTGTGCTTTTATTAATGAAAAGTATGTGTACTATAGGATGTTATATCATGTAGCTATCCTAAAATGTGAGAGGGATCCATATTACATCCAACTTTCTAGTATAAAATCTAGATCTAGATCATATACACCATCTCAATCCATGAGATTGGTACAGATGCCTTTAACACAACATGTGTCACCACCACAGCTCCACAATAGGCTAGACCATCACAAGGCTCATATCGATGCCACCACCATAAGGCCCATAACATATGCCACCACCACAAGGCCCATAATAGATACCACCACCTGGATATAGGCTAGGAAGTCCAAAGGTAGGTGAGATCCATGGTTGAATCTCTTTATGATCAAATATATACAAATGTATCCATTTTTTACATATGCTTTGATATGAAGGCATGTTTTTTAGATGAGGTATATGTATAGTTTTTTATTATGCCTCTTGATGAAGGTACATTTTTTTGCTGATGTACTTATGTACTATTTTATATTATGCCTCGTGTTGAAGAAACATTTTTATCCATGTTCATTATGACATTGTGGATATGATATGTATTGATACATATTGGTTTTATATATGAAGATTTGATATTATGATCATTTTTTATGATGATGGACTGTTTTGTACTTATCACATTTTGTGTATGAGATAGAATGTTTAATCCACATTTTTATTATGGTCTATGTTTGAGGGGGGATAGAAGGTGATCCCTCTTGCCCCTCTTGGTGATATCATATGATGTTAGCTTAACATACATGTTTAATTTTTAGTTTCATGATGATGTAGCTTATCATTTATTGATATATCATGTATATATGTGATGATAGATGATATGATGATGAGATGACAAAAAAATGTACAAGCAAACAACAAGCACAAGTAAATCAAATCTAATCAAAGAAACACAACTATGTACAAGTATGCAAGATAAAATGAACTCAATGCAATTTACAATAGATTAAAGTAACACTCAATCTAAGTAAACAAATGAATCCAATTTACAGCACAAAAATGAAGAAGCAATGCAATAAAAACTATGTATAATCAAACAACTAAAGTAAGAAAACCACTACTTTATTTTTGTGGGACAATTTTGAGACATTTTACGTTGTTTTTGTATTATCTCGAGACAATATTATATTGTTTTTAATTTTCTATGAAACATATTTGAATGTTTTTAGTTTTTCGACTACCTTATTTGAATGTTTTGGGGATTTTCAAAACATATATGAATGTTGGTTTTATTTTTCCAAAATTTATATGAAGCTATGTGCAAGAAAATGAAGAAGCATGGATGTTCCCAACAATAGATAGTATATTTAAGGGAATAATACTATACATATGTTCAAGAATTGAAGATGCAAAGTTTCCCCTAGCTTGAGATGGGAATATACATAAGAAAACTCTTTAAACACAAAATTTTGATTAGTCGTATCAAGTCCAAGAGGGATAGGCTCAAAAGTATCTCAAACACAGAAAAGGACTAGCTTAGGATAAAACCATCATAATCCTACATTTTGAGATGTCTATGAAGAACGTACCCTCCAATGGTGCTAGAAACCTATTTTCGCTAGAGGATTTGTCCAAAGTGCCATACTTGCGTGGTTTTCACACTTAGACACTTGATTTCTCTTTTATTTTTCTATTTTTATACTTTTTTGTTTGTTTTTCTTATTTTTTAAGGAATTCCACACTCAAACATAGAACGGCTTGAGATGCATGATGTTTATGACTTCCTTTAATTAATTACCATATCATATCACCAAGAGGGGCAAGAGTGATCACCTTTATAGCCCCTCAAACATAGACCAAAATAAAAATGTGGATTAAACATTCTATCTCATACACAAAATGTGATAAGTACAAAACAGTCCATCATCATCATATATGATCATAATATCAAATCTTCATATATAAAACCAATATGTATCAATACATATCATATCCACAATGTCATAATGAACATGGATAAAAATGTGCCTTCAACACGAGGCATAATATAAAATAGTACATAAGTACATCTCGTACAAAAATGTACCTTCATCAAGAGGCATAATAAAAACTATACATATACCTCATCTAAAAACATGCCTTAATATCAAAGCATATGTAAAAATGGATACATTTGTATATATTTGATCATAAAGAGATTCAACCATGGATCTCACCTACCTTTGGACTTCCTAGCCTATATCCAGTGGTGGTATCTATTATGGGCCTTGTGGTGGTGGCATATGTTATGGGCCTTATGGTGGTGGCATCTCGCTATGAGCCTTGTGATGGTCTAGCCTATTGTGGAGCCTGTGGTGGTGACACATGTTGTGTTAAAGGCATCTGTACCAAATCTCATGGATTGAGATGGTGTATATGATCTAGATCAAGATTTTATACTAGAAAGTTGGATGTAATATGGATCCCTCTCACATTTTAGGATAGCTACATGATATAACATCCTATAGTACACATCCTTTTCATTAATCAAAGCACAATCAAAGGCTAGATTAGGGAATCATGTGGTTGTCTCTACTTTCTACAACACATCACAATCTTCTTTGACACTAGTTAAATCTATCTATAGTTAGGCCCTCTCTGCTATCACCTTTTCCCTCTCATCCTAAATTTGTTTCCTCTCCATAGCTAACTCGATCTCTCTCTCAGTAGTGATATGGTCTGTCTCGATAGTGAGCTAAATTTGTAGTGCTACAACCTCGCTTCACTCCGTCTATAAGGAAACTAACTCCGTTGAACTCGTGCACAATGTCTCCCTCCCCATCTACAAGAATCTATAGTGGGGTACCTCATCCATCTCCTCTGTCTCCTACATATCCTCCATCCGACTCATCTCCACCCCTTTCACCTCCCCTATCATGGGGTGGACTAACTACATTAGGTGGTGATGGTGGTGGTTGTACCACTACTTGTTATAAAAACACCTACTACCGTACTAATACCTATTATTGTACTTGTTGTGGCATCTATGGAGCCTATACCTATGGTTGTGTAGGCATCTCGACCCTAAACTAGTATTTTAGCACCCAATCTACCCTAACCCCTACCCGTGCACCTCTTGTGCCCATGCTTTGAGAGATTCTCGACCCTAAAGGCCATGCATGGATTCTACAATGCCAAATTAAATAGTTACCTCTAGTATGGTGAGCCATCATGGACAAATTTTCATGTACCATGCTAGATAATCTTGAGTCTCCCCTGGATCCACTATCTGCGGCCACTAAACCAAAAGTTGTGGGACCACCGTGAAAATTTGTGTCATGTTCATTCTAACCTAATCTACACCCAATGTCAAAAGTATCTTTGGATCAGCACCCGTACCAAATATCATATCCATGAATCCCTTAGATGAGGCCAAAATAATGCTAAACTTTGTCCACTCGGTACCGCTCAATGAAAAGGTACATGCTCCCTATAATAAAATGATCAATTCCTACAAAGTGCTAAGATCTATCACATCCTCGAGCCACTAAAACAATATATATGGCCACCATGTAATCATGTAAAGCTAAATCTTGTCAAATTCTTGACTATAATAAGGTGTGTATCGTATGTGCCCATGTATGTTGTCCCCAACTTATGCCCACCTTATACTCGGATGGATCACCAAGATCCTCGGCTCACAACACTCCTAATGGACGCCCTATCATGATATGATCCCAGGTCCATATCTGGAGTAATGTTACTAGACCCACGATCTTCTATCCATGGTATGCTATCACATGAAAATATGTATACAAATGGGATAGTAAATACTTCCCCCACAATAAAATTCTCCAGTGATAAGCCCGTGTATAACATCAATCATGCCAAAATAAAAATGAGCATTAGTCTTGTCAGGTACCAATATGCCACTTATAAGAGCCATCAAATATATTAGAACCTGCACAAGTTGGCGGTCAATGAAACATCTGGTAATGTCAAATGACATACCCTGACGAGGTATGTTCCTATACCGAAGATCTTAACAATGCTCTGAATAATATGGTCATGGTCACCATCGTAATTAATCAACTCATCCTAGATTGGCACTATCAAAATGTGCCACACATCCTCTAAATTGTTGCTCATCTCACCCATCTCAAAGTGAAATGTCTAACTCTCACTCCACCATCTCTCAAAGCTGAAGCCATCGGAAGGATGTGGTGTAAAGTAATATGTGGCATTTGGGCCACATGTGGAAGGCCCGTAACATCTAATGTCATCTCCAAGAAGATGTGATCGTGGCATGAAAACATAGCCTCATAGGCTTGTATCCACCCATGGCACCTCGTGTCTCAAATCTAGGTAGACTAATTTGAAAAATTGGGGAAAAAATTTGTTAACATCTAATTTCTTCTATTCATTAACTACTGTCTTTTAGAATTCTCCTAAAATCTTCTAAGGTTGTACCAAATGGCACATTCTCATCAACATTCCCCTTATAGTGCTAGTGAACCTCCTTTAGCATGAGTGTTCCCTAGTGCTAGTTGCCCCATTTCCCACACCAATGCCTTCATTTTAATGCTAGTGTGACCATATTTTCTCAAACCGTAGTTCAGCACTAACGCTTTCCTTTAATGACCAATGCACCCGCTTTCAAAGCACCTACACACTCGTGCTGTGTGGACTTATTCATTCCAGCACACCTATTTGTATAATTTTGTAGCTTCATACATGTTGTTTCATGCCAACATGCCCCGATCATGCATGTGTGCCCCATGGGTCATGTTGGTGTTTTGACGTGATTTTCTAACTATAATAAATGCACTTAAATCAAGTAAAAAATAAAAAAAAATTATGTGTCTTTGTCCATACCTGAAGCCTTATGTAGTCTCGAACTCATTCTCGCATGGTTTTTACGGTTCGAATCCTCGTCATTCCTCTCATAGGTTAGAGAAAAATCACATGTAAAAAGGGTAAGGGTAACTATCAAATAACTCTCCATGATGGTTTTTACCATCCATGGATTTGTATTTATACACATCAGTGACCCCCTATGTCATGTATCTTGCACCCAAAGTCCTATGAGACCTTCGTGATCATTCCAAATTCTTCTATCTCTTGCCATGATGATTATTTTAAATAAAGAATCATTTTTATCTTGTTTTCGCTACACTCACACATATTTTTTTTTTCGTGACCATTTTTGTTCTGTGGGGCATATTTTTTCCTTCCAGTGATTTTTGATGATGTCATATGACTTTGTTAAATTTTATATGTCATTTTCTTCTATAAAATTCAAAAAACCAAAAAAACCTACCAAATTAAAAATTTTCAATTTAAAACTAAAACATTTGTAAAAATTTAAAAAATAATTACTATAAAATAAAATTTTAAAATTTTCAAAAATGCATGTTTGGTAAATGATATATACATGTAGTTGTTAGGAATAGCAAAACTCAAAAAGTGGGACACAGCTTATATGCTTTGACCCTAAAAAACTCCCCAAACATTGAAATTTTCCTACAAAGCATATTTCTTGAAGCATGTTCTAACTTGTTCTCGCATAACGACTTTTCACAATATTTCTTAGGTTCTAACTTGTTCATTTTGATCTACCTTCATCAACAAATCTTGTCTCGCTTGCCATGTTTGTACACATTTGGCATAACGAGTTGTTAGATGTTGTTTCATAGTACACAAATGAATTTTCATAGGATCCAAGTGTCCTATGATATTCCACTTACATGTATCCTTTCTTGGGGCATCATTTTTAACCCTTGTCATTAAACATGAACATTCAAGAATTGAAGCTTGATAACAAAAAGATTGGTACAACTATCTTGAATGTTGTTTGTTTAATTCTATGTCTTTGTACTTGTTTTCCTGGTTTAATTTCTTGTATTTCTTTGCATTCTTCGTATGTTGCATGGATTTAAGAATTTTTAAATAGCAATGAACAAATATTAGTATTATAACTTTTCATGTTCTTTTACACTTCTGTTGTATGCATACATTTTCATAAGGGCCAATGACGTTGGTTTTACAAGAAAGGTGGCGACACAAAGTTGTTTATTGAACTAACTATATGACAATGCTATTTACCTATTCTTCATTATCATTTCATCTCACTATCAAAGTTTCTACCATATGGATTCTTCTATCCATGTCCTTCCTATTTTTCGATCATTGATTAAATTTTTCTATCACCCCATCAACACTTGAGGGGGAATCTTAAATTTTTCTTTGCATTCTCGTATGTTGCATGGATTTAAGCATTTTTAGCAATGAACAAATATTAGTATTATAACTTTTCATGTTTTTTACACTTCATTGTATGCATACATTTTCATAAGGGCCAATGATGTTGGTTTTACAAGAAAGGTGACGGCACAAAGTTGTTTATTGAACTAACTATATGAAAATGCTATTTACCTATTCTTCATTATCATTTCTTCTCACTATCAAAGATTCAACCATATGGATTCTTCTATCCATGTCCTTCCTATTTTTCGATCATTGACTAAATTTTTCTATCACCCCATCACCACATTTTTATTTTGGTCTATGTTTGAGGGGGCTATAAAAGGTGATCCCTCTTGCCCCTCTTGGTGATATCATATGATGTTAGCTTAACATACATGTTTAATTTTTAGTTTTATGATGACGTAGCTTATTATTTATTTATATATCATGTATATATGTGATGATAGATGCTATGATGATGAGATGACAAAAAAATGTACAAGCAAAAAACAAGCACAAGTAAATCAAATATAATCAAAGAAACACAACTGTGTACATGTATGCAATATAAAAGGAACTCAATGCAATTTACAATATATTAAAGTAACACTCAATCTAAGTAAACAAATGAATCCAATTTACACCACAAAAAATGAAGAAGCAATGCAATAAAAACTATGTATAACCAAACAACTAAAGTAAGCAAACCACTACTTCATTTTTGTGGGACAGTTTTGAGAAATTTTACGTTGTTTTTTGTATTATCTCGAGACAATATTTTATTATTTTTAATTTTCTATGAAACATATTTGAATATTTTTAGTTTTCCGACTACCTTATTTGAATGTTTTGGGGATTTTCAAAACATATATGAATGTTTTTTTCTTTTTCCAAAATTTATATGAAGCTATGTGCAAGGAAATGAAGAAGCATGGATGTCTCCAACAATAGATAGTATATTTAAGAGGAATAATGCTACACATATGTTCAAGAATTGAAGATGCAAAGTTTCCCCCAGCTTGAGATGGGAATATACAAAGGAAAACTCTTTAAACACAAAATTTGGATTAGTCGTATCAAGTCCAAGAGGGATAGGCTCAAAAGTATCTCAAACATAGAAAAGGACTAGCTTAGGATAAAACCATCATAATCCTAAATTTTGAGATGTCCGTGAAGAACGTACCCTCCAATGGTGCTAGAAACTTGTTTTCACTAGAGGATTTGTCCAAAGTGCCATACTTGCGTGGTTTTCACACTTAGACACATTGATTTCTCTTTTATTTTTCTATTTTTATACTTTTTTGTTATTTTTTCTTATTTTTAAGGAATTCCACACTCAAACATAGAACTGCTTGAGATGCATGATGTTTATGACTTCCTTTAATTAATTACCATATGAATTAGAAATCTTATATGCACCTAAACCATATTTAGTGACCAAAACATATGGTCCTAACCAACTTGGTTTTAACTTTCCTTTCTTCTCACAGTCCATGGTGGTGTTTAACTAATTTTTCTTCATCGAAGGTATCCTAGCTCAAGTTCATGAGGTGGCAATCTTTTTTATATCTTCGATGTACTCAATTCGATACACTTTGAGGTGATCAAGGGCGTGATTTTTTTCTCATCCAATAGCTCTAACTCTACTAGCTGAGCCATTATGTAATCTTCCTTTTTATCCATGTACTCTCTCACTTCTATATGCAAAGAGGTGAGCTCAACCTCAAGAGGTAAAACAACTTCAGTTCCGAATACTAAGGAATACAGTTGCACCATTAGGGGTGCAGATGGATGTTTTGTTTACCTATAAGAAGGGGTGAATCAGTAGATTTCATTTGCGGAAAGTTTTTCTCACCATCTTCTCTATAATACGACAAGGATTTAATTTTTTGCCTCATCCTGTCCACTACCTTGAGGGTAATAGGGGGTTGAGTACTTGAGATTGATTTAAAATCATTTACATAACTCCTTCATAGTTTTATTATTGAAGGATTTACCATTATCGGTGATAAGGGCATAAGGGATGTCATAGTGGAAAATGATATGGTTCATTATAAACTTAGATATTTACACACCTATGATATAGGTGAGAGGAAAAGCATCTACCCACTTTGTAAATTACTCAATGGAAGTGATAATGAACATATGTTTGTTAAAGGATGTTTTGGTAAGATTTCCTACAAGATTGAGCCCCACTTCAAAAATGGCCATCGTGTTGTAATAGGTCGTAAGGATTGCACCGGCACATGAATCAAATTACTATGTTTATGACATAACAAACACTTCTTTACATACTTGCAACTATCATTTTCTATTGTAGAGCCAATAATATACTACTCTTAGTATCTTCTTGGCTAGGAGTATCCCATTGGTATGAGCCCCACATATACATTGGTGAACCTCTTTAATTGCTGAGATGGATTCATCGCAATAAGACAACGCTACATATTCTTGTTATACCCTCTATGATATAAAGTTCCCCCAAGTAAGGTGTAGCGAGCTATGCAATGGATTTTAATTTCACAAATAGGGACATGAGCATGTATATTTTATTAATGTGAAATTAATCAACCATTACAATGGAGTGCTACAATATTTATACATATTGGACAAAAATATACAAACAAATAAATATGTTGCACAGGTGCAACAATATGCCTAAATACATAAGCTTCCAAAATATCATATGGGAAGAACAAATGAATAATGATATAATTGTTATAACAACATAACAATTATATCCATGAATATAATAAGACAAATATGGTTTAATAAAACCATATAACAACAATAATTAAATAATAACAATTAATTATAAAATGCATAATTAATTATCCTAACATTCCCCCTTAATTTTGCATTGTCTCAAGGGATGAGGAGAGGAACTCTCTAAACAACTCAAACTTGTCACATGCAAGTGACTTCATGAAGATATCTACTCTTTGTTCAGCTATTGGACAAAATTGAAGTTGGATGTTGTGCTTCAACACATGCTTGCGTATGAAATGAAATTGTACCTCAATGTGTTTTGTTATTTCATGAAACATTGGATTGTGAACAAGTTTGAGAACACCTTCATTTTCAACATACATGGTGGTTGGTTTTCTGTGGCATTCCAAGTCCTTCTAGTATGCGACATAGCCAAATCACTTCACAGAAAGCTTCTCCTATAGAATGATAATCAGCTTCTATGGAAGAGTGAGAAATGAAGTGTTGTTTCTTACTTCCCCATGATATTGGTTCAGATCCCATAAAGAATACAAATCTAGAAGTGGATTTTCTATCATCAATGTTACCTGCATGATCTGAATCCAAATATCCAGTCGAGAAGAAGTTATCATTCTTCTTGTATTCTAGACCAAGATCCACTGATCCTTTGAGATGTCTCAAAATGCACCTTGTTTCTTTCTAATGATAAAATTTGGGTTTCTACATGAACTTGGATAGATAACTCACTGTAAAGCTGATATCTGGTCTAGTGTAGGTCAAGTAAATGAGACTCCCAATCAACTACCGATAGAGAGTGGAATTTACCTTAGGAGATAGATCTAAATGCAATAACTATAATATGTTCTCCATAGGTGTATTAATTGGTGTGTGTAATCCATCATCCCGAATTTCCCAAGCATTGTCTTGGTATATTTCATCTCGAGAAACAAAGATCTGATTATCTTTCTACCATAGTTCCAATCCAAGACAATAATGCATTAACCTAAGATCTCACATGTCAAATGATCGATTAAGATCTTTCTTCATTACATCGATCATATTCACTGAGATGCCAGTGATGACTAGATCATTGACGTAGACAAAAACAATCACAATCTCCCCCCCCTTGCTTTTTAAGGTAAATATTTGGATTTTATGGATTTCTAACAAATCCATGTTGTACGATATGGTCATCAATCTTGATGTACCATGCATGGCGTGCCTATTTAAGGCCATATAGATATTTCTTGAGTTTGCATACCTTTACTTCTTGACCAGGTACTACATATCCCTTAGGTTGAGTCATGTAGACTTCTTCTTGTAAATATCCATTTAGGAAGGCACTTTTTATGTCCATCTGGTGGACTTTCTAGCCAAACTATGCAGCTAGAGAAAAGATCATTCTGATTGTTTTGATCTTAGTTGTGGGAGAAAATGTCTCCTTATAGTCTATGCCTTATTTTTGTGCATACCCCTTTGCTACTAGTCTTGCTTTATACTTGTCCACATCCCATCTACTTTGTAATTTGTTTTAAATATCCATCTACATCTAATGGGTTTCTTTCCTAGTGGAAGATCGACAAGTTGCCAAGTGTTATTCTTCATCACTGATTGATATTCAGAATCCATGGCATCTTTCCAAGATTTTGATTGTAGGGCTTCCTAGACTATAGAGGGCTCATCAGATTTAATAACTCTACTCATCAAAGAAAAGTTAACTTCTTCTCTTGCTTTACTACGATTCCGTGGTCTAGGGGTGGATGTATCCGGTGGAGCATCCATTCTTACATCTCGTAATGTGCTAGTACACCACTTGGGCATACGCTGAACTATTCCCATGGGTCATGGTTCTATCTGATCAACACCATCATCCCCATTGTCACTTTCATCTTCTGAGGGAACATCAGCTTCAATTTTTACAACTGGTGAAAAATCTACATCTGGTGAGTCTGGAGGAGTCTTTACTTCCTTCTTCTTGAAAAACTCAACATCTCTACTGGTGTAGAATTTTCTAGTCTTAGGATCCATTAATCTATACCCAAGAGTCTCTTCACTATACCCAATGAAGACAAGTTTATGTGACTTCATGTCCAATTTATTTCTATTCTGCTTGGGTATGTGCATTCTTGTTTTACATCGAATACTCTAAGGTGTGCAATAGATGGTTTCCTTTGACCGTGCTTATTTTGGTGTTACTCCATCAAACGCAACTATGGGAACTCTGCTCAACAAATACATTATTGTATTTGTTACTTCTACCTGCAATGTCTTTGCAAGTCTAGAGTAATCAATCATCCATTGCACCATTTCCATGATAAAGATGATTTTTTTCTCAACAACACCATTCTACTCGTGGTGTATGTTGAGGAGGCATTTTTGACGAATCCCATGAGTTTTTAGGTAGTATTTGAACTCATTATCGGTGAATTACCCCTTGATCCGAGTGAAGAGTTCGATGTGATGACCAGCCATTCTCAATTGCTACTTTGAACTTCTTGAAAGTTTCAAAAGCTTCACTTTTCTTAGAAGACAAAAAATTGACATTTTCCTTGAATAGTCATCAACACATAGCATAAAGTAATAAAATATAAAATGACTTGGTTACATCAGACTGCAAAGATCGGTATGAACTAGATCAAGTTGACCATGACCTTGATATGTACTCTTCTAGAATGAATCCCTATGTCATTTTCCTGCTAGACATTGAGGACACTTGTCTATATCCTTCTGAAGAGATGGTAGCCCATGTACCATATTGTGCCAGTGAAGTGTCTCAAGATACTTGAAACTAACATGACCAAGTCTTTGATGCGACAATTGTGTTGAGGTAGAGTTCTTAGCCACAAGTTCCTGATCATATATATGGATAAAATCAAGCTGGAACATGTGTCCCAAATTGGAGGCTTTTGCAACTATTTTTGAGCCTCATGATTTATCTCAAATTAAACATGTTTTCTTGTTAAAATGAGTATCAAAATCAATTTTTAGGTTGTGATCTATGAGTTGACTGGATGAAAGTAGATTCTTTTTCAACCCATGGACATATAAGACATATGATAGTCTGTAGTTGTGTGAACCAAGGGGTGGAGAAATGTTCCCAATCCCCTAAACTCAATTAAGAATCATCACCCAACAAAACATGGTTTTTTGAAGGTGTGTCCCTAATTGAGGTAAACCAGCCTTTGTGGCCAGTTATGTGTCAAATGGCTCCTGAATCAAAATACAAAACATCACTAGATGACGTGGAAGGTTCACTTGATCAAGCAGTGTACAAGAAGTCTTCATCATCTAAATGTTCTTCTTGCTTAGCAATATTTCCTTGTTAATGGGGTCTTCTTTTCCAGTTCCCATTTTTCTACCCTTGATTCTAGTTAGAATGTCCCTTGTAAGATTATTGTTGTGGAGGTCAAGAGTTACTGGATGAACCTTTCTTGTAAGTATTATACCAACAATATTTTAATTCACGTCATCTTTTGAAAATAGGACATTGCTTCTTCGTTGTCTTGTCCCTTGATATTGATTTTGATTTTGGGACTTTTGATAGGAATTAGGTTTCCTTTTCCTTTTCCTTTCCAATTTTAATGTGAAGAAATTTCCTTCTCCTCTTCATCATCCTTATTATGTATGGCTTCCTCTTGTTGCAAAAGTAAGTTTACCAATTTGTCAAAACTAATCATATATCTCGACACATTTAGTGTTATAACAAAAATGTGATAAGAAGAGGGGATTACTCTCGAGAAAACGGGAATGAGAGCATCATCTAAGACCGATTCTCCCAAGGCTAGAAGTGAAGCCCTAAACTCTCAGTAACTATTCTTAAGAAAGATTCAATTTTCTCATTCTATTTGAACTTTAATGTGTGTAACTGACTCTACAAATTTAGTATAGCATTCTTGTTCTTGGCCTCGTATACTATTATCATCTTATCCCATGCTTATTTAGCTATTTTGGCATCATGAATGTGGGGTTGCACATCATCGAACACTCCAAACAAGATGATGAGTTTAGATTTCTAATTTACTCTATCAAACCGCCTCTCATTGTTGTGTTGTATCGCTTGTTGATCCGGTCCGAGTACTAGTCACAACAGCCATATTTCTTCAAAATTAAGTCGTCTTGATTTTTCTCTTCCATGCAGATACTTGTTTTCTCGAGTAATTGTGAATTTGGAAGAAAAATTTGGGGGCATTAGTGCCCATTTTGTAGACATCACCGACAGGGGTTTTCGCTCTTATCACTCTAGGTATAAGGTCTCCCAATGTATATACCGCCGCTTTGATATACCAAACCTTTCTATATACGAGCCCTCTAATATACCTAGTTGTACATGGAATAGGATCTTCCTTTCTATATACCCGGAGGTACATGAAATAGGTGTTAACGTACATGAAAGAATTCAATACGTGGCACCAAGACAATATTGAAAGGGGTCTATGTGATTATTGACACCGACTCAAAGAAATATCCTCATACGTGTGTGTAACTTTGCTATATACTTGGATAATTTTTCATTCCAGATTTATGTCATGCAATCATTCACAAACAGATGGGATGACTCATAGTGTGTGCACTGTGACCTTATTACTCCCCATCGATTTAAAGGGTTGATGCCTAGACAACGTTGTTGCATATATATTAGGCGTTAAGTGCAGTAGTAGTCATGACAAATTTACCTGTAAGTGCTTCCCAGAGGCACCGTATATACCGAACGTTGCGAATGAGATGTAGGATCTCATGAGTGTTGCGTGAACCAATTTTATATTTTTTTATTACAACTTTTCTACCATTTTCTAGGTAGTTACAATATGTATGGTTAAGTATGGCAACTTGTAAATTTATCAATATATTGCAAAGATGTAATTACATTCAAATAATTATAAAATATTGAATGGCAGGAAAAAAATAGTTTTGCGGGCCCTAGAGGCTTGTGGAGCCCAATACGGCTTGTTGAGCAAAAAACCATAAAAAACTAGCTCAAAATGAAGTTTTTAGGTAGCCCTCCTTTGGAAAAATGTGCTTAGAATGCAAAAATATGTAAAGTGGAGAAATTTTTTTCCCTAAAATAGGGTTTTTCTCACTAAATTTAGTTAATTATAAGTAAATTTGAAATAACCACTAAATTTAGCAGTTTCACTAAATTTCCCACCAAATTTGGTAGTGGGTGATGGAGGGGGATTCAACCCCTTGACCTCTCTTGATGGGAAGTGTCTTACAAAATTTATGCTAGCCACTTGGGCAGCTAAGCTAAACAAGTATGCATATATAGCAAACTGTAATTAAACACTTCTAAATTGTAAAACCATACCTCTTTAGAAAACCATGGTTTGTGAAAGGTGGTTTTGAACAAAATTTCCAAAGAAAGAGAAAAATGACAGTGGTTTTAGCGAGAATGAAGGTGGTTTTGAGTGTGTATGGCACCTTAGATTAATTTTCTTCCTTCCTTTGAGCTTGTAATCTCTTCCTTGGTGTATTCAATCCTCCTCAACCTTAATTGCAATGAATAAAGGTGGTTTTGATGAATTTGATGGTGGTTTTGAGGAATTTTATGATGGTATTGCATGGGATGGGGTGGGAGTTACAGAGGCAACTCTAGCTCTCCTTTTCTTACACAAGCTTCTCTAATGCTCCTCAAACTCTGCTACAATCCTCCAATATCCTTCAACCTGCTCTAACACCAAATGTAATTTCAAAAACAGGGACAGAATCCTATATATTTTATTAATGTGAAATTAATCAACCATTACAATGGAGTGTTGTAATATTTATACATATTGGACAACAATATACAAACAAATAAATATGTTGCATAGGTGCAACAATATACCTGAATACATAAGCTTCCAAAATATCATACGGAAGCAAAATGAATAATGATATAATTGTTATAAGAACATAACAATTATATTTGTGAATATAATAATACAAATATGGTTTATTAAAACCATATAAAAACAATAATTAAATAATAACAATTAATTATATAGTGCATAATTAATTATCCTAACATGGATAAGGTTTCTTTTATCATAATGGGAAATTTCTTGAGGGAATGTTCCATCAAAAGGATAATTGAAAATATCAAGGTACCATGGTAAATAGGGACCAACAAATTCACATATTAGATAAGACTCTGGCATGTTATATGTTGGCATTAGTAAGTGATCCACAAAGAAAGCTATATCATTATGTTCAGGTGGGATACGTAAAAAATAACCCATCCTAGCCATGGCATATATCACTTAATTCCACACCCTAGGAATCTACTCAAATGTGATTTTTATAAAGTACTCTTTTATTGTATCAACCATTTTTTATAAGGAATGATTTTTTCATCCTTAACTTTGTATTCATTTGTAACCTGTTTGATAATTAGCATAGGATATTCTTTAATTTTGAGATGTGTGATGTCCCAACATATAGCTATCTTCATTCCTATAATGAGATATTCATATTTCAATGTGTTATTTTTGCATGGGAATCCTATTTTGAAAGTTTATGGGATCAAGTCCCCTAAAGGAGTTATAAGCACAACTCCTACTCCTGAACCATGAAATGTGAAGGATCCATCAAAATACATGTTCCATGTTATGGATTCCTCAATATACATGAGTGAAGCATTTGGAAGTTCCATAATCAATGGTTTATACCTCGTATAGGGGCTTTAATTAATTTTTCAGCTAGTACCTAACCCTTCATTGATTTTTGCAAACATACTTGATATATAATTCACTGAGGAAGATGATCTAATTCGCCATATTTATTGTAAGTGTTGGCTTTGACAACAAATACTTTAGTGGGTCCAAATTTGATATTAGCTTGACTTTTTTATCAAATAATGACGTAGTTTTGAAAGGAAAAAACTACGGCCAAGAAATACTTTTCAATCTATGGATAATTGAGCTTGTAAGCAATTAATGTCTAGCTTAGATAATAAAAACTTTTCCTTCTTCTCCTCATCATATTGGGCCAAGAGTGCTCCAATTGTGATCTATGTATCATAAATATACAATAGCGGTTCACCTACACTAGATAACATTATAACGGGGTTTTGATAGATATTATTTAAGCAACGTAAATTATTGTTTGTTTCTTCGAACCACATAGAAAATTGGCATCCTTTTTTAGAAGATGCGTAAATGAATGGCAATTTTCCGTGAGTTGGGAAATAAATCTCTTGATTTCTTCTAGTTTTCCCTACAAGTTGTGCAATTATATGACGTTTGTAGTAGGAGGCATCTCTATGATAGCTGAGACCTTAGCCAGGTCTACTTAAAATCCCCTTCGTGAGAGGATAAATCCTAGTAATTTCCCTGATAACACACCAAAGACATATTTCTTTGGATTGAGATGGACCTTGTAGTCCCTTAGACACTAAAATATGTGTCATAGAATAGTTGGATGGTCTTATCTCATTCTAGTACTTTTCTAGGATGTCATCTACATAATCTTCCATTATGTCACTAATCATATCATAAAAGATGATGGTCATAGCCCGTTGATAAGTTGTGCATGCATTCTTGAGGCCAAAGGGCATGACTTGGTAACAAAATGTCCCCCAAGGGGTTGTGAAAGTTGTCTTATTTTGATCCTCCTTCGTAATTTTAATCTGATTATAACATGAAAATCCATCCATGGAATCAATAATCATGTTGATATTGGGGAGAGGAAAGTCATCTTTAGGAAAAGATTTATTTATGTCTCTAAAATTTATACAAATTATGATACCTATGGGATTTTTTTGTAGTACAACATTTGAAATCCACTCTAAGTAGTTAATAGGATGAATGAAACCTCGTTGCCAATAATTTTCCAGACCTCTTTAACCAACAACGCAACACAAGGATGTATTTTCCTAAGCCATTTTTAATAAGCTTTGTGATCTAGGTGCACAACAAGAATATGCACCAAAGAATGCAAGATTAAGTCCCGACATGTATATATAGGAACAAGAAAATATGTCTGAGAATTCATGCAAAAGCAAGACAAATGTCTTTTATTCTTGAGGTGAGAGTGAGGATACGAAATTAACCATCATTTGTAGTTCCTCTATTCTCGATTGACTTCAATAGTCTCCTCCACAAGAAGCTTAGATTCTTCTTCCATGCACATAGGATCAGGGGGGAGATTGAGATATGCCTCTAAGGGTGTCTCAATGAGATTTTCACCCTTGGATAAGTCAATTTATTTGTCCTTTAATTTTTCCTTTTGTTTGTCTACCAGTTCCTCAAAAAGGTTTTCACTGTAATACTTAGAATTGTTATTTTTGCAAGGATTCTCTGTGGAAATTTTTCCTTAAATTTTTCTTAATTTTGATTACCATAGAATTTAGAATCCTCCGTAAAATATGCACATGCATCTAAGTTAATGGAAAATTCTTTCTTATGACCACTTGCTGGGATGTTGTCTTGAATACCCATAAACTCACAAATAGCCTCATCATTAGCAAACAAGTCAATCGGTACATGTTGTTGTTGGTACAAATTCACCAAGGAAGGATAAATGAGGTTTAATTTAGGTGTTTCATCAGATTCTTAGGAAATTAATGAAACTAATTAGGGTAGTAGGCTAGAGAGAAACACCTATTTATGATCTTGGTTGAAGGTTATGTGCACGTTCTGATTTCCTGATCCAAGTTGACTGTGACATCTCCCTTTTGGCTAGGAGGAACTACCTATAAATGCAAAACAATATGACCACATAGAGTTAAATAAAATAATGAGTGGAATTCCTTGCGGAAGCTAGATCTAGGAAGTGTGATGCTTCCTAACATAATGTCAATCCACTTTTATCTAAAAATATTAATGATTTTCAAATCATACATGAAATAAATATCCTATTGAAAATAAAATGATTTAGGTATCTCATACAAAAAAAATAAGAAATGATAGGTAAAAAGGTAATTCATGTCAAAATGGGTCAGGTAATTGGCTGATGTTGCATTGCAGGTTTGGTACAAGATTTAGGTAAGGTCTGGTAAAGATTAGAAATGGTTATGGGTGTTATCTCACCGGTCTAAGGTTTATTTCCGCACACACGAATCGATGTTGGTTGTGTGAATGATGTCGGTTAGGTAGAATTAACAATTTCGGTTAGTTAACTGGTGTCGGTAGGGGAAATTACTAAAAATCACTTTAACATTGTTTTTCGACACTCGTGATAGAAAAAAGTTCGGAAATGGTGAGGGTGAGGTCATAAAATGGCCTTACAAGATTAGAAATGATTAGAAGGGGGTTGGAGGCACGTGAAATTGCTAGGTATGGTAAGGTGATAGGTTTGTAGGAGGATGGGGGTGTATGGACGTGGAGACAAATAAATTACTAAGATGAATAATAAACCTTACTTGAAATAAAATAGAGATAAATGAAGAGATGTTAGGTACTTATCAAGAGGAGATTTGGAGAATGCAAGTGATGAGGATGGATATGGAAGAGATCTAGAGAGGAGAGATGTTGTGTTTTTTCCATGGAAGTTTAAAACTCCTTGCTTCTCTCGTGTGAATTCGTGATTGTGAAGAATATTATGATGAATGGCAATGGTTGTTGGTAGTGCTCTGTATATTTTCATTTGTCTCGAGTGTTTTACAAATTATGAGTTCTCCAAGTCTCTATTCATATGAGATCCTAAATGAATGAGCATACTAGGAAAATGATTTTGGAAATTTATTTAACCTAACTGGAATGGTTAGGTGATCGGTGTTAGTTGAGATATAACCGACATCACCAAGGTGAGAATATCTAGGTTGGCCAAAAATAGCTTGATTATTGCTATTTTTTGCATGGTCTCCAATATTCTTCCGAGTATTGAGTGATAGATCACGGAAGGATAATTAGGAATCTTTTTAGGTTTGTTAATAGGAGCTAATTCTAGGTTTAAACTAAGTCCTAGTTGGTTAGGATAAGATTAGACTTGGTGTTATGTCATTAATGAGGTTTGAGTGGGTCATTTGAGTGAGGTGACTAGGTGACTTGGCTGCAAAGTGAGGTGTGTAAGTGAGGATATCAATTAATTTAATTAAGATAATTAATTCAATTAACATGTGCACTAGAGGATATAAATGTGTAGGATATGGTTAATTTAATCAATGGGATTTTGATGAAAGCATGACTCAATTTTGGTGTCTACATTTTCCCTTTTTGTTGCATAGCTTGAAGTGATAAGAGATGTTGACAAAAATAAGAATTTTTACCCCAAATATAAGTGAGAGTGAGGTTACCCCAAGTATGGGTGGAGGTGATCCCCCTCAAAGGAGGAACCGATGAGGTATGAGATGGAGTTGGTGAGTGGTTTGAGAAATGTGTAAGTGATGAAGGTGAAGGTAGGTGAGTTGTAGGTAAGGGTACAAGAACTTTGGGTAATAGGTAAGGGTCAAATTGGGAATGGGTGATGTGCAACGATTATATCGTAATGGGTAATGACAATCAAATGCATGCACATGTATATATTGTGACATGATACTAGGTTGAAGATCCTATAAACCGTACATCGCTTAAGGTTGACAAGTTTATCCAAATAAGGTTGAATTGATTCAGGTATATAGGGTACATGATATGGTCTAGAAACATGATGTAGGCTAGGTGTAGGAAAATTTTGGTATGATTCAATAAACCAAAGGTTTGTTCAGATAAATAGATAGACAATAGGCAAGACAAGGTAAATAGGCTAAAACAACACCTAGAATAAAATCAAAAGGTATATCAAGTACACAAGTTAAAAGATCACAAAAATTGGTTCAAGTCAAGGTACATAGGTCATGACACAAGTAAGACTGAGGTATAGGTAAAATAACAGTTCCTAAACACAATTAAGGAAATATATGGGTAATTTTAGGCTTTTGGGTAGGGTATAATAAGTGTTGGCAAGGCCAAAAGGTACATGGCAAGTAATGAGTTTAGGTAAAAATGGAAAAAATGTAGATGCAATGGTACTAGTAGGTGACCGATGCTGGTTTTAAGCTAACCGATGTCAGTTTGGTATGACCGATGCCAGTCATGTCGGGTTAGGGTTATAAGGTTGAAATTCTCGTATGTTTACGTAATCATTGCTATCTTTTGCCTTTCGAAAATGACATAGCTTAGTGACTTGTGTATTTTTATTGAGAAAAAGATAAGACATTATACCCGGATGAGGTAGATGTTACTATGTGTGAGAGAGGATCCAGGTAGATGGATCCAGAGAATGGTTGGAGACATGTGATTAGTGGAGAGATTCGAGGTAGATTTTGGCATGGAAGAGGCAAGAGAGGGTTTGGGTGGACCAAAAGCATACCGTCCCAGATGTACCACCATGTAGGTGACATTGTGCTAAGGTAAGGGGCATTCCCTAATTTGTTATTTGCTAAAAGTTTGGTTAAAAATGAAGAAATTTGGGGGTTTTCATTTTTAAATGCGGGTGAAAAGTGGGTAAAATCAATATGGGGAAGGGAAAATGTAGGATAAATGGGATAATAAATGAATATAAGGTAAATTGGGGTGGATTGGGGTAGGTGTAAGGGTAGGTTTTGGTGAATTTTAGGTGAAATGGGTTATAGGGGACAAGTTTCATTTTTGGGTTGTCGAGAAAGAGATCAACGTCGTTATAGGTTTGAAGATTTTGGTTGACTTTGACCAGCATTGACTAGGTCTTACAAGACTGAAACCAATTAAAGATAACCAATGACATTCATGGAAAATTGGTGACGGTCAAGGCAAGTGACGCTGGTTATGGTTTAAAGAAAAATAGGGGTAAGAAGGAGTAAATTAAGGGTGTATCTAGAGGGATGAGGGTAAAATGTGATTGTGGTAAGATAAGATGGGTAAGTAGGTTGAATAATGTTAAGATGATGGGTTATGATTGTAAAGGGTAGTAGGATTTTAGGTGAATTAGGTAAATGGGGTAAGCATGATTTATGTGTTTGGGTATGGTTTTGGTGTTAATAGGTAATTGGAGGTAATAAGGTCTTAACAATGTTGTGGTTTTTTCAATGTAAGCTAAAGAAAAGTTACTAGATGCGGGATAAAGTACCACCTCTCATAGTAGCGATGTGGTCTAGTGTGACTACAGAGGAGTGGGAGCATATGACAAATGTTGGAATGATTGGGATTCAAAGCTATGGGTGTATAGATAGAGATCCTAGCTTGATGGTCACACTCATCGACATATGGGATTTGGAAACCAACATGTTTCATTTACTGATGGGTGAGATGACTATTACCCTAGAGGACGTGCACAGGATCTTATGGATACCTAGTTTTGGGAGCTAGTGCATTCAATTTCTTCATAGGCATTAGTAGAGACAATAGTGGCTGTATTTGGGGAGGTGATGGGAAATTTGATGTACCATAGCACAGCCTTAGCTTTGGAGACATGTATGCAACCCATTCTTAGGAGACAAGGTTGGTTGTTTTGATGATGGAGGCGGTATGTTGTTTCACCTTACCAGATGCTAAGGGTGGGAGATTCCCATGACCACTAATGGTGGTGCTCCTGGATATGATGGAGGAGTGGATCTATTTTTCCTACTACATTGTTAGGGATACAAGCACATCATATGTCTATGTCTAGTTGGTTTTCCTTGACATGATTAGTTTAGGGTAGTTAGGTCGAGTTGGATAAGAACAAAGGTGTACTATTTGGTGGGTAGCAAGACAGAGTGGCTAGGGCCACATGATATGTTGTATATTACAAAAGGTTATTAGAGGAGATTTCAAGGGTTGACATTGTGTGGAGACCCTATATTGGCTATCCATCCTATAGAGGCATGGTAGAGGAGCTAGAGGAGCTACAATTGGAGAGGTGGATACGGAGGCAACATGCCAATGCGAGAATGATTTGATATCTTGGTGAACAGGTTAGATGATAGTTTGGTCTACCACAGGATGTACCCCCACCTTTTCCACAGTACAAGAGAGATGATGTGGAGAGACCTATGTCTCCACCACATTCAAGTGTGCCGACAGGGTAGGAGGAGCAACTAGTGGATAGGTGGATTGATGAAGCTGGAGTCACTGATGGTTATAGGTGATGGTGGGCGACACAACTACAAGTAGAACCACCAAGGCTAGGGAAGCAAGACTTAGCCACCATCACAGTAAATATGGATACCTTACAGGGCTAGGTGGCTACCCTTCAGGCCCAAATTACAACTTTATAGGGGTAACTTACTAGGTCAAAGGCATAGGATTCCATTTTACAGGCTTGGGTGGCGGCCTTACAGGCACATTTAGCATAGGGAATGGTACCTGCACATGATGGAGATGGATATGGGGGATAGGTATCCACCTTACAGTTGCAGGTAGAAATTTCGCAGGGCCATTTGGCCACTACAGAGGCTCATGTTGTGGCCTTACAAGCCCAGGTTACAAGGAAGGATTCTACACGACTGGGATAGGGTCCCACACTACACGTAGTTGTGGCAAGATATGTTCCTATGGTATAGGGAGGAGGACGTGGATCATAGGTCAGATCTCATAAGTTATTATGAGACCTATGGCAACACCTCGATGATGGCTATGATGGCTAGGTTTAGGGATGCCCTGAACGAGGCACGGTATTACCAAGATCATCTAACGACTGTTGGGATAGATGTCCCCTCCTATGCTAAGTACAATGCACAATAGGCAACAAGTGAGTGGATTAGATCCCACACTCATAGTTAAGAGAGTACAAAGAGAAGGTGAGGCCATAGATAGGTAAAGGTGAGGCTACAAGTTCACAGAGGTAAGACTCAACTACAGGTGAGGAGGAGATTAGGATGAGACCCATCCTATGTGGAGAGATACTAAAAAGGCACTGCATTGGAGGAGAGGAGGAGGAGACAGATGAGATAGACATGGATATCAGGTGGGGTATATACCGCCTATGTGATGATGATAGTGAGGATGTATCGAGGGATTTTAGATATTGGTTATTTATTTGTATCTCGTGTACATTTGTATTGGTAAAAATACATTCTCATTATTATAGATGATGATATTTATGGGAGGAATGATGTACTTGCATTTGAATTTTCATATTTATTGTGTATGTGATGGAAACTAGCTCAATTAGGCATGATTGAGTCGAGGTTATGTAGGCCCGATGGATTCGAGATAAGTATGTTTGAGTTAGGTCGATTAGGCATGGTTGAGTTAGGTTTTGGTTTTATTTAATTTCCAAGTTATTGGTAACATGAACAAATAAATGACGATGAATATGTATGGTATGATGTTGTAATAAATAGGTAATTATACATGTTCATATATTTATATACTTGTATGTTTGTTTAATTTCAAATTAATGTATAATATGGAAACTAACTAATGGTATAATGTAAATAAAAAAGTGCGGGGAAATTAGTTAGGGTAAAGAGTGGCTGAGCTAATCTCCAAGGGCCATGTTCCTCGAGTGTTTCCTACATAGCCCTAATGAAAAGGGACCTTAGATCAATGTAGTTCTCTCATAATCTACATAATAATATGACGAGGTAGTAGGATAGGTTGGTAGGTTTTAGGAATGGTTGAGTCTAGGCAAGTTACTCATGGTTGAGTTTAGGTTATTTAGTTATGTTTAAATTGAGGTTTCAAAGATTTGGTCCCGTATAGGATAATCAACAAGTAATGAAGAAGTTAAAGGTTAAGAGGTGACAAAAATAGCCACCTAATTGGTAAGAACCAAAATGATTTTGTCATACCTAAGATGGGATTATGAATGTAAGACCCTAAAGGCATTACATGATGGACTATTCTAAGGTTGACGAAAGTCACATGATCCCGAAATATTGCATTTGTGGCACATCCCTTGAGCGGGTAGGAAATTAGGGTGAAAAGGTGATGAAGTGAAATTGGTTGGTTTTTAGCGTAACCTAGTGTGAGACAACATACCTACTTGGAAAGAGTCCCAAGATCAAAATAAGCAAGTCCATGACGAAAAAGTTATATTTTTATTTTTTATTTTTCTTTTGTTTTTGTTTTGATAGACTGATCGATGTGGGAAGTCTATGTGGGATGAGTATATTTTATCCTTGAGGTCTTTGTGAAGCTGATCGATGTGGGAAGCTTTAGAATATTTTTATTTTATTGTTTGCAATAATAGTCTTCTTATTATGATAGACTATGTACAATATGTTTGGCTTGGTATAGCTGTCCTTCAAAGTCCTTTTTGAGGGAGTCATATTTTTGTTGGAAGTTTGACTCAAGGAGTTGAATCCCATTTGATATTTTAAATTGTTTTGATTTTGTTCTTTTAATTCATGGACAAGACTATAAACAAAGATAAGCTCTTGTTTCTAAGAAAAAACTATAGAAAAAAGAGGTTAACTATGAATGACCATGGGATTCCATCTTGAAAAAGACAAAAAGTATCCATGAGAATCATGTCATGAGTAGAGTCATGATACTCATATTGAAGACAAGGTTTAAAGGTAATAGGTAATCACATAATCCTGGTTTAGTCGTTGATCCTTAAAATAGGTAAAATGGAAGGTGAACGGTTCTCAAGGGACGGGCACTGAATACACAAGAGGTGATATAAGACTTAATCCAATAATAGAATGGTCAACGATGCAAGTTATCGAGGGGCTTAGGTTTGGATTTACCTTCAAGTGAAGACAAACAATAAGCACCTGATCCATAGGTATGAGTAATGATATAGGGTCTAAGACTATTAGGAGAAAATTTCCTCATTTACTATTTTCTTCTTTTGTTATATGTTGATTTTCATTCGTGATGAGGTCACCGACTTGGAAGGTTCATTCATATAAATGTTTATCATAGGCATGTTTGATACATTTTTGGTATATTTGGATATAGTCAAGATCATTGAGAAGACGTTTTCCAATAACTTGACTTGTACCAAATGGTTTCGGTGAAAGTCATCATCATTGACCATCTCTTTCAGTTAGATACGAAGAGACAAAATCTAGAATTCAAGAGGTAGAACAACCTTTGTACCAAAGACCAGAGAGAAAGGTGTGGCAATAGTTTATGTACACATACTAGTACGATAGGCCCATAAGGAAAAAGGAATGTGTGTATACCAATCCTTTCCAAGATCGCTTATAAATTTCATAAGAAATTTGTTTAAGGTTTTGTTTGTTAATTCAGATTGGCCATTTGTTTGAGGATAGTAGGGTGAAGAAAAATTGAGCTATATGCGAAAGGAATCACAAATATTTTGTAGTGTTTTCTTTTTGAACTATTTTTCATTATCAGTGATGAGATGATGAGGAACACCAAAGTGACAAATGATGTGATGATTGATGAATTCACATATTTTCTCATCCTTTCTAGAAATAATAGGCATGGATTCTACCCATTTAGTGTATTCAAGAGCGTAAATAATCCATGATGACACTATGAAGAATGGGGATTGATTTCTCCAACAAGATCCAAACCCCATTGAAAGAAAGGCCAAAGGTCTCGTGTGACCTGTAAGGCATGACTATGTGTGTGATGAATATTAGTATGTGTTTGGCACTTCACAAAACCTTTGACATAATCACAACAATCATGGTTTAAGGTTGGCCAATGATATCCTAGGTGAATAATGTGTTTAGCGATAACTAAACCATTGAAGTGACCTCCATAAATTTTGTCAAGAACTTCCTTGATGGTGTAAGGAACTTCATAACTAGTAAGGCATCGTAAAAGGATACCATCAAAGCCATGTTTATAAAGACACATTTTCCATTGTGAGTAAGGTCTTGAGGTAGAATTAAAAGGGAAAGGTAGTCGAAAATTGCTTATACCGAAGGTCACGTGGGTCAGAGTTGAATGGTTATAACGAGGTTTACGTCACAAAATAAATAAGAATTATATTACAACCTTTCTACTCGACAAAGATTTTTCAAATGAAGGTGAAGTGGGTATCCGAGATGCAAGAAATGCCATGGTATTCATAAATTTGTTAGTGGAATGTGGGGTAGTTTGAAGTTCATAATAGTCAAAGGTAGTTAATATTATGTCTACATGATGATTATAGTTTTGAAGTATTTTGTTATGATGCTAGTATATACCATTGACTTGACTTATAACCAAATTGAGAGTCACCAAATATATTAATTGATTTAAATTCTAAGATGATGGTGGTTTGATGGCCTAATATGAGTGCTTCATATTCAGTGATATTGTTAGTACAATCAAAATCTAATTTAAAAGATAAAGGCATAGGTTCATTATCAAGAGGAATGAAGATAATGTTAGCACCACCACCATGCCGACATTTGGAGCCATCAAATGATAAGCTAATTTGGTAAACGATATCATCCAATGAGAGGGTAGCGATGGATTCATTTGGGAAATCAAAGTTAGATGGGTAATCTCCGGAGAGAGGTGCTTATACAAATTGGTTAGTGATAGTTTGGCCTTTGATAGATCATGTATGAGTGAATTAAAGGTATAGGTCCTGAAAGAAGTATGAGCCAATGTGCAACACAATGATTTTGGTAGGGCTTGGTGTACATGTAATTTAAGGGGTCTGTAGTGATGATACCAAATATTTTTCGGTTAATTAGGTAATGGTGAAGTTTAGTAGCAACAAAAACTAAGGCTAAACAGAGTTTGCTGGCATGGGTGTATCAGGTTTCATAGTCCAAAAGAATACGAATTATAAAATAAAACACTTGCTCCTTGTGTTAATCATTGTGATGAGAAAACATGACACCTAAGGAATGATCAGTAAAAAAAATGTAAAGGTAAAATGGTTGGTCATCCCTAGGAGGAATGAGTGCGCAGTGGTTGGAGGAGGTATTTTTAAGGCCTCAAAGGCTTTGTGGCATTCATCATCCCATTGGAAGGAGATGTCCTATTTGAGGAGATGATGAAATGGGTGGAAGTGGTTAGAAGTTGTGAAATAGAAAAACAAATAGATTACTACTTTCCTTAAAAACTACGTAGTTGGTGAAGGTTAGTAGGTGGAGGCATTTTTAGAATAGCCTTGATTTTAGTAGGATAAAATTATATACCACACAAAGAAATGATAAAACCAAGGAGTTTTTCAGATAGAACAGTGAAGGTAAACTTCTTAGGTTGAAGGTGAACACAATACTTGATGAGATGGTCAAAGATGACCTTAAGGATTGTAAGGTGTTCTCGCTCAATGTCTAGATTTGGCAAAATGGTCATCTACATAATCTTCTAACATGTGATGCATGATGTCATGAAAGATATAAGTCATATCCCAATTATATGTAGCACCAGTGTTTTTAAGGCCAAAGGGCATGATTTGATAGCAGAAAGTCCCCCAAGGAGTGATTAAGGTGGTTTTGTGTTGATATTTTGGGGTGAGTAATATTTGGTTATAAACCGAGAAACTGTCCATGAGTGATAACATCTCATGGTCGGTGGTGAGATCAACTAGTTGGTCAATACTAGGTAGAGGAAATTCATCTTTAGGCCATGCTAAACTAAGGTCACATAAATCCATGTATATACAAAAGTCTTTCTATCACTTTGGTGATGGGAATGATGTTAGATATCTATTTGGGATAATCAATGGGTAGGATGAAGGAAACGTGAAAAGGTACTAAAGTTATTATTTGACAAGAAGGGAAATGAAAGGATGTATTTTTCATAGCTTCTATTTTATAGGTTTGGTGTCCGAATAGTTATGATATTGTGGACCATAATTTTTGTTCAATACCAAGCATATCAACATAGGACCAAGAAAAAGCATTGCTATGATCTCATAGGAATGAGGTAAAATCTTCTTATTCAACAACATCTAAAGATTGACCTATCTTTAGGATGTGTGGGTCATCTTGAATCTTAATATTGATTTCAATGGTCGATTCATTTAACGTAGTTTGTATCTTAGAAGGTAATGAATGATGAATATAAGAATCCTCCACACCAAGATAGGTGAGAATAGACTCATCATCTTGACATTGAACGACGTTGATAGAATGTGTATAAACATTGATCATGTAAGGATACATGAATGGAAGATAAAAGGGAACCTCTCCATCACATTGATAAGTCAAAAGTCCCATGGAAATGGTGTTTATGAAAAAAAAGTTAGGAGGAATGGATTCTGGATCTATAGAATCCGTAGGTGAAGGTGGTGAAATTGGTAAATGGGGTGAAGAATTTTTTTGTCCTCAATGAGTTTGATGTGGACTTTCTTGGAAGATGGTTTTGTAAAGTCATTACCATCATGGTCATTGTGTTTTTTTGTGGTACACAGGATGACAATATGGCAGCCCTATTCGTAGAAGCCAAAGCCAAATCCCTTCCATGCACAGTGATGGAGAAAAGTGTGGGAAAATTGTTAGTTAGTGAGGGATTTAAGTTCGAAGAAAATGGTCGTGTTTGGCAAGGTGGCTTGGGAGAGTAGGTAGAAGTATTAAGTCCCCCATATGTTAAGTTTTTATGAAGGTGGGGAGGACCATAAGGGAAAACCTTGCCTACACGGTGATCATAGCAAGGATGTTGGTGAAGGTTACCATACTCTTGAGGAGTAAGGAATGTGTCGATGTTGTATGCAGGTGGTACCTCCCGCAGTGAGATGTTAAAAACACCTTCTAAGGGATCGGTAGTTGGTACATGGGTGGCAAGAATAGGTGAATCAATAGGTGATTAGGAAGAAGAAGCATTAGTTGGTTTAGAAGTAGATGGGTTAGCAGATGGGTCAGCTTCAGAGGCTATGACAGAAGTGGGAATAGATGAGGTAGGTGTGTAAAAGGTAGCAACAACATCGATGGATGGGGGTGTGGGTGAAGGAGAAGTGGTGGAAGTGGTAGATGCCTTAACCAGTATAAGGACATCATTAGGTTGGTACAACATGTTACAAGTTTTGAATGGTGAAGGGTCAGAAGGGCATGGTATAGTTATGTCCTTCATGTTTAAATTTTACACAACAATGTAAGGTTGAAGGAACACAACCCATGACATAGATCTAAGGTTAGCCAATAAATAGGTCATACTATAACTCCCCCTCTAAGACATAGAACAATTTAGGAATGGTACAGGGGCCGACAAAAATGTGGTGGATGATGGTGTTGAGATTGGAAGTGATAGCATCATTGAATGAATGCAACATAACTGGGTTATTATGCATGTAATTTAAAGGGATGCACATTTGATTATACATATGGGAGGAGATGATGTTGATGCTAGCACCGCCATCAATCATAATGCATTGAATGTGTATATTATCAATATAAATGGAGATGAAAAGGGTGGGATCAGGATCATCTGATTAGAGAGGTATAATATCATCATCAAAGAAACTGAGGGAAGCTACTTGGTGAGTAGTGGTAGGTGTAGAGGAAGGGGATGAATTGGTGAGAGAAGCCACATGGTGAGGGGTAATAATGGAGGCCACAGTGTCGTCAAACATTAGGTACAACCTTGATGGATTACATAACCTCCATGAGGGCCTTTCGATGGGGGAGGTGTAGGTACAAGTAGGTTCTTAGGCATAAGAACATGTTTAGTTATTGGTAAAGGTATGAATGTAGGTGAGGGTGATGAAGAAGAGGCCATTTCAACAAGCATGGTCATGGTCTATTGGGTCCATTGAAATAACTTTGGATAGATCATGACACTATCTGCAGGACACATTTTCATTTAGGTTTAAAAGGGTAGCCGAAGGCGTCCCAAAGAATGTAATTATCAACGTAATCCAAGCGGTCACCAGTGTAAAAATAACACTTTGTTGTAAGAGGAGATGACATTGGCTTAGTAGAAATCCTGTAAAATATGTCTATAAGATAGGGAAAGCTTTGACTTTAGACTATGTGGGTAAGAGAGCTTAGAGCTTAACAACGGGATCCTAGAATGCAAATGGGGAATCGTCCATAACATGTAGTTGTGGATATAAAAGATCCCCTATCATTAGGGGAGGTAATAGTTGCGATGAGGTAGTTTCCTTTTTCAATGGAGAGGAAAGTGAAGATGACTCTCCCATGGGTAGGAGAGTTAACACCATAGGTTGTTCATTAGGTTATGAGGTATGTGGTGAAACAACATTGGCATAAGTTATGGAATCCTCCTTGGGTGAAGGTGAAAATGAAGGGGAATCCTCTATAGGTGAAAGTGTGGAGGAAGTAGGATCCCTTATGGGTAGAGGAGCTTGTGCTATAATCTCCTCGATAGAGGGATAGGAGGAAATTTTGGAATGTCTAGTACGGTGTCAAACACTACATGGACCTCATAGACATTACTGCCATTAGTTGAAAGTTCTCTAGTTTGGTTTGATGATGAGGTATGGTTAGGGAATGTCTTCTTGAAGATATGAAAATTCTGATTAGGAGGTGTGTTTGGGTTATCTAGGACAAGATTTGTATTATGTAACATTTCTTGGACAATGTTCTTGAAGGTTATACAATTACCATCGCTCTTGCCTTTTATGTGATGATAGTTACAATAGTCATGTTTTGTGTACCATGCAATTACATAGGGCGAGTGAGGTCAAAACCAGTATTTGGTTTTATGGGTGGAAGAGTAATGTCTCCGGCTTTAAGAATATTTTATAATATTGAAGAATAAGGCTCCTCAATTGGACTGTATTTTTGTTGCTCTTGTCTGAACTGAAAAGTTTGAACGGGAGAAAGGTTAGAGGTAGGTTTCGATTGATTAGAGGGGTGAGATGGGCCAGCCTTTAAAACTACCGCGTTGGCAGATCCTTTGGCTTTTGAATAATATTTTGGGGTTTTGAAGAGGAAGAAGCATCATTTGATTTAAATGCAATGTTTTTGTTATGCAATTGAATTTTCTTCTCTTCAATGGCATGAATTTCCAATTTTCGTGCCATGGTAAATGCTTCATTGAAGGTATAGAAGGTTTTTACTTGCAGAGTTGGTGAGATGTGCCTGGTACAAGCTATAGTGAATAACTCTATAAGCTTGGTTTGAGGTAAATGGAATGTTAGCTAGTTGATGAGGCTCCGCTAACAAGTGATAAAATCAGTGATAGACTCATTGTCATATTGTTGAGTTAAGTACAAGTTGGTCATAGTGACCTTCTTGATGATATTGATTGATAAATTGTCCATTAAGGCTTGAGCCACTTGAGTAAATGAGTAAATGGAATGTAACGGCAATCCACTATACTAGTCTAACACAGGTTTTGTTAAATACATGGGGAATGTTCATAAGAGTAAAGCATCATCATGGGCGATTAGATAACACCCATGTTTGAAATACCGCAAGTGTTTTCATGGGTCTTCTTTACCATTGAATGGTTAAATTTCAGCATTTCCTAATGCACGAGGGGTATGGGAGAATGGGAGTAGATAGATGGATGGGCTTATTATAGATTTCATCATAGGTTAAGGAATTGTGAGAGCCAAAAAGTGATGTTTTGAATGTTTATATCTTTTCCATCATCATTTTAATAAGGTCGTTGATGGGTTATGATGATTGAGCACCCCTGCGGTATAAGGAGGTTGATGTCGAATGTATGATGTGGAGGGAATTTCAGTATATGGTGATTCAAAGTATGAGAACTGTGTGGGGGAATAGTAACAAGTAGAAAATATCTCGAATAGGTGATAGACAAGATTCGGGGTTATTAAGGATATGTGTAAGAAGGTGGGGTAGATGTAGCAATCCTTGTAGTGATTAGAGGTAAAGACTATGGGATGGAGAGGATGATGTTTTGGAATGGGGTATGGGTTTTCAACACCATGGGTGGCTACAATGCAATAGGTATATATGAGGTGGTAATTGTATATAGAGCTATGCTCAAGATGGATGGTGAAGGAATGGTTTACACCAAGGGTGAAACCGACATCAAAAGTGCTACCGATGTTGTAGGTATCATAGGTATTGATGGCATGCGGTCAAGTTGGGATACTACGAGCTATAAGGTAGAAGAAGGTAATGCCGAGCTAGTGGTAGCTGACATAGAAGTGGGGAGAGGGCCAAAGGAATGAGACACTTACATGTCATATGCCAACTATCTTGATGTATCGCAATTAGAGGAATGGGAGAGATAATGTTGTAAGGCAACGAGGTTGTGGTCAAGGAGTCTTGTGAAATCCTCATCATCGATATTGATGATAATGGGTTGAGTAGGATCCATAGGTGATAGGATGGAAGGTGGCGATGGGCTAGGTAGGAGAGGATGAAGGCTTGCATGGAATACAAGGGTGTTGGCTTGACTATGAGTCAAAACCATGTGAGTTGGTGTAGGCTTGGTAATCTATTCTCTGTAAATGACACATAAAAATAGAATAAATGAAGAAAATAGGTTCCGGGAGGTGAAACTGGTTGTTGTTTTAATTAGGAATTAAAACACAGGAACCAACAATGGTTATGTTAACTAATGATGGTGAGATGGTAACCAATGATAGTCACCGATACTGGTTTCTGTGGGAAAAAAAGTTTTTACAAATGAGGAAATAACTTATAAAAATGAAATAAAAAACTAGATTTTACAGTGATTTTAAAGTTACAAAGCTATGATTATGTGTCTGAAGACTTCCAAAAGAACAAAAAATGTGGTGAATGATGTTTTTGGTGAAATGACAAAAAAAACTTGAAACTGACAATGGTTAGATAAACCGATGTGATCGAGATGAAAACCAATGACAGTCTACTAGACTAATGCTAGTCACTATGAAATATGAAAAGATGGAAAAATTTATTTTTGACTTAGATCAGATAAACTATCAACCCAAAAAGGAGAGTATGTTATTAATATACCTTAACACACCCAAAAAGGTCAAAATACAGCAACTATAATTGTGGGGTGTGAAAGGAAGAAAATAAAATGAAAACATGACCTCACAACTCAAAATACAACTCAAGAAAAAGCTACAAAAACATGAAAACCTATGAGTGAATTTGATATTTTAGGTAATGCTATTTTTAGAATAAATTGTGAAAAAATAGAGTTTTTGGCTGGAAAGAGGGTATCCTATGAAGAGGCAAGATCTAAGGATGGTTTTAGGTTATGTTTTGGTGGGGGCGGTCCTTTCTCTGAGTTAATGACTGGACACAAAAACCACTTGGGCACCCACTGTATATCCTCCGATCATGTGATCATTGAAAAAATATTCCAAGTAAGGTGTTGTTTAATAATATGTGTGAGTTTATTTTTGTGAATTTTGGTAAAGAGAAGAGAATGTGCTCTATGATTCAATTATGTCAACCATCAGTTGGGCATGAATTCTAGCATATAGGTTGCCCTCAGTTTTAATGTGAGATAAAAATGCAAACATAGAAGTATGAAATGTAATTATTTTAAAACCCAAATTAAAATGTGATATTCAATGTAAACAAAGAGTGAATAGGAAAGGATATGACTTTCACTAATGCAAATGCAAGAAAAGGAAAAGAAGGATTCATTTTAGTTCTAGAAATACAAATGTCACTGAGACAAATAGAAGAAAGAGAAGATTTCCAGGGAGAGAATTTAATGTTAACTTCCTTTTGAAAAAGAAACAAACATACAATGGTTCCTAAGAATGAATAAATGCAAGAACCCTGAATGGGTCCCACCGGCATGCCAAAATGTTTCACCAGATTCTTAGCAAATTAATGAAATAGATAAGGGTAGTAGGCTAAGGAGGAATACCTATTTGTGATGTCGGTTGAAGGTTATGCACGTGTTCTAATTTCCTGATCCAAGTTGACTATGAGAGCTCCCTTTTGGCTAGGAGGAACTACTTGTAAATGTAAAACAATACCACCAAATAGAGTTAAATAAAACAATGAGTGGACTACCTAGCGGAAGCTAGATCCGAGAAGTGTGATGCTTCTTGAACAAGTTGTTAATCCAATTTTATATAACAATATTAATGTTAGTCAAATCATACATGAAGTAAAGATCCTATTGAAATTGAAATGATTTAGGTATCTCACACAAAATAATAAGAAAGGTTAGGTAAAAGGTGATTGAGGTCAAAATGGGTCAGGTGATTGGTGGTGTTGCATTGCAGGTTTGGTACAAGCTTTGGGTAAGGTCTGGTAAAGATTAGAAATGGTTCTGAGCTATTGGGAAGTGGGTATTAGCTCGTTGGTATTAGGTACATTTTAAGACATAGTAATCGATGTTGGTTGTGTGACTGATGTGGGTTAGGTAGAATAACCGACATCATTTGGTTAACTAGCGTCGGTATGGGAAATTAGTAAAATGCACTTAAAACTTGTTTTCTAGACTCTCTGTGATTGCACAAAGGTTAGAAATAGTCATGGTGAGGTCATAAAATGGCCTTTTAAGTTGAGAGATGATTAGAAGGGGGTGGAGGCATGTGAAATGGATAGGTATGGCAAGGTGATAGGTTATTAGGAGGAAGGGGGTATATAGACGTGGAGAAAATAAATTACTGAGATGAATAATAAACCTTACTAAAATAAAAAATAAATAAATGAAGAGATGTTAGGTACTTACTGAAGAGTAGGTTTGGAGAATGCAGGTGATGGAAGAGATTCGAGAGGAGATTCATTTTTTTGTTCCATAGTAGTTCAAACCTCTGTGCTTCTCTGTGTGAATTTGTGATCGTGAAGAAGATGATAAATAATAATGGTTGTTGGTAGTGCTCCCATATATTTTCCTTTTCCTGATTGCTTCAAAAAAATTAAGTGCTCAAAATCTCTATTCATATGATATTATAAATCAAATGAAAACCTAGGCAAAGGATTTTGGATATGTATTTAACCTAATCAAGGATGGTTAGGTGACCAACATTGGTTGAGATATAACCGGCGTCGGTCAAGGGGAGAATATATATAGGTTGGCCAAAAATAGCTTGATTATTATTATTTTTGGCATGGTCTCAATATTTGTCCGAGTCTTGAGTGATAGATCATGGAAGGATAAGTAGGAGTCTTTTTAGGTTCGTTAATAGGAGTTAAGTCTAATTTTAGACTAATTCTTAGTTGTTAGGATGAGCTTAGACTTGGTCTTAGGTCATTAATGAGGTTTGAGTGGGTCATTTGAGTGAGGTGGCTAGGTGATTTGGATGGGGTGAGGTGGTTAAATGAGGATATTAATTAATTTAATTAAGATAATTAATTTAATTAACATGTGCACTAGGGGATATGAATGGGTAGGATATGGTTAATTTAATCAACGAGGTTTTAATGGAATTATGACCCAATTTTTATGTCTACATCAAGAAAAATGATAGGTAAGGTAGGGGATATGGTCAATATAGCCATATTGGAAAATATATTAGTGGAGGTAAGGTCTTCGTAAAGACTGCTCTAAGAATTTGTTTCGCTTTCATAGCATGACTCACTATCTTTACATTCTGAGGAAGTGACATCACACACGTGTTGAATAGACCCATATGGTCAATGACCAATACCATTCTTGCACATTTTTCTATGAGCTACCAAATAGATTCCCACACTCCTTGTTCATGTGTGCCACAATCATACCATTGGCAGCCCATAGCATACATCATTTTGTTTGGAATTGCATATTTAGGATCCTGGTAACATGAGTCCATCTCATCTTCAAGAGGTGTTATCATAGATTTACATAGCAGTTGTTCATCATCTAGTAAACCACCATGAGTGAACTATTTGAAGGGATACTTTCCTATAAGACATTGATATTTTTGACAAGGCCTACCCCGTGATTTAGGTGATAAGGGAAGGTTTAAAACTAGAAGGGCATGTTGGAGATTATACTCCCCACAACTAGTTGAAAGAGTCTTCATCTCCTATGTAGCAAAGGTATAAACTAACATTGAAGCACTATTAGTGTTAGGATTCAATACATATGGATCAACCCATGAGGTGAGGGCCTCATATTGAATTGGAACATTCTTATCTGTGGAAGGGAAATAAATTAAAATATGGAAGTAACTCCGATAATCTTTTGCAATGAGTAAAAGGTTGAGAATCCCCTAGAATAGTTATAATTTTCCCTTCATAGTATAACTTAAGACACTAGTGATATGTATAGGGCATGACCTACATGTCAAGAATCCATGGGAAGCTAAGAAGTATGTTATAAGGAAGCTCCTAGTTCAAAACAAAGAATTTTGTATCATGAGTTTTATTCCCTACTCCCAACGATAATGTTATCATACTAGCCGACTATCACTCTTCATTGTCATATGCCTTGATGGTGATGACATTTGTTTCTAAATCTATTTAAGTACAACCCAATTTTTGAACAATTTTCAAGGTACAAATGTTTAGGCCTGATCTGCCATCCACAAGCACCCATTTAATTTTCTTATGATTGACAATAACCTCAATGTGTAAGGGAAAATTGTGTGAAGGATATTCTATAGGAATTTCCTCTTGACTAAAGGTTTTATTCTCCATTGGATAAATTTTAGTAATGATTTCTTATAAGTGAGTAGGGTGTATATCAACTGAAACTCCTGATCCTTGTATTCTTGGAAAGGATGTCCTTGTGTACATTATAGATCTTTAGAAGATCTAAAATTGAGATCTTAGCAGTAGTCTTCTCAAGTTGCTCTAAGACATCATAGTGACTATCCTGAGAGGTAGACGCAGTAGCTTTTGAAATGACATAGATATAATTTCATGTTACCATGATGCACTCCTTTTCTTTGACCTTTATTGTGCTGATATACTCAATGAATGGGTTTACACAACCAATTACAAAATCATAAGAATTGTTCTTTTTGGCCACATAGTTTGTATCTTTATAAACATAGCCAATACCTTTATTTTAGGATGTTTGTCCTTGATCCGTATTTTCCTTTCCTTTGTTATGTTTAGGGAAAGGTTCTTTATAAATTCCCATGTAAACATTGGGAGACTTTTTAGTGCCCAAGGAATCCATTTCCATGTCATTGATTTCAATTAAGTCCTAGATATAGTGCTTCAATTTTAGGCACTTATCAGTTTTGTGGCCATTAACAGGATGAAAGTTACAATAATCATATTCTCTAAACCAATATGGTTTAGGTTCATCATTGGGATAATGGTTTGTTTCCAGGTATTTGACCATGTTAACCTTCTCTAACTATTTAAGTATTGATGACATAGATTCAAATAGAGGATTAAATGTACTATGTTTGTACTCAGGGGCAAGAGGTCCCTTAGCGAGTTTTAAGGGAGAATGATTTTGAACCACCTAAACCCTATTAGAACTTGTAATTATAATATGTTTCTACTTTTTTTTAACAAACTTGGATTTTTAGTAGGTTTTAAATCACGGTTGTCTTGCGATAAGGGTTTTAACATTCCTTTTATCAAAAACTCTTTTTCTATTTTACTACCATATTCTATAACCTCCTTGAATGTGTTACTAGAATGCATTGGTAAGTGGAATGCGATCTTAGGGTATAAGTTAGGTACAATGATGCCAACTAACTATTTCTCTTGTATGGAGAAAGGGAAGCAACCTGACTAACCCTTATAATCATTGTAAGAAACCATCAAAGTTCTCATTATCTCATTGTTTTTGTTACACAACTCAATCATAGTGACTTCATTCTCCATGTTGAAGGATAAATGGCATATGAAGCTTTTTGCCAATTGTATCCATGTAGAGATAGATCCTTTTGGTATATGTAAGAACCAATTGAGTGTTTTTCCCCCTAAAATCTATGGGAAAATGCATATAATATAGTTTTCACTGAAGGAGACCTCTTCGAAATCCATGAAGAAATATTTGACATGATCCCTTGGATCACCCTTTCCCTTATACTTGTAAAATTTTAGACAATCAAAATGTCTAGGGAAAGGGACTTGTAATATAGACCTATCGAAAGGAAACACACATAACTCTTCAAATTGATATTTCTTATTAGGTCCTAACTTACCTTCTTATAAGGAAATAAGGGTGTTCTTCATTGATAAGAACTCTTGATTGAATATTTGGTCTTGTGTCAATGGGTTAGGCCTATACAAGCTTTGTTAAGCCTAGTTATTTCTTCATCTTTTTATATGTATATAACTCTTCATAACCCCTTTTAGGTTTGTCTTGTTTAGGAGTTTTGGTAAAATATTCATAATACAACACTTTTGGTTTATCCTACCTAGGAGTATTGGTATAAAAATCTAAATGCGATGCTTTGGGATTTTCCTATACAAAATATTTCATGGATTCCTTAGTAATGTGCGAAGCAAGAATTGTCAATTAGAGAGAAAGGGTTTTAAGTTTTTTTCTAAGGTTGGTTCTTGAGTCGGTATATCTTTACAAGTTTCATGAGAAGGAGGTTGTTCATGATTGACATGCTCTTCATGATCCTCACAATGTATTTTGATAATGGGGATGTGATATCCACCATCATTTTGAGAAGGTCCTCTTCCTCATTCCTTGGGAAGGAAGTGGAAGTGTGTTCTTGATTTAAGATTTCATCCATGTTATGAATTGGATGATCTACTTCTTCTTCTCCTTGAACCATGCTAGCCAAAAGAGAAGGATCAAATGTGGAAGGAAACCTAGCCCCCAACTCTACAATGTGCATAAGCACCTCATTTCTGTTTTAGAACATTTTTTTTTCAATTTGGAGGGGAATAAACTTGAAATCCACACAAGGAGAATTCTCCTCACCACTGCTATGATCAATAAAAATGTTGTTTTTAAATTTGATTTAACTTGTCATATGAAAAGGGATTTTGTCCCATTTTTGTGATGCCCCATCCTTGTTGTAGGAGGCATGATGAGAAATTTTTTTCTAAGGTTGATTAAAATGGACCCTAGGTAAAATCAATCAACAAAATAATGAAAAATTCATCGCAAAGAATGTCAAATAAATAAAAATAACAAGTCCAAAGGTAGTGTGTTATAAAGACACCAAAAATAAAGAATGAAAAACTATCAAATGTACATGTAGCAATTAGTATCTAGGATACAACGATCAAGTACAAGACTTTGATCCAATCACATAATAGTTACTCCTTATGTTCTTCAAGTACATGTTTAGTGTAATTAGGGAAAACACAATATCTCCAATTAGGTCAAGTTTAAAATAAACAAGACCTAAATACTAAAAAAGTGTTGACTTGATCCCCCAACAAGGTATACTAAAACTGGTTTTAGAAACAAACAAAATTCAAGTTATGAAAAAGGAGGTTATAAATGTGAGCGATTAGTAACAACACTATTTGGACATGTTAATCAAGATTTATGGAAAAATTAATATTTTAGTATCAAAATGATGTCACCACAATGCGAGAAAAGTAATGACACTTTTCAAAACTCAAGGAAATGTTGGGATCAAAAACTAATTCTAAGTATAGCAATAAGTTGTTATTAATGCGAGCAGATAACGATACAACTTAGAGACTTATATAAAGTTTCAAAAAGGAAACAAGACATAAGTATAAAAATTTTATGGCTATAATGTGGGAAGTGTAACAAATTAAAGGAATTCAATGATGAGATAACCTTGCTATAATGATAATCTTGACATGGGTATCAAGATAATGGATATCAAGATAAAACTACGTACCAACACAATTTCAACGCTTACTATCACAATAGCAATAAGGAAGGATGTAAGTGTGTGCAAAATTGTTGGACACAATATTTGATGGCACTATGAATGTGTGTTATATTTTTTTCCCAAAATGGGAAACAAGAAAACAAAAGAGTAGACTAAGTGGGGATGAAAAATACTAGGTGTAACTTCGCAAAGTTTCTCCTTATCTTTAGTCAAGTGAAAAACTATGACAAAGTTACACTTCACAAGTTGCGTGATGAATAACACTAGGCCCCAACTTCAATGGACTCTCCCCTTGTTTGAATAACAAGGTTATGAATCTGAAAAAAAAATTGATTCGTGAGAGCTCAGAAACGTGATAGATAAATTCTAGTTCGCTCCAAGCCACAAGCTTCCTATTGTTTCACTCTCTAGGTGCCATAAACTATCTTTATGAACTTGGTTTGCCAATAAAGTCACACTGAATAAATAATGGAGCATCCCATATTTACTTTTCCTCCTTCAATACAATGAAAAATAAATTACATTCAGTTGCATTTTCATTGGGGTTGTGTGAAGATAATTTTGATGCTAATATCGTAAAGGCGTACTAGTAATTAGGGTAGTGGAGAACTTCCCATTTCATTCACCAATTCTCTCAAGGTTTTAAATAATTTGGGGTTTCCAAGAGCATCCTTATGGGTTTTGAATGCTTATTTAAAGGCACTTCTCCCAGATTTAAAGAATATGAGCCGTAACTCTTAACCAAAACCTGCAAATACTACGTGTTGAATAATGTGGTGTGTTTTTATCTTTCATATTAAGAAATGAGGTTTATAACACCATTGACAACCTACAACACATGTATAGGTAGATTTTTTTAGATCTAAAGTTTGTGGTAAGTGTTTAGGTCATTCAACTCAAATGTTAGTAGTTCTCTAAGCAAATCACATATTTGAAAGAGTATTAAGTGTTGTTTTTACTCTCAAGAACATCCAAAAATGCAAGAGAAGATCATACACAACAAAAAATCTAACTAAAAAGTAAAGGAAATATTTACAATTAAATGAACCATTTATGGAAAAACTTGCATCCCTTTGACACCTAGATTTTCAAGCTTGGTAAATATTCATTCCCTTAAGAAAGAAATGAAAGATGAAGTTTACAATTTAACCAAAAAGTTAGAAAATGAAAACTAAAAGATTCTTTTGATTCTCAAGATCACCCTAAGGTGCAAGAGAAGAGAATACACAAACTTCTAGCCTAACTTGCATAAAGCATGGAAACAAAATCATTCATCAATACTTAAGAAAATTTGTTAGAAATCTAATAAAAAATGTTAAAACCTGTAGAAAATAGTTAAGAAAACTTGGAAATAAAAGAAACACAAAAAAACAAATTTTCAAATCCCAAAGTTAGTACCAAATTTGAATAAATCACGCAAGAACGCACCTTTCAACAACATTGTGTCCCTAATAACAACAATGTGTCCCACGATAACATCAGTGTGGCATTTGCAACACCATCGCTCCTCCGATAAAAATCACATAGTCTTTGTCGGTAGATAGTTTAACACCAACATGTACATAGAGACACTAGTGCATCCTCGACAACATGAGTGTGGACAAGACATAGAAAAAAATTAGTTTAGCCTATACGTTCCCTAAGAGACACTAGCGTGGCCTAGTAATAAGAGTGTGTCCTTTATAACACTAGTGTGGACTTAGTAACACTAACAAACCTCTTCGAATGGAAGCATGCAACAGAGACAAACACAAGCGCAAATTTCTGTAGGTGATCAAAACATGAGAATTTGTGACAAAAATTCTCAAAAAGATCAAAACTTTTTTAATTTGACAAAATTTTTATAGCACCTCACCTCCTTTGATCTGCAAAGAGCAAAAAAACAAAACAATCCTAACTAGATTAGTTAAGAAACCTCATATTTATCTAAAAATGCAAAAATAGTTAGTAAATCAAAATTTTGAAACTAATCTAAAAATATTTAAAATGAATGTAATGGGATATTGTCCCACTAGGTGTGCCAAATGTGATCATGTTAAAAAATTTAAAAGCAATTTAAACCTTAACTAACACCAAGTATTTTATAGCTAAGATAATAAATGAACCATCATGATCAAAGCTTATGAGAATGCATAAGGAAATCTACATGAAATTAATCATTTCAACTAAAAGTATTCTTACTACGTTTATGGTTGCTAAATAAATTGAACCTATGAAGATTACAAGAAATCAAAATTGTGTTGCTACTTCATTGATGGTGAAGAGATCTCAATAAAATGGCTACAAGGCCATGTTTATATCTTCTCTTACTAACCAAGCTTAAAGAAATGGATGCAAATGGGGATGCAAGTTATTCCAACAATGGAGTAAGGCTCTAGATCATATGTTTTATATGAGATAATATTCAAAGTATGGTGTAAGGTGTGCGGTAGGAGCTTGGTTCTTTTTATAGATTTCTACTTTAAGAGAAACATGAATCCAAATGAATGTGGGGAAAATATAAAGGATAAAGTAAAATTAGACTAGCTAACCATGATTATATGATTTAACTAGTGGGTTAATAACTCACATTTGGTTAAAAGGTGCTTTAATTAATCAAATGAGATTTATTAATAAGCTAGACTAATATTTTTAGGCTATTTAGAGGTGATTTGAGAAGAATTTGATAATATTGGAAGCATTTGAAAGTGGTATTTAGCCAATAAAAGGTTTTATTGATCAAATACATGATAAAAATTCCTAATTACCTAATAATATCTAATTATTTGATTTGAAGATGATTATAACTAACTGAGTGTTGTTAATTAACATTCACAATGTGATAGGAGCTTGTTAATTAATGAAGTGTCGTTAAATTACCAAAATGGAGTAAAATGTTAATTAATTAGTTGAAATTGCTAATTATAATGGAAATGAGGAATAAATGATAGTTGGTAGCACTTTAGCATTAAAAAAAGCGTGGTAGTGGATTTTAGGTGTCTAGACCCACATGGATATGAACTAAATACTGAGGTTACAATGAGTGACTACCAAGTCAGACATATTCAATTGGGAAATTCAACTAAATAAAATATCAATAAAGAGGATACAATGGCCCTTAGGAGCCTTATCCAAAAAATTGACAAGGATAAGGAGACTAATAACTAGTTGAGAGATAAATTTTACATACTATCAAATTATGTGTAAAAGTGGATATCACCTTCATTTGAAGGGTTAGAAATATTTTTACCATAACACCATAGGCTTTAATAAAAAATGATAGGTTAAGATAAATAATTCATGTTGTAGCAAGGTGGAAGGAAGATTTTTCCAAAAAAGGAAACAAGATCATAGAAGTTATTATGGAATGCTACAAACAATTGACTGATAAAGTGAGTGGTGTAGAGTAAAAAATTGAAAATTTCCATGATTAATTGCAATATTGAGATGAAATCCTTCATGAACCGAATAAATCGTTAAACTAGATGATCAATTGGTGGAAAAAGAAGGGATTTTCCCCTCTGAGGAAAGAGGAACATAACATACCTATGAAGGATCCATCAAATTAAGGATGAAAATTTCTAATAAGAGCATCAAATAGTTCACCCCATGAAAGGATAAAATAACAGAGTGCAATGATGATATTAATGTTAAACTTAGAGGAATAGAAGTTATTCAAGGCCATTTAACATATTGATATTTGGGTGCATATGACTTAATACATTCTTTTTACTAACATATCAATGGAGGACCAAATACTATTGCTTCAAGTTTCAATTATCGAACCATCCAAAAATTTATTCACTTGGAACATAAGATATATAAATTGTTAAAGATGGTAAAGAATAACACACGTATAATAAATAAGTTTTTAAAAGTTCTAATTTAACATGCACTAATATTTATGCTTCATATTATACTAGATGAAGAGTTCCTTATTCAAATGTTCAAAATATTTGATGCATATAAAGAAAAAATGGATGAGACAACTAGAGATGCAACAATTGAGATAAAATCTACATAAAGTATTTTTGTAAGAAAATTGTAAGATATATGTGTATTAGGTCCAAAAAATGAGGATTCTATAGGAGCCCTTGCCCTTGGAATTTATACTAGTAATTTGATACATATTTCAAAAAAATTTGTAATTATCGTGTGTTTAAGGAATGACTACACATTCTTCCCTATAAGTAGGAACATGAGCTAACATTTTCTTTTATTTGAATTCAAATTCCTTGTGATCTAGTGCTCTAAATACACATTGTATATCTCCTGTGATATTACGTGATATTCCCTTATCACAACCTCCTAGATTCCTTCCATTAGGCATTCTAAAATATCAATTAATTATAATTTCTTTTGGTAAGATGAATTCCACTCAAGAAGGTCAAGCCCTCCTTACAAATATATCTTCATGCCTTGAAAAATACCCTTTTTATAAGATGAAGATGGCTTAGACATACCAATTTATTTTGGAGGAATATGATTTGGAACACTAGCATAAGCTATTGGGATCTTTCTGCATTTTTTCAAAGAAGGCAAAGGAACATCAAGATTCTTTGAAATCGAAGGGGATACAAGATACATTGGAGGAGAAGGAATAATAGAGGATTTTTCAAAATTAGGCTTCACAAAATCTTTATCTAGGATAGTGATCCTTCTTTCCAATTCACCTACTTTGTAGGAAAGGGACAACCTATCTTTTAGAGGCTCGGATCGGGCAACGATACAACATCAATTGGAATTTTTTTCTACTATTTCCTATATGAAGAACAAATGAGAGAATTTGATAGTTTTCAGAGTAATAAATGGCCTAAAAAGTCCCAAAAATTTCTTAATTGCTCGAGAACTATATGGTATTCTAGATGGAAAAAATTATGGAACAAAATTTGATAGACGAGAAGAAGGGTGTTACTCGGAAATATTTCTCATCAATTCTAGATGAACCAAATGAGTATTCAATGGCCTCGAAGGTTCCTTTTTATCTTAAACAACAAACAACATCTTAATAAAAGTCCCATTCGGACTGAAAGATTAAAAATTAGGTGCAAGGTTTCGAATATCGGTCCTTCAATTCTCCCTCCAATTCTATGTCTTCCATTTTTTCCAAGAAAAAGAATGACACCACTTCTCTAAAAAAACTCTACTTAAAATCACAAAAATCCCTGTGATTCCATAAGGAGAAAGTGTGAATTTATGGGAAGATGAATCTTGAAGAGGCATGTGCAAAGTATCATCACGAGAATTGAATGTAAGATTTACTTTAATTATCAACACATGTTAGAAAAAAATAGAGTAGGAAGATATCAAGTAAAAGACATTGATTTTATTTGATTTTAAATTTTACATGAAGAATATATTATACATAATTACTTGTAATAATACTATGTAAAAAGGTAGGAATGAAATAAAGTAAAGAAGTGACATCAAGAGGTAAATGGTGGTGACAGGATACATCGGTGATTTTGACAAGATGGAAAAGAGAAAATTACATCTTGTAGTATAAACTAATTTTCTTGCACATGTAATATAAATGCAAAGAACCAAATCCAAAATGATAACTGAAAACAATATCTTTGCGGTTAGACAAAGTTCATTCCGCTCTAATCAAATCTCCTTCTTTAATGAGGAGAATATTCTCTTACTAGTTTTGGGGGAAAATTGGAATGAAAAATTCACCAAGTTTTATATAAATATGAGAAGTTTTATATAAATATGAGGAGTTTTCCTCATATCAAAATAGGGGTTTAGTTTTATATATGAAAAAGGATAGAAGAGAACTACTGTAATTCAGTGAATTTCCATTCTCTTTTATGGAATACATGTGAATTTTGAGTTTTTATAAAATCTTCATGTCAAGGTGGTTACACTATACAACCATTGACAAGTATTGAGGAATTTGATTCATGTCCCCTTCTCAAAGAATAAATTTTTTGAATCATATATGTTTAGCTATGAATTTAATTATTATGTTGTGAGTATTTTATGTTAGAATATGATTAATGAGTCATAATTTCTAATACAATTTTGGATTCATTGTTTCTATATGTAACACACTATATCGGTCCTCGGTTGTTGTATTATGGTTATTAAATGAGTATTATTTGGTAAGCACTTACTCATTATTTAATTAATTTATAAAGATCCTTATTGTAACAATCTTGGTGAGTGATATTTTTATCCTTTTAGTGTAGCTTAGGCGTGTGATAGTAGGAAAAATGAATACTTCATGAGAATGTTTGAATGAGATCTTGTGTTAAGTATTTTGTGGATTTTTTGAAATTTTTACAATTATTTAGTATCAACGAATGAAAATATTTTTGTAGAAGTTTTCATTTCTCAATCATATTTTCTTTACTTTCCAAGAATAACATGGTATCATGGTAAGTGTTTTTGTTTAGTGTTAGTTAAATAATTTGTTGAGTGGGAAAATTAGTGAGTTCTCACAAACTGTGCATAGGATTAAATCCCTCTTCTTGAATGGGGAAGTCTAGGGAAGTCCATTGATTGAAAACAAGGAAATGAAAACAATTTAAATTAATTTTTGCGTGGCCTAAAGACCACACCAGAGATCGGACAAAATACTTCCCTAAACCCGTGACAATTGCTTATATTTGATACAAGAGAAGAAAATTTCTTAGTGAGGGAGATCGAAAAGGAAAATGAGAAAAAGATTTCAATCAACAAATAACATAACATATTTTGTTGCATCAAAATCGAACATTTCACTTGTAATCAATAGGAAGAAACCATTTTCAAAGAAAGAGAAATAATCAACAAGAAATGTAGTCTTATTGCATCATGTTATACAATTGACAATACTCCTGGAGTACATGTTGAAATGGAGAGAGAATAGTAGTAGATAGGGAACGAAGAAATGGAGGTACCCGCCTAGAAAGGCAAAGGTGAGAGCTAGTAAACAAGTATTAACCCTCCTTTGAAATGAGGGCATCATTCATATTTATAGAGTCAAGACTATGTTTTCATCCCCCCTGCATGACCTTTCTCCTTCCCTCATGACTGTTGACCTTCTAGGTTTCTATTGTGAATTTTTATGTTCCTTCATCACTTGTGACCTTTCATCTTCCTATATCTTCTAATCACTTCATCTCAAGGTTTCTTACAATCTTGTTGACACATGACATTATTTTCCATGTCACAAAAATTCCCTTTGTGCATGAAATCATCTTCTTGACATGTGACATTAGACTACATTACAAAAATTTATCTTAGAAAAAAAAACCTCATTTTTGTCTCGGACAAAATCTTGACCCTCCCGTCACACGTCAACATTTGAATTTTTGTCACATGAAAACATTTCACTTCCCGTCACGCATCAACATTATCATTTTCGTGCATCAACATTTTTGTTTTCACCTAGGGTTTTTGTCGCACGTCAACCATCCTCACTATCACGCATCAACCATCCTCGTTGTCGTCGTCACCATCCTTGTTGTCACGTGTCTCGAGCCTTCTAGATGCCTAAAATTCATTGTTCAGCAATAAATTTGGTTTTTCGGGCATTAAAAAGTGGTTTTCAGGTGTCAAAATTTTTTTGTCATGTGTCAACCAAATTTTTCTTGTCCCACATCAACAACTAGCAATTTCAACGTAAACTTATTTTTACCATTTCGAACAATTTCCAATGAAAATAGGTCATCCAATATATGAATATTTATGGAAAAGGGCCAATGAATGAAATAATAATACATAAAAGTACTAAAAATTAATTATTTATCAATGTTTAACAAAATCATCACTTTTACATATAGGTAAGTACCAATAGATTGAGTGATAGGAAGAGTTTATTATCACCAAAAAATAACACATCATATGGGTCATGAAGAGAATAAATATAATTCATTTAAATTTTTTTAGGCTCTGAAATCTTCACTAAGATCCTAAAACCTTTCGAGAAAGTTATAGCTTATACCAGGACCTTTGTGTCGCACTATCGACAAGTTTTTACTTCTCAATATTCCCAAAACCTTTCCTTAATGATTTCAACACGAAGTATGATCTTTTATCTCTCCAATTATTGGGGTATGAGATTCTTAATATTTACTAAGATCTTGAAACTGTTAGAACAAGGTGAGTATATTTTTAAGGACTTGGATTTCCTAATACCTTGCTCCCAAAGATCCAATTTCACATAACTTGTTCCCGAACATTGATTTTCTTCCAAAATAATCCTAAACTACCTCGGATGATATTGTAGATCTGTCACACACTTCTTGAAGGCATCATATTTTCTTGAGACATCTCCAAGGGTGCTCTGCATGAGCATTAAGCTTGAAAATAGGCTCTTTTCGGGCCTTCGAGAGTGATTCCTTCTAGGAGAATCATAATGAACTAATGAATTGTTTCTCGCCAACTTACCCGTATATGAAACAAAATTTTAAAAACAAGTTATCACATCCCTCTGCGCCATGGTGAGGTGTACATAGTCAAATATTGGCTAGAGGGCAGGTTCACACTATAAGGTTCAAGGATTTTTGAGTGTAGGCTTGATTGTCATGGCCAAAATTTCAATTTTTTATGATAGACATTTAGCATGGAAACAATTGGCTCTAGCTTGGGGACTTGTCTCAGATTGAATAATGTGAAGATGGGGCAAGTAGGAATCCCAGAATCTCAAGACACTAAGAGGACCAATGCCTTATCCATTGGGCTATAGGATTCATTGCAAAACAAGGGTAGATACAAAAAAACCTTCTTTATTGAACACAACACAAGACAAACAAAACAAATAATAGAAAGGGAAACACACAATATAAAGGGAAATACACAAACCTATATTCACCTATGGTACATGTGGGGGAAAACCCATTTTCATTGTTTGTATAATTTTAGATATTTTCCACTGCGAGGCAATTCCAAGTGAGTGTCATCCAGATAAGATAGTTGGAAATTATTCTCCACATGTGTCTCGTATCAGAAATAGGAAAATACACAATGATTCAAAATTTCCATGGTTTCATTTTGTTCTTCTCTCATCCCATAGTAGGATAAGATCACCAATATGAAAATCTCTTTTCTTTTCCTTCTTGTCAAATATTTTCTTTACTTTCAACTAATGGTCCTTTATCCAATCAACCACCAATACTCTATCTTTGCATAGCTTCTCTAGGTACAAAATCCTTTTATCAAGTGAGTCTTGGAACTCACCATCCTCCACTTCTTTGATTAGTTGCAATGATGGTAACTCTACAGTGATTGGAACTTCTAAATTTATTCCATATAGGAGCTGGAATGGTGACATACCAATGGCTATTTTTGGAGTGATTCGATCAGCCCATAATGCATCATATAGTTTCTTGTGCCAATTTATCTGATTCTGATCTACAATCTTCCTCACAATTGTCACAAGATTCTTATTACTAGATTCTACTTGACCATTCCCCTGAGGATAATAGTTAGATGCATGGGCTAAAGATATTTTTCATACATAGTAGAACTCAGTTAACTCCATGGAAGAAAAATAAGTGGCATTATCATTAACTACCTTCTTTAGAATTCCAAAATGGACAATAGCATTTTCCTTGATGAAGCTACATATTGTTTCTAAATTGGCTTACTTGACTAGTATGGCCTTCACCGACTTAGTAAAGTAATCATTTGATGTGAGAACAAAGACATGACCTACACTAGATTGAGGATTAAGAACACTAATGAAGTCTAGACCCCATTATTGGAAACACTCTTCAATCACCACCGATCTGAGAGGAAGGGCAACAAGTTGTGGTCTTCCCACAAATTGTTGGCAAGGCTCACACTTAGATACCCATTTTTGAGCATCCTAAAAGAGAGTAGGATAGTAGTGCATCCCCAAATTATCTTGTACATAGTGACCATGATATATAAATTTCCATCGCAAGCTTGGTCATGATATGATTTTAGCAATTGCTCATGTTTCTCCTTATCAACACACCTTAAGAAACATCCATCAAGGGATCTCTTATACAATACATGGTTCCAAATCACATACCTTGCAGCTTTGAGCTTGAGAGTCCTTTTCTTGTAATCCATATGCTTCAGAAAATCACCATACGTGAGGAAGTAAGCAATGTCATTATACCATTCATTGGTAGTATTTACAAAGAGTACCAGGGAAGATCCTTACTTACGCATCCATAAAAATGACATTCTTTCTCCTCATACTTATCTAGGAGAGACTCATCTTCAACTATCAACTTGCATAACCCATTTCCCCTAATTAGATTAGATGGCCTTATCTCTAGGTCATACTCTTGAATCTTTGACACCTAATTTCCTCTTTTTTCTCCAAGATCTTGTTGAGTCAAGATAGATTTTATAGATGATCCAGGAACCATTACAATGGTGTGAGAGTGTAGGATGTAGAATCTAAAATTATTGATTGCCTTGACCACTACATAAGCATGATTTTCAATGGAGGAGTATTTGAGCTCATGATTCTTCAATGGGAAGCTCATGAAGGCAATAGGAGACTCAAGCCCTTCCTCATTATTCTAAACTAAAATAGCTGAAATAGTGTGCTTAGATGCATAACAATACACAATGAAATATTTACTGAAATCAAGACATACCAGGGTTAGAGCTTTGGCTATGGCCTTTTTGATATCCTCGAATGCTTCTTTTCCCTCCTTGCTCCACTTGAAACTCTCTTAAGGCTTCATCATTTTAGTAATATACTTTGTTAATATTTACATTGAATACTTGAAAACAATATTTGACACAAAATATTTACACATAAACAAGATGGTGCTTGTGTATTTTATTAATATCAAAATCAAACATTACAAACAAATGAGAGAGCTACAATATTTATAGATATTAGATAGCTTCTATCTCATCCACAATGTATGGAAGTAAATCACCTAATCTGATAAAATATGTAGAAATAACATATTACCCTCAACTACTCCTCATGGAAATCATCTAGGAACAAAAAATGCAAGATAGAACATGATCCCACAAACATTGGGATGAGAACACTATCACTTAGTTACCTAACAACTAAGGATAAATAATACCTTTTGACATAAGTTTAAAGTATTTAAATTAAATACTTTAACTTAGTACATTTATTCAAATATCAACTAATGATGAATTAAGATAAGTTTTATTCCTAAAATTCCCCCCCTTAATTAAGTATGGTCTCAATTGAATAGGAGAGGAATTATCTAAAACCCTCAAATTTACCTCAAGCAAGTGACTTTGTGAAGACATCTACATGTTGCATATCTATTGGGAAATAGTGGAGCTGGATTTTATTATTATGAAGATGTTTGCAAATGAAATTTACCTGCACGTCAATGTGTTTGGTGTGCTCATGAAAAACTAGATTCCAAACAAGTTTTACTACTCCTTTGTTATCAACATGTAGGATAGTTGGATCTTTATGTGGTATTCCCAATCCTTCAAGTATACGTCAAAGCCATATCACTTCACAGATAGCTCCACATGCTGCATGATATTATGATTCTATGGAGGACCTTGAAACACAAGTTTGCTTCTTACTCCCCCATGATATCGGTCTAGATCCCAAAAAGAATACAAATCCTGAAGTGGATTTCCTATCATCTATGTTTCTGTATGATCTAAATCTGAATATCCTATCAAGAAGAATTTATTATTCTTCTTGTATTCTAGGCCATAGTCCATAGTTCCTCTGATGTACCTTAATATCCACTTTACTACTTTCCATTGAGAAACCCTTGGTTCTTGCATGAATCATGAAAGATAGCTGACTACATAGATGATATCTAGCCTAGTGTAAGTCAAGTAGATGAGAATCCCGATCAACTACAGATAGAGAGTTGTATTTACTTATGGTGATGGATTTGTTCAAGACATTTGAAGTCTTGTCTCCATAGGTGTGGAAAATATCTTACATTCCATCATATTGAATTTCTCTAGCATTATCTTTGCTTATTTCAATTGTGACACAAATATATGATTTTCTCTTAGCCAAACTTCAAGTACAAAATAATAATGCGAAGCCCAAGATCATTCATGTCGAATGATCATTTTATATATTTCTTTGTTTCTTTAATCATCCTCACTGATCCTCCAAAGATGACTAGATCGTCGATATATACTACAATGATCACTATCTAACCCCCTACTTTTTGAGATAGAGATTAGGATCGTATGGACTACTATTGAATCCATGTTGAATGAGATGCTCATCAATTTTTATGTACCATGCCATAGGAAACTGCTTTAGACCATATAGTGATTTTATTAGTTTACATACCTTTTCCTCTTTACCTTGTATGAGAAAACCTTGATGTTGAGTCATGTAAAATTCTTCCTGTAAATCACCATTAAGAAAGGCACTTTTCACATCCATTTGGTGTATTTTCCAACCAAATTGTGTAGCTAGAGAAAATATTAACCTAAATTTTTTATCTTAGCTATGGGAGAAAAATTCTCCTCATAATCAATGCCTTCTTTTTTAGCATATCCCTTAGCAACTAGTCTAGCCTTATGTTTATCAATTTTTCCATCTGCTTTGTACTTCATTTTGAAGATCCATCTACATCCAATCAAATTTTTCCTTGGTGGAAGATCTATAAGTTGCCATGTATTATTTTTCACAAGTGACTTATAATCTGCATCCATAGCATCTTTCCAAGGTTTAGACTGTATGGCTTTTGAAATTGAAAAAGGCTCAATAGTTTCAATAATCTTACCCATTAAGGAAAAATCAACCTCATTTCGATCCATACTGTGAGTCATCATTCTAGTGATAGATGTGTCAGGGACACTATCCAATTTTACATCTCTCATTATAATTGTATACCATTTAGGCATACTTTTTGTGGTTCCTGTGGGAGGTTGAATTTCACCATCTTCCCCATCATCATTGTCATCATCAAAGTGATTACCATCCTTTGTTTTCCATGTAGGGATGATTTTTTCATCATGTGAGTGTTTGGAAGGAGCATATACTTCTTTCTTCTCATATAACTCAACATTTTGACTAGTGTATACCCTTCTTTTTCATGGATTCATAAGTTTACAACCAAGTGCTTCATCACTGTATCCCAAGAAGATAAGTTTTTCTAATTTCATATCAAGCTTAGTTATTTGTTTCTTAGGAATGTGCATACTTTCTTTACATCCAAAAAATAAAAGGTGTGAAGTATATGGCTTATACCCTCACCATGCTTCCTGTGGTGTTACTCTATCAAGAGTTGTAGTGGGAACTCTATTTAGTAAATAGACTTCCATTTTAGCTTCTTTGGCCCAAAATATTTTTGATAAACCTGTATCATCAATCATACATCACACCATATCCATGATAGTATGATTTATCCTTTCAACAACACCATTTTGTTGTGGTGTGTGAGGAGGATCCATTTGATGATGAATGCCATGTGTTTCCAAAAAATCATTAAACTCATTTTTGGTGTATTCTCCCCCTCGATCTGAGTGGAGTTTTTATTTTCCTACTAGACTTTGTTTCAACAAGGGCTTTGAACTTCTTGAAAGTTTCAAAAGTTTGGTATTTTGTAGAAATACAATATATACACACTTTTCTTGAAAAATCATCAACAAAGACCATGAAATATTAAAACAAGGAGTGGTTAGGTCTCTTTGGTCTGCACAAATCGGTATGCACCAAGACAAGTTTTTCTCTAGCCCGAAATGTACTATGTTTGAATGGTGATATATGTTGTTTTCCTATCAAACATTGTTGACATTTATTTGTACCCTTTTTAGCAATGGTAAACCCCTAACCATGTCGTATCAATGAAGTGTGTGAAGATAGACAAAAATCACATGTCTAATTCTTCGATGCCATAGTTGAGTTGATGATGTATCCTTTGCTACAAGTGCTTGATCATTTCATTGAAAAAATTCCAACTGAAACATTCTTCCCACATTCGAAGCTTTGGCAACAATTTTGGAGCTTTGTGACTTATCTCGAATTAGGCACATATTTTTACCACCTTTACAATCAAATTCAATTTTGAGATTGTTATCTAATAATTGAATCATGGATAACAATTTCTTTGTTAAACTAGGGACATAAAGAACATATGTAATTTTACTATTATTTTTCCCAAGTGGTAGTGAAATGGACCCAATTCCTTCAACATTGTATGATGTATCATCACCCAAAGAGACATGATTTTTGGTGGGTGTTTTATTCATTGTGAAGAACCAATCTTTCTTTCCTATCATGTGTTGAGTTGCACCCAAGTTGGCATACCAAATTTGAATTGTATAATTGGATAATTCATTTGACCGTGTAGAACATAGGACTTCATCATCATCAAATTGATCTTCATGTTTGACTACATTTCCTTGTTGAGTTTGTTTCTTATTCCACTTTTTATTATTTTGTACTTATTTACTTTTTTGTTGACCATATTTTTTTGTTGGTAATTAATCATTTTACAACTTGATGATCCTTATTGTAATGTGTTGTACCATAAATTTTTTAACTCATGTCCTTTTCTACCACAAATAATACATTTTTATTAGTCCTTTTGGCCTTGTTGAGTATTACCTTGCTTCTAAGGCTATTTACTAGACTTAGCCTATTTTTTTTATTATTGATTAGAAGCAAGTGCATGCTCTTCAGTTTCAATATTTGAGTGAATAGATTCCTCTTGTTGTAGCATATTCACCAACTCTTCAAAAGTGGTTGTTTGAGAAGTTTTGTTTAATGTTGCCACAAAAATCATATATGGAGGAAGAGCTCTCAATACTATAGGCACGAGTGTTGTGTCAGTTACTTCTTCTTCCAAAGCTTGAAGTGATACACTCAAAGTTGCTACTCTCTTACAAAACATTTCAATTTCTCAGAGTTGGTTACATTTTCAAGTTTAATAGTTGACTTGGGAGATGAAGTACTGTGTTCTTATTTTTGACTCATATATTGTTTTCAACTTGGCACAAGATTCTTTTGTTGTTGTAGTCTCACGAATATGAGGTTGTACCTCATCTAAAACACTAAATAAGATTATTAAATTTTCTTTTTGATTTGTAGAATCAAATGTATTTTATTGTGTAGCATATGTTGTAGATCTTTTTAATGTACCATAAACAATGCAGACCATAGTTGTAGAATCTTTTTAATGTATTTTTGTTTTCCATAAGTAATTATCATAACGTAAAAGTTGAGAATCTGGAAAAAAAAATTATTATTTTTTGACTCATATTGATTTTGGGAGATCAAGTTGTGCATGAATTTTTTTTTCATATATTGTTTTCAACTTGGCACAAGATTCTTTTGTTGTAATTGTACCTCATCTAAAACACTAAATAAGATTATTAAACGTTTTGATTTGTAAAATGTATTTTATTGTGTAGCATATGTTGAGAATGTAAAAAAAGATTTTCGAAATCAAGTTGTGCATGAATTTTTGTTTTCCATATTGAGTAATTATCATAACGTAAAAGTTGAGAATCTGGAAAAAAAAAAAAAAATTGTGTCGTAATTACGGCCATTGTAAAAAGTGATAAATAGTAGAAGAAACAATTGAAAACTTTCCCCCTTAAAGCATGCACACCCCCAAAAAAATTTATTTTTATTTTGGGTTCTTTTTCACCTTGTCAATGAAGTTTTGGCGCTATTGGCCCTGTTACAAATTTGGATCTCGTGGACTGATTTGAAAAAATAAAACGGCTCTCTTGGGTGATTTGAAAAAAGTAATTTTTGGAATCTTTGGCCTCTTTTGAAATAAAAACAATCACTAATTTGTTCAATTTTTACTAAAAAAAATCTTATTAAAATCTATACCAAAACTTATAGCTCATAAAAACACATACTTTCAAAAAAATGACACATCCATCCAAGGTACCAGTTGAAAGTTATGGCTCTTTTAATTTACGATTTCAATATCTTTCTAGGCCCCTTTCCAAAAATAGATTTTTTTCCTCCTAATTTTTTTCACAATGTCCAAGAATGAATTTTTTTAAAAGCGCTTTTTAAAAATGAAATGCGATAAAAGCTTACATGCATGTGTAGTGTAGTTTAGGGCACAACTGAAGTTCAATCACTTTTCCTAAGTGTTATTATAACCCTTGGCCATAGTTTTCTTTTATTCTTTCTCTTTCTACGCAAGTATTTTTCTTGCAGATAACTTTTTCTTCCTTTTTCCAACGTAATTTTTTTGTTACAAGTTGTAAATCTTCTCCACATTCAATTTGTAGTCTTTTTTTTGGATGCAAGCATATTGGAGATCATTGAAATATCCTATCTTCTACTCCTCTAGTAGGTGCAGGTTCATAGAGAAACTTCCACATTTGATTGGATCTCCTTTTTTAAATGCTCAAATACAGAGAAGAGGAAGAAGAATACAAAGTACAGAGAAGAGGAAGAAGAAGTAATGTGGGGAGCTTGAAAATATTGGGTCCCCATAGATCAAAAATATTGTACATAAATTTTTTAAATGCTTCCATTAAAAAAATTACACGTACAGGTAATTTAAAAAAACCAGAGAATGAAACAATGTCACCTTTTGCAAGAGAGTTACATCTAGGTCTGCAAGGGCTTGTGATTTCACTCTAGGTGTTCTTCAACTAAAAATCAACCATGAACCAAGGTGTGGATTTAGGTAGGGGCTGTGAAATGGCTAGGGGCATCTATGGCTCCTCCTAGCTTTGTAATTTCTCCAGATCTCCCTAAACTTCCCTAAAACTTCCTACACTCCTCTCTAGATCAGAATATTCTTTAATACCAAATCTTAACAATGAATACTTGAAAACAATATTTGACATAGAAGCTTTACACAGAAACAAGATGGTGCTTGTGTATTTTATTAATATCAAAATCAAGCATTACAAAAAAATGAGAGAGCTGCAATATTTATAGATATTGGACAACTTCTATCTCATCCACAATATATGGAAGCAAATCACCTAATATGAGAAAATATGTAGAAATAGCATATTTCGCCTAGTTGGTCCTATTTCCCCTCATGGAAATCATCCAGGAAAAAAATATGCAAGATAGAACATGATCTCATAAACATTGGGATAGGACACTATCACTTAGTTAACTGACAAATAAGGATAACTAATACCTATTGACATAAGTTTAAAGTATTTAAATTATATACGTTAACTTATTACATTTATTCAAATATAGACTAATGATGAATTAAGCTAAGTTTTATTCCTAATAGTTAACTAAACAAAATCAAGAACAAAGTGGTAAAGGAAGTTTACCTTATTAAATAATAAATGGACTCCTTTCTTGCTTGTGGGTAAGGAGAGGTTTTGAATGGCTTGTACTCTTTCTAGATCAATATTTGTTCCCTCTTTGTTCACAATGTGTCCCAAGAGATTTCCTTCAGTCACTCCAAATATTGACTTCTTTGGATTCAATGATATGTCATGTTCTCGACACCTTAGAAAAACTTGTTCAAGGTGTATCAAATGTTCTTTCCTCTTCTTAGAGAAGACTGTGAGATCATCTAGATACAAGAAAATACATTTATTCTCAAAACGTTGAAATATAAGTCCATTGATATTTGAAATGTGGCCCTTGCATTGATGAGACCAAATGGCATTCCATTATAAGAAAATGTTCCCCGTGGAATTATAAAAGTAGTCTTATATTGATCTTCTTGAGTAAATTCAATTTGATTGTAGCCAGAGAATCCATCCAGCATGGAAAGCATTTTTGAACCTATGACTACTTGTAAAATCTGATCCATGATTGGAAGTGGGTAATTGTCCTTTAGAGAAGCTTGGTTCAAATTTTGAAAGTCTACACAAATCCTTATTTCTCCATTTTTCTTCCAGACAGGACAATATTTGCCACCCATGTAGAGTGATGAATTGGAAAAATGATCCTTGCATTCAAAATTTTCAACACTTCCTCTCGGATTGTTCCAAAAATATTTGGATTATATTGTCTTTGCTTTTGTCGAATGGCTTTTCTTTAGACTTGAGTGGTATTGTGTGTTGCATTTATTTTGGTTTGAAATATTTCAGTTCATCATAAGAGTATGCCAATACATTTTAAAATATTTTCAACAACGAAACAAAATTCCTCTTTTCCTCTAGTGAGAAACATTTTCCTATATTCACAAGCTGAGGTTTATTTTTGTCCTAATGTTTACTTTCTCAAAATCAGCAATGCTCTTAGGATACTCCTTATCTTTTTCTTTCACATATCTATCATGCCTATCAAATAATTCTTCAAGCGAGACTAGGCCCTTAGGAATCTTATAACCATTCATCTTAATTATACCTTCTTCATCAATCCATTTGATGTGTTGTTTGTATTCTTCATCTACTAACTCCCTATGTGGGTTTTCAATTCCTTCAAGAAGAGTCTATTGAAATTATCTCTCTATTCTAAGAAGGAAAATATTTAATCAAACACATTGGGTTTGAAAACCATCTCTATGGAATATTTATCTTTATCAAAAGAGGGGTGTGGTATCATCAAAGACCTGACACAACAAGAGAATCAACCTTTTCATTTTGTTCACGGGGAACAACTTGTATAGAGAAAGCATCAAAAGATTTGATGTAATCCCATACTCTATTCCTCTAATTTTTTACTTGGTACTAATTCCGAACCTATTTCAAAATTACCTCTGCATCTCCTAGGCATCTCAATTATTTTATTCCCATGGACTTAGCTATATCCATGCCTAAGATAAGGGCTTCATATTCTACAATATTATTTGTATTTTCAAATTGGAGCTTGAAAGAAAAAGGAAACAACTCACCTGATGGGGAAATCAAAACCACACCACTCCAGATTCTAGAACTATAATGGATTCCATCAAACTCCATAGTCCATAGTTTGTCTTCATCTTCTTCTGAAATAAGAGGTACATCATCATTTCCTTTAGAATTCATGAAGTAATTCCCATGTCCGTTGTCTTGATAAAGAATATCTGCCCTAGGATCTTCTGATTTTTGCACTTTATATTTCATTTTTCTCATTTAGCAAGAAAATTTTTTTATTTAGCCCTTAACTGGAATATTTGCTGAAGACTATTCCATATGAATTTATCCTCCCAAATATCTATAGAATCTTCTTCTCAACAACATCCCATATGAGGCCGAAATGTATGCTACTAGGATAGTCAATAACACTTTCTTCTCAGGAAATCAACTAAAGTAACTTGGGAATCCTTTATTCTCCCCACAAGAGGGACTTATTTAATTTCCATAGAATAAAACCAACCTTTATCCCATGTTATAGTTATACTAAGGGCATGAAATATTTTTATTGGCATCACATTATCATAAGCACTTGAGTCTATGATACAGATGTTCAACTTGTTTCCTCCAATAAGAAGAGAAAGATATAATGGTTTGACCTTGTCATCCTTGGATGAACTTAGGCATAGCATGTTTTGAGATGATGGGGAAGGAGGAGTTAGTAATAACCCTTTGGAAGAGGGTGTGACATAATTGGGCTTTGGGTTACTACCTTTGATAAACCAAACTAGTTTATCAAATTGTTCGAATGGGTTTACAAATATTCAAAATCAGATATTTGGACCTTAGACCTTTTGACATGATCTATGATATCAAAAGAGGATGAATCAAACATATCTAAGGTGGTGGAAGCTTTGGAAGAAGATACTACTTTGGGAGAAGGGGTTATTTTGGGAGAAGGGGATTCGTAAGATACTTGTTTATTTGGTACTTATGAAGGTTTTCTTGACACATTTAACATATTAGAAACCTTGGAAGAAGTTTATTTTAAAAATGTGGACATGTGATACTTGCTTGTTTCATCGGTGGTCCTCTTTGATGCCACAAGGTTTGTGTTTTCTTCATAAAATTCCATACAAGGAGGAAGTGCAACTCCTTTGTTGATTATTTTATTAGACGTATTCACCACGAGTAATATGCATCTTTCTTCTTCTTAGGAGTAGCAACATAAGGAATTTGCTTTTCTTGATTGAGAATGAGTGAACACGTAAGAGAAACTTGGTGCATCACCTTCTTCACTTTCATCTCTGGATGAGTACTTAAAATACCCAATCTCAACATCATTGAATTCTTCAATTCCAATCCCATATTCATCATCATCATCATCATCTTGTTCAACAATCTCATCCTCATCATCACCCTGTGTATCACAGGCAACATTGATAGGGGGAGCCTCTAGAGCAATTCTTTGAGGAGGTGGGCCAATCCTTTGTCTATTTTGAAATTTCTTCTTAGGTGCCTCTCTACTCATAGAAACTTGAGCCAATTTATTCTTGAGAGACAAGACATCATTAGCCAATTTCTGAACTAATGAATATGTGGTACCTGTATTTGATATTTTTCCTTTTTCCTTACTTGTACCTTTTAAAAATTTTCCCGACATGATCAGATCATCTTCCACTTCAATTGCAAGATTTTTGCTTCATCTAAATCCCTTGGTTGAGTTCTTCTTAGCATATAACTCACCTCAAGAAGTTGGGCACTTTTGAAAAAAATAGATTGTTGTCTTCGGTAGGTCTGGCCACTTCAAGAATCTTGTAAAAATTATATTGAATTTTATCACAAACTCCCTCATGGGTTCGAAGGGTTCTTTCTTTAGGTGAGACCACTGGATGAACAACGCATGAGTATCCTCTACATGTTTGAATTTTATGTTGAACTTGGTCTTCATGTCATCCTAGTTAGTTATAGACTGACAAGAAAGATGTAAAACCAGTTTATTACTACATATTACGTAGATTCTAAAAAAGGTGGCTGTTATGTCTTCATACTAACTCCTAATACTCCACAAGTTATGATGAAGGATGTGATATGGTCATCTAGATGCTACTTCCCAACACCATGGAAATTAGGAAAATTATTTCTCAACCCCTATGAAGGTCATGCAGAGGCGGGGTGAGAGCCGAGGGGAGGGCTTGTATTTTGTCCCTGTGGGAAGTGGTGCTTGTTGAGCCATTGGTGGTTCTTCTTCAAATCCTTCAAGAATGAATTCAATTATTTCAAGCTCTTGTTCATCTATCTCCTCTTGTGGATGAAATTAGTTTAAAGGTTTGACTACAAATCCCTTAGTATGGGACTCAAAAGAAGAAGTGGGATCAAATTATGGGGAGTATTGTCAACCTATCCTTCTTGCAATTTGACTAAAAGGAAGTATGAAATCAGCTTGTAACTCGTTCCTCAAATTTAGGATCAAACACACCACTAGCTCTTGAAGATCTTGTATACCTTCTATCAGCCAACTTGAATGTGAAATTTAGAAAAGACTCCTCTACACTCTCCTCTACTAGTTCTAAACTTGTCTCACTCTTTCCAAGGCTTCTGCACATTCTTCTTCATAATCTAGAACTCTTGTAGCAACAAAGTAATGAGTGAAGATTTCTCTATTTTTCCAAATAGTTTCCCTCAAATATGATGCAATATCTTCTTGTATATGAAACAAAATCTCGGGCCTCAAGAATGGGGGATTACTAGGAATAGCCATCAGTGGAGGACATAAGGCTCAATGACTTTTCAAATTCTAGATATTTTTTATTTTTGGAATAAACAATTTTGTTTTTGTGGAATCAAAATTGGGTGCGATATGCTAAATATGCCCCACGGTGGGCACCAAAAATTGTTGGCGAAATAATTTTTCAAGTGGGAAAATTAGTGAGTTTTCACCAACAATGTATCGAGATTGAGTCCCTCTACTTGAATGGGGTAGCTCCATTTATTGAAAACAAGGAAATGAAAATAATTTAAACTAATTTTTTTATGTGGCCCAAAGACCGAGAGATCACATAGAATACTTCCCTAAACCTGTGGCAATTTCTTGTATTCGATACAAGAGAATAAAATTTCTTAGTGAGGGAGATAGGAAAGGAAACTGAGAAAAGTATTTCAACCAAAAATAGCATAACATAGTTTGTTGCATCAAAATCAGAACATTTCACTTGTAATCAATCAAAAGAAACCATTTGCAAAGAAAGAGGAATAATCAACAAGAAACAAAAAGTATTATTGCATCATGTTGCACAATTTACAATTCTCCTAGAGTACATGTTGAGATGGAGAGAGAATAGTAGTAGATAGGGAACAAAATAAATGGAGGTACTTACTTCTAGAAAGACAGTGAGAGCTAGCAAACAAGCATTAACCATCCTTTGAAATGAGCATGTCATTCATATTTATAGTGCCAAGATTGTCCTTTCATCTCCCCAGCATGACCTTTCACCTTCCCTCATGACTATTGACCTTCCAGTTCCCCGTCAAAACCTTTGGTGTTACTTCATCACCTGTGACCTTTCATCTTCCTACATCTCCTGATCACATCATCTCTAGGTTGCTCAAAATCTCCTTGACGCATGACATTGTTTTCCATGCCGCAAAAAATCCCTTTGTGCATGACATCATCTTCTTGACATGTGACATTGGACTGGGTTGCAAAAATTTTGCTTGGGAAAATGACCTCATTTTTAATGTCACATGATAGCATCTTCACCCTTATGTTGCACATCAACATTTGACTTCTTATCGCACAACAACATTTCCCTCCCTTTTGCACATCAACATTTTCATTTTCACACATCAACATTTTTCTATCACCTAGGGTTCAGTATCACATGTCAACCATCCTCTCGTGTCATGTGTCTCGAGCCTTTGAGATGCCAAAAATTTGTTTTTACGCAACAAAATGTGGGTTTTAGGAGTCAAAAAGTGGTTGTCGGACATTAATTTTTTTTTCATGCGTTAACAACTTTTTGTTATCATGTGTCAACCAAAATCTTCTTATCGCATGTCAATAATTACGGTTTCGGTGCAAAATTAGTTTAGCAATTTCTTTATGGAAAATGGAAAATAAATCCAATGATAATAAATAGAAGTCCGCAAAATGAATTATTTACAATATTTTAACAAAATTATCACTTTTACATCTGGGTACATGCTAATAGACTGAGTGATAGGAAGTGTTTGTGATCACAAAATTTTAACACATCATGTGGGTCATAAAGAGAATTAAATATAATTTCATTTGATATTTTTTTAGGCTATCAAAACTTCACTAATCTCCTGAAACCTTTCGGAAAGTTACAGCTTATACCAGGACCTTTGTGTTGCACTTTGTCAGACAAGTTTTCACCTCTCAATTTTCCCAAAACCTTTTCTTGATGATTTCAACATGAAGTATGATATTTAATCTCTCTAATACATATGGTATGATATTTTGAATCTTTACTGAGATCCTGAAACTCTTGGAACAAGGTGACTAGCTTTTTAAGACTTGCATTTCCTAATACTCTGCTCCTAAAGACCCAGTTTCACATAGCTTATTTCCAAACACTTATTTTCTTCAAAAATAATCCTAAACCACCTCAAATTATTTCACAAATTTTTCATACACTTCTTGAAGACATTATATATTCTTGGGACACTTCCAAGGGTTCTCTACAGTGTAAGAAGCCTAAAAATAGGCTCTTTTAGGCCTCGAGTGACTCCTTCTAGGCAATGTAACATTCCCATTTTAAGATTTTAGAAATAAGGGAATTTTTTTGAAAAATTTTCCCTCTTCTAAATAATCATAATTTAGAACACACATTCCAAGTCAATCAATCTCATAACAGAAAACCATATGCAGTTGTAAATGACTCGGTGGAACACCAATCTCTCATGTTAACTTGATGATTTGTATACTATGTATAATTGGTTCCCTTACCCTTTTTGGGGTATTAAGTTTTCTATTTAAGAGGCCAATCCAAATATCTATTACCAATACTCATCTAAAATCCCACTTCTTAAACAAGGTGACATAAGAAAATGCAACCAACAACTTGTGATACTTTGTCCAAATATTTTCAACTTACTATTCATGTTTATATTCCTAGATGGAATACTTGTCAAATGAAATATATCCTTCACCTCACTTCATCTGTTATTTAGAATGGTCTTCAATGACTCATGTCGGTCTACTTGTTCAAAGTTTAACCCTAACAAAGGTTAGCAACATAGACTAGGGTAGATGACTACTCACGGTGACTAAGGGTACATAAAAATATTTAGTCAACCTAAGTTGATTACGTGTGTCTTATTATCATAATTCTTTGTGAGTTGACCCTGATACTAGATCACGACTCTTGCTTTATCTAGGCGTAACTATGAACAAGTCCTAATTTATGTAGATCTAGGTGATTAAACTTTGAAGAGTGTTGCAACATGTCAAGTGCAACATTATATACTCATGAAGACACAAGTCTTCATGACGGTACTTTCCTTTAGGTGGTGTGTGATAACATCCAACTGAGTTCTCCTCATCTTGATGAACATACCCTAGAAGAATTTAATCACTTATTGAATTTTACTTATTATGGGTTAATCATGCAAGCAACCCTACTTGAACAACTAGGTTCCTTAACCATTATGGTTACAAGTAAAAATTGTAATTAGAGTAGGTATGCGAGATACATTTGCCTCCTAATCATTTCATAAGTTTTGATTTTTAATCCATTAACATCTTAATTTATGTTTCACATATAGATTCAACATACATAAAATTTTTGTTATTTGCTCTCCAACCCAAGCCTTAACTTACATAAGTTCAGATAAAGTTCTTTTTATATTATACTTCAATGAAAAGAAGTCTAATCCCTTTTAATTTCCTTTTTCTACATTCCTATTCTAGTTAAGGAACTCATCAAGAGGAAGCACACCTTCCACTATCAAAGATAACTTTCAGATTTATTTCCAAGAGGTCTTAAAAATAGACTAATAATCATAACAGGAAGCTACCTTCCCTTTTTCTTATAAAGGATTAATATTCCTTTAAAACCCCATAGTATATTACAAGTTATCATCAACATTTTTTTTACCCATAAACATTTGTTTTAGTAAATCCATAGTGATATAGTTAAATTTCCAATCACGAATATCAATTATTAATAAGTTTTATTTAATTAAAAGGGTAGTACATTTAGAACCCTTAACCTTCATTCATTCTTTTAACCAACCCAGGATTTTATATTACTTATATATAAAAATAGGAAATAGAGAGAAGCTTATCATTTCATTCACAAATTTTCAAAACAGATTACTCAAAATGTTCAAACAAACCCACAACTACTTCATTCATCAAAAGAACATACATACATTATAAGTCCAAACAATTCATACATTTCTAAAATCAAACAACAAAAAGAGATCCAATACAAGTACAACTCCCTTTTCTAACAAATACATCTCAATAATGATATATATTTCATGATAAAAGATTCATCTCTTTGGTAAAAAAATGTAACATCCTAAAGATTATTTATCCTTTAATCACTTAATGAGGTCCATCTCTCAAAATTACTAGCACAAAGTTAGTTCATTGAATTGAGCATGATAAGAACTAAACATTAAAATGATGTGCCTTTAGCTAACTGTTTCATAAAGAGAACTCTTTTGTTATGAAACATTCCAACAATACAAAAATACATAAAAAAAGAAATCACCATTCACAAATGACAGAGAGAAAATAGATGGTAAAATATATATCATAATTAAGAATAATTCATGATATAAACAACTTCAACTTTCATAAAATAATTAAAATAGTATTCCAGTTAAGTACTATTTCATCAAAAACACAATTTTCCTTTCATATACTGTTTTACATGATTAACTTCTCAACCATTCCTATTTAACTTGAGAAAGATAACTATCACTACAATTTCTTAGGCATAGTTCAACATTAGATTGAACAATAGTATTTCCATTCCAACATATTTATCCACCTAGATTCATCTTAAATCTGGAATGCCAAGATCAACTCAAAACATAGGATTAAGTTTAGGATAGTCCCAACATTTTATCTTGAAAAAGTTTCTAATGTAAGAATCCTATAATTCAAATTCAAAATTAGAAACTAATTTAAGTTCAAGTTCAACACTAAACATATTTCAAAAAATGAGATATCAATTTGGCATGTAATTGGAGCGAAGCACACAATTCCCAAAGAGACACTTCATTACCAATGTTTAAGTCAAAAGAGTAGAATAATGAGATTTAACAATCCGCTTCAGCTCCTTCAACACTCAATTTGTTTCTCAAATCAAAAGGCTTACTCAAAATAGTTTCCATCCAAACACAACAATCCATCTAAGTTACCTTTGTTTCAGCTTAACTATCCTATCACAACTGGACTTAATTCCTCAAACAAATCCCAATGAAGGCACTACAAAAATGCAGACCAAACTGGAAGCTCCCATATCAAGATGGAAACAAAAGACAAATCGAAGGAGAGAGAGATATTATTCACTCAAAATATATAAGGATGTTCAAAAAGAGAAAAAGAATGAAACATGAACATAACAGACAAGTCTAGTCTCTACCGTGCTTAACTTAAATTCTAAATAGAGGATGGAACACATATCAATTTGAATGAAACAATCCCAAAGAAGTAAGAAAGATGAACAACGTTCACATTTTACCCAACACAGTAAGGATATGATATTGGTAGATTCAATATCTAAAGCTAGTAAGTAATTCCTTTTCTCCTAGTTCAGAAAGAAAAAGGAGATCATAAGGAGGATAAGTCTACAATGAGACTTCCTAAAAATCAGGTTCTTGTAAGAAGATAATAATGAATAACAATAAAACCAAACCAAGAATAGACATTTTTTTTCAATGGTGATACACTTTCCTTATTGTAAGAATGAAATGAAACCGAGTTTGATAATCCATAAACCAAAAGCGAGTTAACATAAAATATCATTCCAAAGACAAGGGGTTTTTATGAAGTTAAAGATGACAACCAACTCATTGCATAGATCAAAATTACCCCAGATATTTTTCCACTCTTATCATCAAATTCTTGCATTCGAAGGTTATACCAGACCCCAGGGAAATAGGAGAAAAAAAAAGTAATACATACTCCCTATGAGCTTCCAAAAGAAATCAGGTATTGTAGACAACCGAACAATTCCAACGAATCGAAAGAAGTGTACATCCTAGGATTAAACACACAACTAAATGACTTAACAAGTTTGTGGAGTGATAAACTATTTTCCAAGAAAACTCCAAATGATTTACCCCCTAAATCCCCCAAATTAGGTATCTCGCAACTAGAAGCAACACAATAAAACCTAGATTCGAAAATTAGTGAAGAAATCCTTTCTCCTAAAGAATCCAAATAGGTTTAATCAAATCTAAGGTATAATAAAGATAGTTAAATACCTGTAGTTTTCCATCATACAGGAAAACAAAGTTAGGTTAAGGTAATCTCCACATTTTTTAATGTAACTCAATCTTTCTACTCAACTCAAGTAGACCATACATTTCAAGCAAGATCTAATACATTTTTGACTTCAACTCAAGCTTGAGCCGAAAGATGAAAAACATAATTTAGCAACCGATAAAGAAAAACAAGACCTAGATCATTATTTCAACACGGTTTAAAAGTATACTCAAAAACATTCACAAAAACACAAGCAGAGAGATAATATCAATGAACAAATCTAGATTGTTTCCTCGAGTAGAGTTCTTTTAATGAAAACACTTAAGTAAAATAAAAACTAATTAATGGGTAGAGCCTATCATACCCGATAGTGCTTCTCCTTCACTATTTTGTAGAAGATTACTAAGAAAAAAATTAATACCTTCTTCTTTTCCACTAATGTCAACAAAAACTTCAACTCTTTACCATTCCTTTTATAGTTTCCAAAGTTCCTATTAAATTTTCAAAGCCATGCAAAAATTACAGTCATGTAAGAGTTACGATTATGTAAGTATTGAATTGGAAGTTCGAAGGATAGAAACAACACCATACAGATTCCATGCTCGAAAGAATAAAATATCAAAAGAAATAAAACTCCTCATGTACTTTCCTAAGGTGGTTTATTTCCAAATTAAAAATCATTAAATAAAAATGACAGAAGTTCCATCCATTGTCCTCACCACCGCCATCTCCATTTTTGGTGAAGACTAACTTCAATTTTTGCATGCAACCAATTTCAATGGAGATGCCAACTCATCTTTCCCCAACTCTTCCAATGCTCTTTCCAAAGTTGGTGGTAGAAAAATATAAGGATGCATTAAACCTCATTTAATTACCTTGAAACCGATGCCACCAACCACCCAACATCCATGTGTTCCATAGGCCCCCTCTAGGTTAGCCACCTTTTAAGTTAGATTAACATAAGTTTAGGAAATCAACATAGGTCCATAGGTAGGTCTTTAGTTAAGGTATTAACATTTTAATTTCAAGAGACCAAAAAGACATAGGTTAGACTTAGCTCTAGGCTTAAGTTACTAAATTTTAGTCATAGTTACAATAGGTTCCCGTTCAAGCAATATTGCATGCTTACAAAAGAAGAACTGCCATGACATCTACATTCAACATGCTTTGCAGGTCTGATGACTTCATCAATTCTCCAACACAGTCTAATTCTAGTAATCAATTGAACTGATAGGATTGGTCATTATGACCACAAAATTATGAATTTAAAAGCATACCTTGGATCAATGGAATTGATCCAAGGTAATGATGTTCTGAAGGAAGAGTTTATAAAAATGAACCCAAATTTCTCATTTAAGCAGTGAACTAATTCTACATAAGGAGGTGGGTTGTTCTTATTAGATACAGTAAAACATGAAAAAATGTACATACACAAAGGATGAATTATTTTCTACTACAAACATGATTTCCAAAGTCAAAGAGTACACCGTCTTAAGACCAAATCACCTATCAATGTTTGTATATTTTTAAGTAGGAGTCATCTTAGGTACTTGTCATGCTAGGGGCATTACATACCTCCCTCCTAAAAAGTATCATCATACCGATGATTAACTTAGTGAACAATTCCAATAAATAATATAACCAATTCATAGTTCTTTCATTCATAAGTTCATAACAAAACCAAATTTGAGAATTTCAAATTTTCATAATTATTCATCTTAAATTAGTTGTTTCAGTACTAAATATTTTTAGTTTCTTCCCGAAATTGGTAGATTTATTGATATACAAAGAGTAAACTCTTAATGTTTTATCAATCCATAGAATCAATTTTGTTCAAAAAAATATGGAAGAGCAACTTTCATATCTTCTAGATTTTCCCAGGTTGCACTTTATTCATTGAATTGGTCCCACTAGACCTTACATTGAATTATTTCATGATTTCTTAGGTACAACTGGTGACTTTCCATCACTCGATGGGTTTAACGATGATTATTCCTGGGTCTTAGACCTGAAAGGAATTCCAATTTAACACATGTGATAAATCAAATGTATTTCTTAAGAAAATAAATATGGAAAACATCATGCATTCATGACAAAGAAGGAGGTAAAGCTAAACGATAAGCTACATGGTTGATTATTTCAAATATTTCAAAGGCTCCCACATAACGAGGTGATAACTTGGTAGCCTTTCCAAAATTTATAGAACTCTTGTTTAGTTTAACCCACAAAACAACTTTCTCACCAATTTCAAATTTCATATCAACCCTTTTTAAGTCTACATAACTCTTTTTCCTATATGCTTCTTCCTTCAAATGTTCATGAATCATTTTAATTTTCTGTTCCATTTCCATAAGGATTTCAGGTCCAATTACCTCTCTATCCTCAATGTTATCCCAGCTAACTAGAGTTCTACATTTCCTTTTGTATAATGCTTCGAAAGGTGCCATTTTTAGAGAGGCATGATACATGTTGTTATAAGAAAATTAAACTAATGGGAGGTACTCTTCCCATTTGTATTGTTGATCCATGCAATACATTCGTAACATATCTTCCAAAACTTGGTTAACTCTTTCAATCTACCCATCTATTTCTGGATGGTATGCAGAACTAAAATTCAGTTTAGTCCCTAAGGTTGCATTGAGTGTTTGCCAAAATCTAGATGTCATTCTTAGATCTCTATCCGATATGATCAATTTAGGTACTCCATGTAATCTAAAAATTTTATGCACAAATATTTTTTCTAAAATAGGTGAATCATCCTTAAGATTACCAACAATAAAGTGTGCTACGTTTCTTAGTTTATTCACCACGACTAAAATAACATCATTTTTATTTCTTAACATTGGCAACCCTTAAACAAAATCCATGTTAATTACTTTACTGTTTATACTTTGCGGTATGTTGTGAGGGTACAATAAACCAAATTGGGTGCATATGTTCAACTTTAACATGTTGACATTCTAAGCAATGTGTCACAAAATCAATCACATCCTTTTTCATCCCTTTCTAGAAATATTGTTGTTTTATGTCAGCAAGCATTTTTGTAATATCGGGATGTCTAGAAAAAGGTGAATTATGAAATTCAATTAACAATTTCTTTCTTAATTCATTTAACGAAGGTATGTATACTCTATTTTCAAACCTCAAGATTCCTTCATCATCAAAGTGAAAACCTTTATATCTCACATCATTTGGATCTATAGCAAGTGTTGTTTTTACTTGCTGAAAATAAGAATCAGATTCCATGACACTTTTTACTTCATCCTTAAATTGAGTTCTCAATGTTATAAGAATAGGAAATATGCTTCCTACAACTTAGTGCATTTGCCACTCTATTTTCCTTTCCTTTAATATAACTTATGTCAAAATCATACTGAGATAGAAATTCTAACCATCTTCATTGTCTTGCATTCAGATTTGGCTAAGTGAAAATATACTTCAACCCAAGATGATTAGTCTTTAGTTCAAAAGGTCTACTAAGAAGATCATGCCTTCATACTTGAAGTGCATGAACTATGGCAAGATAAGCTCTAGATCATGTGGAGCATAGTTCGAGTTCATGAAACTTGAGTTTTCTACTTTCATAGGCTATAACATGATTATTTTGTAATAAAATACCTCCAAGACCCTCCTGAAGCATCTCACAAGATAGTAAAGTCTCCATTAGGATAAAGTATAGCCAAAATAGGTGTAGATGTTTACTAATATTTAGAGTCTCAAATGTAGATTCACAATTTTCATTCCACAAAAATTTCTTATCTTTCTTCTCAGTAAAGAATTTATTGGTGCAGGGGACCTTAGAAAAATATTTAACAAACTTTCTGTAATAACTAACAAGACCCATGAAGCTTCTAACTTCATGTACATTCTTAGGTGTAGGCCACTTAGTTATTGCAACAATTTTTGACGGATATACAACTATTCCATCATTTCTTATGAAATGTCCTAAATAGTCCACTGTCTCGTAGAAATAATATTTGGAAAAATTACCATACAACCTTCTCTTTCTTAAGATTTCCAAAACTATGTTCAAATTCTCATCATGCTCATCAATGCTTTTAGAATATATGAGAATATCATCCAAGAATACAAGCACAAATTTTTCCAAGTATTTTTAAAAATATTATTCATTAAATTCATAAATGCTACAAGTGCAATTGTTAAACCAAATGGTAAGACCGTGAATTCATAATGTCTCTGTACCTTGTTTTGAAAGTTGTTTTATGAATATCTTCATCCTTGATTCTCAATTGATGATATCCAAATCAAATATCTATTTTAGAATACACTGATGCACCATGCATCTGATCAAATAGATCATCAATTCTAGGAAGTGGATATCTATTTTTTATTGTTTTTTATTTAACATCCTATAATCAATGCACAATCTAAGTGTTCCATCCTTCTTTTTCACAAAAATTACCGGTGCTCCCCAAGGTGAGACACTTGGTCTTATCAAACATTTAGACAATAGTTCTTGTAACTATGCCTTAAGCTCTACCAATTCAATGGTAGTCATTCGATATGGTGCCTTGGAAATAGGTTTGGTTCCCAAATTGATCTCAATCATGAAATCAAACTCCCATTTGGGCGGAAGACCAAGTAACTCTTTCGATTCACATCACCAAATTTCGTAACAACGGGTATCTTTCAAAGAATTAACTACTTTCATCAATCGTTTCAAAAAAATTTACTGCATACAAAGTGCATCCTTTTTTTTTGGCCTTTTTAAGTTGTATGGCTGACAAATTTCCTAACCAAAATCTCACATTTTATCCCCGAATGTTTTTTGTTTTCTACAGTCATCCAGGACAACTAATATGTTTTTCAACATAATCAACCTTTGCCTTATGTTTAGCTAACCAATTAACACCTATGATTACATCATAAGACCCCAAGCAAGAAACATAAAGATCAACTTTAGTGGAAAAACTAGGCAAGTCAAGGACTGCTCCAAAAAGAAACATACTAACTGTGTGAACAACATTATTTCTCAGTAATGTACAACTCATGATTTATCTATTTTTCCAACTTTTATTTTTAATTTTGAAGCTAATTTAGTAGAAATAAAGCATTCAATAGCTCTAGTATCAAAAATTATAGTTACAAGTATACCAAATAACTTACCTAGAACTTCTATAGGCATAACTTTCTTTTCATCTTGTTTGTCACCATCGCAACATGATTTTTATGCTTCTAATTTCTATCATCCTTCCTCAAAGGAAACTAATTTGCATAATGATCCTTGCCACAATTGTAACAGCCTCTTACATGTCCCTTCTTAGGCTCAAATTTATTTCCAGCCTTAAAGTTATCATTTTGACCCCCATAGGACTTATGTCCGTTATTATTGTTCTTGACAAAGTTGTTTCACACATTAGCAACAGGTTTATTTGTTGCAATTTTCTTGTTATTATTAGTAACAAATTTTTTTTTCATACCAAAATTTTTCCATGGTCCCTTTTTGGGTGCAAGGGATGAAGAATAATTTAGAACTTTATTTACGATTTCTTCCTTATGAGTAGAGATCGCTTTCAATTTTTGCTCCTTCCTTATGGATTTTTCAACAACCCCTTGCATAGTGGTTGGGATGTGAACATCCGCTTCTCCACCTATAATGGGATTTAATCCCATGATGAATTTTGGTATCCTGAACTTCTCACCAGTTTGATACTAAGGTACGTACTTAAGGATTTTAGTAAACCTCTCCTAGTACTCTGTTACAGTTAATTTTCCTTTAGCTAAGTTCTTAAATTTAGTCATAATCTGATCATAGTAAAGTTGTGTGGCAGCCTCGTTTCTTAAAGTAATTTGTAAATTGATCCCAAGTGATTTTTGTTTCATCAAGGCTTTATGGTTGTGCCACCAAGAAGATGTCTCATGGGAAAGCCGATAAGCTGATCCATACGCAATACATTCATTAACATAACTTCCAAAACTTGGTTAAATATTTCAATCTACCCATCTAATCCCTTTAAAAGTTTGTTTTATATGGATGTATTTCACATTTGCAGGTGCAGGATGTTTTGTTTCATGGAGTTTAATGGATGATTTGAGATCCGGGCTATGTCACTTTTGTCCGACCTCCCTCATCTCCATTTTTTTGTTTCTTTCTCCCTCAACAAACTATCTCGCTTGATTTGTTGGTGTATCACCACTTTTGTGTAGGCTTTGTTCTTCCCTTTCTCTCTCATTGGTTCCTTGGAATGGTTATATTAGGTTAGATTTAGTTTTCCTGCACTGGAGTAGCTCATGGTAGGTAGTTTAGGAAAAAGAACCAACTTTCTCTAGAGAGATTCCCCACTTTTGCAAGGTCCCACACCTTGGGGAAAGTTCAATGTTATGCAATCACACTAAATGATTATGCCTTAGAAAAGCATATCTATAACTCATTTGGGGGTGCTGTGATATCTCACTACTGCAGACACGTCGCCATTTGGGCATGCCTATTTAAGCATGGAACTATGGTCACAAATTCACCACCCAAATACCATGGACCTGTGTTCACCTTGTTTCCATCAACACCCTTTCTTTCAATGGGTTCCTCATCCCTACAATCACATCCTTTTAGTAAATAACTGACCCATTTGGGTGAGTTTTTCAACTAACTTTCCCAAATGAAGTGTTCATTTGACACATTTTCAGGGTGCCAAATTCCAAAGTCTCTCCTCCAAACAATTCATCCTGGATAATGTAATCTCATATAACCCGACCCATTTTTCTAAGATATACACCTCATTTCCTCTCTTCCATATTCTCCATTTTCATCTAATTTTCCCATAATACCACTTGAGCACCATACATATGATGCATCGCTATCTTTACCACTTACCATTTCTCCATGAGAACTAGTGGCATATGAACCAAGAATTTTATCATCCTACCCTACCGACTTCAAGTCTTCCAAAGACTAGACTCATTACCCACCTGAATAGAAAAGGAGAAACCCCAAATATTCCTGAAAGTGAAATAGAGAGGCAACTGTAAGCTCTCAAAACCAATATTGCTAAGATACGATCTGCGGTGGGCACCCAAGCCCTTTCAAGAAAATAAAATATATGATGGAAGTCTCTTAAAGTATACCAACTCATTTTCTTGTGACCAAAATCTATTTTGGAAGGAAGCCTAAGGTGTACATAAGATGAGGGATCTCCTTTTTGAGTGTGTGAAATCATTTGAGAAGAATGGAGAGCTTACTTAGATTCTAAATGGGCCATGGATGGGATTTCAAGAGTTGTTGGAAAATGGTATGTCCCGAGGCCTGTGGGGTACATCCAATTTGTCTTCAATGTTATGGCTCATTAAGAGTTCATTTAATGCAGGGACCATCTACTAAAACTTGCACTAGTATTCCAATGTGAAGTTGTGATTTTAGAGGAATTACCATTGTATCTAGAATGAATTATTTTATATTTTTTATTCCGTATATGTATATATATATATTTTTAAGGAAAGGTCCCCTATAATATAACCCCATTTTTTTCACATTAATTATTTCTTTGAATCACATTTCTCCTTTGTTAATGCATGATATGTGTTTCATTCTTCTATTGTAAACACTCAAACATATCATTTATTTCCTTATTTTCCTTCTCCCAGAACCGCACAAAAAAAAAACTAGAAAATAAATCATCCCATAAAATATTTACCAATGTGTTCCAAGCATTCTACACAACTCCATATCACCCTGAGAGAGAAAACTTAACATTTGATACTTAATTTCTCCCAACCTCTTTCAAAATGAAAAGACCAAGTCTTTTTACCTTTTCTATGCATGCTAAAGTAATCTTAAACATGTACCAACATCTTCCTTTTATCCAATCAAATTCCCGAGCTCATAATAAGCATTAGATCTAATTAAAAGTAAGGGATAAAGTAAATTAGACAATGGGCTCAAGAAAGTCGGTTATTTTATGAGCCATATAAATACATCCCTTTAGACCTCGGGGATAGAAAACCACCTCAAACATTCCCAAAAGCAGATCAGTAAGTTGATATTGCCCATTCTTTCTTTAACAACATGGGGCTGGGAACCCAAACCAAACTCCAAAGAAACATAGGGTATTCTTTTAAGTTAGTCCCGTGGTCTCAAAAATACCTAAGCTTCAGGCACCAGGAAGAAACTATCACATATGCACAATGTTCATACTTTTATAAACATCCCAAAGTTTTGAACGTATGTCGAATCACACCTTGCCTCATAATTTAAAATATAAGATATATATTTCTAAAAACCAACACTCAAGTACACATCCATCTAGGGATAAGAACATACTTAAAGTGATAATATCACTTTGAAAAAGGTAGACAGTATGGGTACCAACATCGACTCCCTCTCGGGATTGAATTCCCAAAGGGGTATCAAAAGAACACTAGAAGAAATACTAGAAACAAAAGACCAAATGCCTATCCATTAGGTAAGGGATTCAAAACAAGTGATCACCACCGTAAATCATCACATAAAATTTGAACAACACCAACAACCAAAAATCACCCCAAGAAAATAAAACACAAGAAATAGGAAAATAAAAGCAAATAACTACACAATTTACAAGTGAAGTCCCGAGTTGGAGGACCCAAAATCCCCACCAAAGACCACATTAATCCCACACAATATGTATTTGTTTAGTTAAGATATACAAGTTAATAGGCCAAATCTAAAAGGTAATGATCCTAACCATTTGAATTGAAACATAATTTACTAACCATCTGCAAATACCAAGAACCAGTCACCTTAGAGAAATGAAAATACACCATCATTCAGATAAACCGAAACATATTTCCCATAAGGTAGGGCATACCCATGAAAAAATTCATTCTCATCGCACACTCTATAATACAACAATCCCAAGAGCTCCAGGTGAAATTCAAGATTACCAACAAATCCCTCTTCTTCAAAACTAGAAAAATGTCCATTCATCTAATCCCTTTAAAAGTTGATGTTATGACTAAGATAATAATCTACATGCTCACACTTTCTCATATCTACCATATCTATGCTTGAAAAAATTCTATCTATTCTTCATGCACCTTGCTTAATAGGAAAAGAAAAAAAGTCATCCCCCAAACACACATCTATCTCACTTCTCCAAGGAAAATAATTGATCTATACCTGAACCTCATAATCCTCAAATGAAGCAACCCGCTGCATCCCTAAAGGTTTGATAAGAATGTATGTTGAATCACCTAATCAAAAAACAAGGGAGTACAAACATTCAAACTTGGCTCTACAAGCAATTCAACACTAAGAGCTTCAGGAAGTAGAACCACAATGTCATCCTCATCTCCAATATCAACTGATACATAATTATTAATACAACCATCACCAAGTAAACCTTATCACCACCTAGGGCCAGTGTATAAATTTCAAATGCAAGGGGAGAAACCAAATCACATATAACCTAATTCTCATGAAATTTCTGATCCATCCAAGAATGTCTTACCACATATCCATCCGATAATTCACACCGCACTCTAATTTTTTTCTCTTGCACTACTAATGCATTAAAAACAAGTATCTATCCTTGACTAAGGGAATATCCCCACCATACCTAGTACTCAATTCTATAATTAATTGATAAAAATTAGAATTGAGGGAAACATACATTGAATTTAACCTAGTTGTACCAATACCTTCTATAAGAGAGTAACATATTCCAATGAGGATATCCAAAAATCATTTTTGTTTTGGCACGTAAAATGCCAATAGAATATATTCCAACATTATAATATGTTTTTTCATTCAATACACAATATTTTTCATTCTTAAATCACTTGATCATTCTTTTCTTTAACCAAGCCCACAAGGTTTCTACTATGCCTAGGAAAGAAAAAAACAAGATCATCACTGAATGGATCCCTAAACATCAGCATCATTTGATTTCATGAATGCAATGCATCATGACGTAAAGAATTAAACCAACCCCGAGCATCCTCTTGTAGTGTATGCACAAATAGCTTCATGATAACGTCCTCATATTTTACCTCATATTCATGCATCACTTCTTCAAAGAAACCGACATGTTGTTCCACATAAGTGTTATCATATCCATGAAACATAGGAAATATGAGCCTCATTCCATCAGGGATCAAATGCAGGTATCCATGTACTCCCCCAAAGTTTATAGTCCTGAAAGCATATAATCTGAAAGGGACTTTAGTGGAAAGCACACCATATCATCGTCATAGGTATCCATGGATAGGTCCATAGGAACTAATCTTATAAATAAATAAATGCCTCCTAAGTAAGAGGGGCATAATGATATGACTAAATTATAAACACAAATACTATCCAAAAATTAATTACAACATAACAAATGAAGAATATTGGTCTTATATAAAAAAGAAGATAACAAATTCATCATTAGAGTCATGAACTTGGAAAATTAAATCATATGAAATCCCAAAGGAGAACCACAACCAAGATGAAATTCCCAAGATCCCATAAAACATGACATGAAATTCAAACAGAAAATCCAAATGATCACTAGATTCATAAGTCCCAAGAAATAGCACGAAGCATGGTGGTACTCAATATTACACCATATCGGGGTTTGATAGGATATCCTAGGGATTGGGATGCTTTGAGTGTGATAGACATTGTGATATGATTTTTTTATAGTGGGGATATGTCTAATAAACTCTTTAGGATCAGGATTTGAGGTAATTAAGTGATGAGTACAAAGGGGATGGCCATTCTTAGCTACTTTTGGTCCTTCTTTTAACCAAGGTGAGAGGAGCTAAGGGGTAACCTGAAATAAAGAGGTGATATGGAGTATTTGTTCCTCAATTTATTCAAATTAATAGGTTAGTCTAGGATAAACATGGCCATAGATGCAACACTTTACTCTCACGAGTTGTCACACAAATTGATTCATATGTTTATCTTACCGGAAATAGGTTACTAAAGATAGTGTGATTTTATATGCTATGGTATTTTATTGATAGGGGAAATAAAATAAAAATCCCCCTTCATAGGTGTTTTATAATCATAGCAATAAAATGGTGTGTAAGGATTTAAAGTGAGATGGTGGGATTCATAGTAGGTTTATATTTTGTGGGGAGATTACACATTGTTAGATATTCCTATAACACAACCTCTTAAAAACTTCAACAAAGACAATATGCCATTTAGGAAGGCTAAAAAATTTTAATCAATCATAGATAGTTTCTTGAAAATATATTTACATTCATTGATACTCAAAGAAATAATAATCCCCTACAAGATTTATGGCATCAGACACAAAGGCCCATGATAATGTCCTAATAAAACGTTCATAATTTTTTATCTGCACCCCGAGATTCACTAAGAGGCTGAAAATAATTTCTACAAAAAAGTGGATACAGGGATGAATTTAAAATTGTTCTCAAAACTGTAAATAAAAATATCTCAACATAATATTAATGTAATTACCATCTCCCACTAAGGACAGATCTATTGTAATTCATAGAAATGATGAACATAAAATTATAACAGAAGTATAATTCATTGATCAAATATCACAACACATAACCCAGAAAGAAAAATATAAATTCAAAAGCATATACATCTCACTTAGTTCTCTAAGTTCTTGACAAGGGGACAAAAACACATGTTCTCAATACCACAATTTCTATACAATACAACCACCTTAACATCGATCTTTGAGAAACCAAAAATATTATTTTTCTTATTAAAAACAACATCCCCTCATTACAATAGTATCCATGAATCTTATCGATCCCATTCGGGAAACATTTTCTACCATCTACCTTTCTCTATAAAACCTTAAACCCTTATATATATCCTTATCCATGTTAGGGTTTAAGATAATATTCACCTAGATTCTAATCGATCCATATTGAGGTCACCTCCTAGATATTCCAAAGCATATGAGGAAATAATTTTCCACAACAACATTTTGTTGGGGTGTGGAGCCTATTTTGTTCTTCTTCAATCAATGTTGAAGTGTTGGAGCTCGAATGGTTAATTTTGGAGACTTTAGGAGCATTCTCGAAATCATTTGTTGTGACATTTATGTACAGTCACTATGATGTTGTTGCGACGTTGCTATTAACATGTTGTTAATTGGTTGTTAACATTGGGACTATTTTTCCAACCATCGGAAGTTGAAAGATCACGACTTTCAAACTTCTAGGGTCATCTTTAGGAATTCTTAAGAGGATTTTAATCCTATAAATAGAGGTGTTCGGGTATCTTGAAGATATTTTGAGTGTTTAAGAGGTCATGAGTCTTAATAATCATGAGGTGATCAAGAGTGATCAAGGTTATGTAATTGGGTGTCAATTGTGGTTTAGATGTGGTTTAGCATCTTTGGAGTTTTGTTGTGAGTTCATAACTGAGAGAAGATTGTGAGAGTTTTTTTACTCTTGTTGATAAAATCTAAGCAAGTTCTTGGTGGACGTAGCCCACATTGGGTGAACCACATTAAATCTTTTCTTGTCTTCTTTTGTGCATTATTTATTTATGTTGTTATATTTCTGCAAGTATAATTCTGCTATATAGTTTCCTACTATTGTGGTTTGAGGAATTATTTCCGCATATTTTGTTCTCTAATTCCTAACAAATGGTATCAGAGATTTGGTGGGTTTTTTTCTAAAGTTGTAAATCACAGGAAAGTTAAGCTTGAGTGGGAGCTATGGTAGATGAGGGCAGATCGAGGGTTGAGAAGTTCAATGGGAAGAACTTTGGTTTGTGGAAGATGCAAATGGAGGATTACTTATATCAGAAGGACCTCCATGTTCCTTTGGCTAGAAAAGCAAAGAAACCTATAGCCATGTTGGATGAGGATTGGGAGTTGCTAGATAGAAAGGTGCTTGGGGAAATTCATTTATGCCTTGCATCTTCGGTTGCTTTCAACATATCACAGGAGAAGACCACAGAAGGTCTCATGAGTGTGTTGGGGAAGTTATATGAAAAACCCTCTACCTCTAATAAAATATTTTTGATGAAAAATTTATTTAATATGAAGATGTCTAAGAATGGTTATGTTACTGATCATTTGAATGAATTTAAAAAGGTTGTGCGTATGTTAAACTCGATAAAAATTAACTTTGATGATGAGGTAAGAGATTTTTTGATTTTTTTCTCATTACCAGATAGCTGGTATAGCTTGGTTATGGATGTAAGTAATTCAGTCTCTAATAACTCAAAGCTAAAGTTTGAGGATGTAATAGGTGTGATCCTAAGTGAGGATATACGAAGGAAGAGCACTAGAGATTCTTATACTTCTGGAAATGCTTTAATGGTGGAGCGTAGAGGGAGACAAAAGAATAGAGGGAAAGGTAACCGTGGGAAGTTGAATGATCGTGGAAGGTCAAATTCCAAGAGTAAGTTAGAATGTTAGCACTGTGGGAAGGTTGGTTATGCTAAGAAATATTTTTGTGTTCTTTGGGATAAGAAGAACAAGAAGGAGGAGACTAAAGAGGTAAATTTGGTAGTAGGTGATGTTTTTCAAGATGCCTTAATTCTTTCTTTAAATAATATTATTGAATCTTGGGTGTTAGATTCAGGGGCTTCTTTCCATGCCACCCCACATAGACATTAATTTACTGATTTTTTTCAAGGTGATTTTGGACATGTATATCTTGGTGATGATGAACCACACAACATAGTAGGGAAAGGTTGTGTTTGGATGAAAATGTAGAATGGGAATACATGGATACTTAAGGATGTCGTGCATGTGTCTAAGTTGAGGTGGAACTTAATATCGGGACAACTAGGTAGTGATGGTTGTGCAGCTTAGTTTTACAATGGATTCTTGGAAGGTTTCCAAGGGAGATCTTGTGGTTGCGAAGAGGTAAGAAAAATGGTACTTTGTATTTAACCAAAGGGTACTGATTATTGCAATTTAGTTGGTGCGGATGGAGATGTAACTTTGTGACACCAGATACTCGGTCATATGAGTCATAAGGGCATGTAGATTATAAAGGATAGGTTTCCCAGATTAAAGGAGTTAGATTTGGACTTCTGTGAGGACTGTGTTTATGGGAAACAGAAGCGGGTGAGATTCCTCAAGGTTAGACCTACCAGGAAGGAGGGTAAGTTGGAGTTAGTGCATACAGATGTATGGGGGCTAGCTAAGGTAAACTCTATTGGTGGTTCATGTTATTATGTCACTTTCATTGATGATGTAACTAGAAAAGTTTGGGTATATTGCATTAGAAAGAAATATTATGTGTTTGAAACTTTAAAAATATGGAAAGCCTTGGTTGAGAATGAAACAGGTCTCAAGTTGAAATTTCGTAGGTTAGATAATGGAGGGGAATATTGCAGCAATGAATTTCTTGATTACTATTTGGTAAATGGGATCCGCAGGTAAAGAATAGTTCTAAATACTCCACAGGAAAATGGAGTGTCAGAGAGAATGAACAGGACAATCATGGAGTGTGCTAGGTGCATGAGGTTACATGCGGGGTTGCCACTCATGTTTTGGGTGGAAGTGGTAAGCACAGTTGTTTATTTGATTAACAAAGGACCCTCTATAACCTTGGATGGAGGTATACCTGAGGATGTTTGGTCTGGTAAGAAAATTGATTACTCATTTCTTAGAGTATTTGGATGTGAGGTATTTGTTCACATTGATAAAGATGATAGGACCAAGTTAGAGGCTAAGTCTAAGAAATGCACCTTTGTTGGATATGGTGAAGATGATTTTGGTTTCTGTGTTTGGAGTCTTAAAGACAAGAAAATATTTCAGTCTAGAGATATTTTCTTTAATGAAAAAATCATGTATAAAGATTAGTTACAGGAACAAAAAGAGAAATCAAAGAAATAATACACAGTGTTAGAGGACATTGTGGAAAAAAGGTGTCCAAGGGGCCAATTCAGTTACAACATGTTCCGGCACAACTATTTTAGGTACCTACTCATCAGGAACCCCAAACTCCTGAGGTGAGAAGGTCTTCTAGGGTAAGAAGGGAACCTGAATGATTTACTCCATCTTTGAATTATTTATTACTCACCGACAAAGGAGAGCCGTGGTTTGAGGAAGTAGTGCGGTGGATGCTAGGAAGAAGTGGGTGCAGGCCATGGATGAAGAGCATAGATATCTTATGGAAAACCAAACTTGGGATCTGGTGGAGCTACCCGATGGCAAGAGAGCATTGCAGAACAAGTGGGTGTATAGAATCAAAGAGGAGGACGGAGGTAGGAAATGATACAAGGCCTGGTTGGTGGTCAAAGGATTTACATAGAAGAAAGGTATAGACTTTGATGAAATTCTTTCTTCGGATGTTAAAGTGACTTCTATTAGGACTATTCTTGGTTTAACTACAGTAGAAGACCTACACTTAGAAAAGTTGGATGTGAAGACTGCATTCCTTCATCATGAATTGGAGGAGGAATTTTACATGCAGAAGCCACAGGGTTATGAGGTCAAAGGGAAGGAGAGGTTAGTGTGAAAATTGAAGAAGAGCTTATATGGCTTGAAACAAGCTCCACGACAGTGGTACATGAAGTTTGACAGTTTTATGCAAGAGCAAGGTTACTCTAGGTGTCACTCAAACCATTACGTGTACATCAAGAAGTTTCTTGATGGTAGTTATATTATTTTGTGCCTGTATGTAGATGATATGCTTGTTGTAGGGAAGAACATGCAGGAAATAAAGGTACTCAAGAAGCAGCTAGGTGACTCCTTTGCTATGAAGGATTTGGGGGCAACAAAACAAATCCTTGGTATGAGAATAACTCAGAACAGGAAGGAGAGGAAGCTGGTATTATCTCAAGAAGAGTACATAAAGAATATCTTGGAGAGGTTTAGTATGCAGTATGCTAAACTAGTTGGTACTCCTTTATCAGGTCACTTTAAATTATCAAAGGAGTAGAGTCCCAAGATTGAGGAGGATAGAATATAGATGTCTAGGGTACCATACTCATCAGTAGTTGGTAGTTTGATGTATGCTATGGTATGCACTAGGCCTGACATCTCCCATGCAATGGGAGTGGTGAGCAAGTTTATGAGTGATCCAAGTAGAGAGCACTAGTAGGCAGTAAAGTGGATCCTTCGATATTTGAGAGGGACCATGGGAGAAACATTGTGTTTCAATGGATCAGACACTACATTACGTGGATATGTAGATTCAAACATGGAAGGAGATTTGGATAGCAGGAGGAGCACGACAGGTTATGTATTTACGATTGGTGATATAACAGTGAGTTAGATTTCACGGTTACAAAAGGTTGTGGCTTTGTCAACCACAAAGGCTGAGTATGTTGCTTCCACAGAGGCAAGCAAGGAGATGATTTGGCTACAATAGTTTCTTGATGAGTTGGGTCATAAGCAAGAAGTTGGGAGACTACACAGTGATAGTCAAAGCACTATTCATTTGGCGAAGAACTCGATTTCCACTCTAGGATGAAGCACATTCAACTAAGATATCATTTCATCAGGAGAGCTTTGGAAGAATATAAGTTGAAGCTGGAAAAGATTCATACTAGTCAGAATCCTATGGATATGATGACCAAGGCAGTCACAAGGGAGAAGTTGAAGTTGTGTTCAACTTTGATTGGCCTTCATGGTTGATAGTGAAGGGTTAAGAACTTTGCATGTGATGGAAGCAACAGTCTCCAAGTAGGATATTGTTGGGGTTTGGAGCCTATTTTTATCTTCTTGAATCAATGTTGAAGTGATGGAGCTTGAACGGTTAAGTTTGAAGACTTCGAGCATTCTCGGTCATTTTCTATGACAATGCTATGTTGTTCTTTGTGACGTTGCTATTAACATGTTGTTAATTGGTTGTTAATATCGGGACTATTTTTCCAGCCATGGGAAGTTAAAATATCATGACTTTCAAACTTCTAGGGTTGGCTTTAGGAATTCTTAAGAGGATTTTAATCCTATAAATAGAGGTGTTAGGGTATCTTGAAGATATCTTGAGTGTTCAAGAGGTCTTGAGTCTTAATGATCAAGAGGTGATTAAGAGTGATCAAGGTTATGAAATTGGGTGTCAATTGTGGTTTAGATGTGGTTTAGCATCTTTGGAATTCTTTTGTGAGTTCATAATCGAGAGAATATTGTGATAGTTGTTTTACTCTTGTTGATAGTAAAATCTGAGCAAGTTCTTAGTGGAAGTAGCCCGAATGAGTGAACCACGTTAAATCTTTTCTTATCTTCTTTTGTGCATTATTTATTTATGTTGTTCTATTTTTGCAAGTATAATTCTATTATATAGTTTCCTAATGTTGTGGTTTGAGGAATTGTTTCAACATATTTTGTTCTCTAATTCCTAAAACATTTAACCCTACCCACCACCATCTTGTCATCATCATGCTACCATAATAAACTAAAGTGTTTTCCATGTCATTTTTGATTTAATACCAAATATTCCATACACATGTAAATGTGACGTGGCTAAAGATTTAATATTGACAAGACATTCCTTAAATATGTGGGCACCTACATGATCTTTGGTGACACACTTCGCATAAGTAATTTTTTTAATTCAACTCCCACTCATGCCTGTCAATTTGAGATGGATTATGTAATTTATGGAAACATGATTTTCTTGGACACGTCAGCCATGGGGGCATGTCTATTTAAGTGTGGTGTTATGGGTCACAAATTAACCAAAAAATAACACCGAGCTTTGTTTGTCTTGTTTCAATCAACATTTCTTTCAATGGCTTCCTCATCCCTACAATCACATCCTTTTAGTGAATAAATGACCCACATGGGTGATTTTTGTAACTAACAGACCCAAATGAAATGTTCATCGAGCACATTTTCAGCATGCCAAATTTTATATTTTCTACTCTAAAAAATTTGTCCCCGGATAGTGTAATCTCATCTTGAACCATTTGTCCGAGATATGAACCTCATTTCCTCTCTTCCATATTATCCATTTTCATCAAATTAACCTAGAATACCACTTGATAACCATACATTTGAAGTACCACTAGCTCTACCATCACCCACTTGTCCATGAAAACCAAAGTGGCATATCAACCAACAATACTATCATCCTACCCTACTAACTGTAGAGCTTCTAGCTCCGGACTCACCGCCCACCCAAAAATAAAAGGAGAAACCCCAAATATTCCTAAAAGTGAAAAATATAGGTGGATGTTAGCTCTTGAAACCACTCTTCCTGAGATACGGTCTATGGTGGGTGCACAAGCCCTTCCTCCGAAGAAAAAAAAATTTATGATGGAAGGCACTTCCAATATAGAAATTCATTTTCATGTGACCCAAATCTGTTTTGGTAAGAAGACCAAGACATACGTAAGAGGAGGGATCTCCTCTCTCGAGTGGGTGAACTCACTCAAGAAGAAGGGGCATCTCACCCTAATTCTGAATGGGCCATAGATGGGAGTTCAAGAGTTGTTGTAAAAGGGTATGTCATGAGTCTTCGTGGGGGCATCCAATTTGTCTTCAGCGTTGTGTCTCATGAGGAGTTTAATCAATGTAGGTACTATCTACTAAAACGTGTGTCAATATTCTAGGGTGAAGTTTTGATTTCAAAGGAATTATCATTATATCTACAATTAATTATATATGTTTTTGTTATTCCATATATGTATGTACATATTTTTAAGGGAAGGTGCCTCTACAATAAAATCCCATTTTTCTCACATTAATTATTGATTTGAATCATCTTTCTCCTTCATTAATGCATGATATGTGTTTCATTATTCTACTATAAACACTCAAACATATCATTTATTGTCTTATTTTCCTTTTCCCCTGTACTACAAAGTGTGAACAAACCCTAGAAAATAAATCATCCCATAAAACATTCACCACTGTATTCTAAGCATTGCACACAACTTTATATTACCTTGAGAGAGAAAACTTGACATTTGATACTAAATTTCTCCCAACCTATTTCAAACTAAAAATACCAAGTCTTTTCATTCTTTTCTATGCACCCTAGAGAAATCGTAAACATGTACCAACATCTACATTTTATCTAATCAAATGCTTGGGTATGTAACAAGATTTCAATCCACTTCAAAGTAAGGAAGAAAATAAATCAGACCACAGGCTCAAGAGTCCATTATTTTATAATCCAAATAGATACATCCCCTGGAGCTCGTGGATAGACCGCCACCTCAAACATTTCCGAGAACAGACCACAAATTGATACCGTTCATTCCTTCTTTATTAACATGGGTATGGGAACCTAGACCTAACTCTGAGAAACATAGTGTATTCCCTAAAGTTAGTCTCATGGTCTCAAAAATATCTAACCTTTAGGTGCCGGGAAGAAACTCACACATTTTCCCGTGTTCATACTTTACATAAACATCCTAAATTCCTAACCATAAATCGAAGCACACCTTTCCTCATACTTTAAACTATATTATATATCTTCCTAAAAACTCATTACCCCTGTGCACATTCATCCGGGGATAAGAACATAATTAGTGATAATAACATTTAAACGAAGGAAGAAAAATATGGGTACCAACATGATCTAAGGTTTTCCATTATAACCTATGTCAAAATTGATTTTTTTAGTAATTGGGAATATTAGTTACATGTTTCAAGTGATTTTAGATCTTGGTGATGTCATTTGATGGTCTTCACAGTCAAAATGACAACATTGGTTTTTAGTCCAAAAGAGTTGTTTTGTAGTCTTGAGTTAGGTGGTTTTTGGGAAATTTTAGACTTGATTATGATGGTTGATGGAATTAGGGATGTTGTAAAATTCACATATCATGTGATTCATGATTTGTTTGATCTCTGGAAGTGAGATGAGGTGGCATGACTAAGGTCACAAGCTGACCTCATTTGACCTGTTCAAGAAAGCAAGTGCATTGGTTTGAAAGACCAATATATTGGCCTGGTTGATGATGTTTATCCATTTTATAATGGTGAGGGATGAAAATTTATCCTATTCCATGCATTTATAGTGAAAGTGTCAAAAATTGTGTGAGAAGATCAATTTTACAAAATTGGTTTTTTGGGCAGTTCAAGTTGTTTGAAGTTCAAAGAGGTTTGGATGGATTTATAGGTTGATTCATTAAGTATAAAGTGGTTTGAGATGTTCCTTGGGTAAATTTATTTATAATTTATTTTTTCATTCTATTTTTGATGTGTTGGAATGAATCTGTGTCTTTATCTCTCGAGTACTAGTTTGCTGAAGCTGCCCATATTTAGTAAGAAACAATCCTACTTGTTGGTGATATGAGATGAATGCTTGATGCAGAGGTTTATGATTTTTTTGAATAATTTAAGAGAATTAATTTAAAATATATATATACTTTTTAGGTATGATGAATCTTCTTGGTCATTTTGGATTTGATGGAGTTCTCGGTGAAATTGGTTTTAGCCTTTCAACCATAGTTTGTTCTTGTTAAATGTCTTGATGCATTTACAAACTATATGGGTATTTGATATGTTTTTATATAACTTTTTAGTTTTAAATTGATGTTGGTATGACTTACCTTAATGTTCATGGCTGACCTATTAATTTTTAGTAGAAGATTCATGTATTTAAGTGATACTTTTTGGTCATTTGTGATTAATGGTGTGAGAGGGAATAATGCGATCTTAGAGAGAGTGTCAAAGAGGTATGAAGGGATCAAGATAGATTTTAAAAGAGGAATGAAGTTTTGAAAAATATAGAAGATAAGTTAATCTAAGTAAATATACTTAATCAACCCATGATGAATAAATATTAAGTGAATTAGGAGAGAGAGTGTTTGAAGAGGGTTTTGAGGTGTGTGAGATGAAATTGTGATCACTATCACTTTTAGAGAAAAAAATACATTATTTTTCTTCAAATTTAGGTTTTAGATTTTGTACTTGATCACCTTAGGGGTTTGTATCCTCCTTTCTTGGTTACCACCTTGCTAAATAGGGGTTGGTGCTCCTTGTTGGAATGGTGCCTCACTAAACAAATCTTGTGTCATGCAAGTCTTCTAGTTTGAATAATATAATAAAAAGTTTCATTAGTTTTTCTTACTCTTGAGGGCTTCCCACTTCACATATTGTGTTCTTATGTAATCTATTGGCTTATGATCTTATTAATGGTTGTTTCATGTTGTTAATATCACACTAATTCATGGTTGAATGGTTAATGGTTTATGCAAGTTAATTATAATTGGTTGAAACTTTTGAAGGACTGATTCACCCTCCCCTCTTATTCTATTGTGATTCCAACAATTGGTATTAGAGAACATCCTTTTGAATAATTCTAATCACTTGAAGAAGATCCTTTGAAGAACAAGTATGCTAGTGAGTCTTATTTAAGGTGAAGGTTTACCGTTATTCAATAAGCGGGAATGTTTAAAATATTTAGGAATTGATATATGGGGTTCCATCATTGATGTGTGTGATCCACCTCCATTTCCATCTAATTTTTAGAGCGATGAAATTGAGTTTGAAGACAAGGAGGAGAATGCTATGCTATTAGTTTTCTTAAAAATTAAGGCTAAAGATGAAGATTGTTATGTTTCTCAAATTTCCTTTCATACTCAAGATGAAAATTTGTTATGGTATATTAACAAGTACATGTTCTACTCACATGACTGGTTTAAAAATAAATTTCATTTCTTTAAGAGAGAATACATCTAGATCAATTAAGTTTAGGAAAACACAACCATAAAGATTGTAGGAAAAGGCACATTGAGTTTAGACAATGGGAAAACACTTATTAATTATGTTATGTATGTTGAAGCATTGAAACACAACCTTCTCAGTGTGATTCAAATGTGCAAGAAAGGGTACACCCTTACCTTTGATGAAAAATAGTGCAAAATTATGAAAAAGGAATCAGGAAAACTTATATGCAGATCTACAAGGATAGACAACACTATGTAGATATTGAAAGAAATAAACAAGGATAAGTGTCTTATAAGTAGGTTAGATGACATTTGATTGTTTCATAGAAGATTAAAACATTTGAATTTTGATAACCTAGTCAAGATAAGTTTTAAAGGATGTGTGAGAAAAATTCCAAGAATAACTAAGTTAGAATATACTCTAAGAAAGGCATGTTTACATGGAAATTAAAAAAGGAGAAAATTCAAGTCAAATGAGCATCATTCATCCTAAATGCCTTTGCAATTAATCCACACTTCTCTTTATGGACCTATGAGAACTATGAGCTTGAATGGTGAGTATTAATTTATGTTATTGATAGATGACTATAATAGATTTACTTCAGTTTTATTTTTAACGGAGAAATCGTCGTAAGCTCTTGGCATATTCAAGGGATTCAAATCTCTTGTTGAGAATCAAGAAAATGGATCAAGTGTCTTAGATAAAATAGAGGAGATTTTTTTTCTGATATATTTGATGTTTTTTTTTTTAAATCATGACATTAGAAGATAGTTCTCATTTGCTAGGACTCATAAAAAAATGGGGTGGTAGAAAGAAAGAATAGGACTATTTTGGAAATGGCTAGGACAATGCTTAGTGAATCCATATTGTATGATGGTTATTAGAATGAGGAATTCAATATTTTTTATATATTCTCAACAAATGTCAAGTAAGAGTAAACAAAAATAAAACCCCTTATGAATTATGGAAAGTAATTCCTATAAATGTGGAACATGTTGGTGCTCATTCTAAGTCCTATTTTGAATCAAGTTGAGTCTTCTAAAATATTTCCTTTTACCATTCAAATGACTCGGATTTACACATGTTCGGTGATACCAAAGAATTCTTAGTATCCATGGCCATTCCTTCCTATCATTTTGAACAAATTAAAAGATGAGCATGATAGGATAAAAATTCACAGAATGAAGAACTGAGTGGTCTGCGGGTTACTCCAATCTATGAAAGGATAAAAATCAAATCAAGACTAAGGTATAATTATGGAATGATTTGTTATTATTCAAATGCACTTATTCTCTTAAGCTAAAAAAAAAGAAGATATTGTGAGATGATTGTTTGTAGGAAATAGAGAATATGATACTATAGCGAAGCCGTGACACACTTGTCCAATGTTCAATGAGTGTATAAGAAGTCTTGCATTCTAAAAATTTCAAAACCGTAGAACATTCAAGAATCCACCAAATTCCATGGAACATGTAGTACAATTAATAAGCTCACGAGAATAGGTGGAATGTAAATAAAATCCATAAGAAACATAAAAATAGTATCTTTCATAGTACATATTATTGTGGGTATCCAAGTCTTGTAATATTGATTTAGAGGTAATTACTATACTATCTAACAGTAATTTAATTCACGAAAAATAATGATTGAGTTAATAAAGTAGGTGAAAATGAAGCACATTTATATTCTAGGAACAAAATGGGGATTCTATAAGGGCCCCGGTCCTTAAAATTCACATAACTTCTAGTCTGCAGTACACAAAATGGATTTTCTTGTATAGTATATACATTGTCAATTTATGATTATAAAATCCTTTGCAAAGGTAGGGATTCGATTTAGCAGATTATTCATCCTAAAATCAAACTCTTTATAGTCTTGAGCCCCATAAAAATATTAGATATTCCCTACTAGATCGCGAGACATGCCTATTTTCATGAGGTCCTTAATATCATTTCTTAGTACTTCCAAAATATTAATTAAATATAATTTTTCCTCTAAGAGGATACCCATTCAATGAGATTAGACCCATATTTAAGGTAATCCTTGGTACCCACCGAGTAACAATTTTTGAGGTTGAGAATGGCCTAAGAACATAAAATAGTACCATTGGGGAAGACTTGGGCACATTGGTTTGATCAACATAAATTGGATGGGTTGCATTTGCTAGGTTAAGTGAAACCCTTATGTGTCTCTTCAATTAAGACACCAACACTTTAGGGGCCCTCTTAAAAGAATATTTCATTGATTCCTTCTCAAAATTGCTAAGTCTTTTATCTATTACGGATATTCTACACGATATTGAAGATATGTATTCTACATGCTCATCATCATGAACTACATATACATCAACTCAAATATATTTCTCTTCCAATTCTTCAGTAAAAAATACAAGGGATATGTGGATGGTGTTCTTACTAATAACGGGCTTGCATTGGAGAAAAAATTTCTTCAATTTCACAGAGCTATGTTATCATCCATGTGGAATAAGTGTTGAAACATAATCTAAAACAAAGAGAAGAAGGGATTCATCTTAAAAATTTCCACATCAATATCATCTAAATTTTTGGGATGTTAATGGTCATGCGGGTTCTACCTAGTCTTCAATCGTGAATAACATCCTCATAAAAGCTTCATTTGGGCCAGAAAGGTTGAAAATTACATGTAAGGTTTCCGAAGAAAGATCCTTCAGACTAGTTCCTAATTCCACATTTTTCATTTCTTGAGAAGGATTAACATGATATATTTTCACTTAGAATACTCAAAGGAAGATGAAAAATCATGAGAAATTAGTGAAAATTTATAGAAAGATGGATTTTTAGAGTGACTGTGTGAATCATCATATCAGGATCAAATGAGAAATAAATTTTGGATACTTGCACATGTTTGAACAAAGGGAAATAATATTTCTATCTATCAAAATATGGTTTTTGGATTGATTTGGAAATTCACATAAGAGAAGTATCAAATTCAATAGAATATCAATGATTATTTGTTTCCCAAAACATATCCCCCAAAAGGAAGATATCAAATCATTTTGAATAATGACATAAGGGAATAAATGGTTTGTGACTGGGACAAAAAGAGATTAAGCAACAAAATAAAAATATTTTACACACATATGTGTCGGTAACCAAAAACAAAATCAAGTTAAGGAATGAAAAATGAATCTTTATAGTTACAAGATATTTTCTAAAAATGGAATTCCGTTTCGCCTTCCGAGATAGTTTGTTGAAATTTTTGGGGGAAAATTACAGAATTTTTTTAGCCAATTTTTGTATAAGTACGGGGATTCATCCTATATAAATTAGGATTAGTTTTTCTATCTAAAATGGTTGAAAGATAAGAATATAACATTGCATATTTTCTTTGTGAAATATGTATGAATTTCGGTTCCTTAGTAATTTGTGTCAAGGTAGTTACATGACAGATCCATTGAAATACAATGAGAGAATTTGATTTATGTTCTCTTGTCTATATATTGAAGATTTTAATGAAATATTCTTGTTTATGAGTCCATTTTTGTATTTTGGGTCATGTATGTCATATTTTTATTAACAAGTTGTAGTTTTTGCTGCAATTTTATGTTTATTGCTTCTCTATGTAATACACAATATCAGTCCTTAGTGGTGTTTTTGTAAGTATTTACCCTACAATATTGGACATGATTTTAAAATCATTACTATCATTGTTTTTTTGAGTGATTGTTGTTATCCTTTTAGTGTATCTTAGGTGTATGAGCGTGGAAGCAATAAATACTTTATTATAATGCTTACATGAGATTTTGTGTCAATTATTTTAGATATTGTGTTGAATATTTTCATCTATTGGGTATCAATGAATGCAAATATTTCATTGGAGAAACTGTTATTACTTGATAAAAAATTCTTTACTTTACATATCAATATGTTATCTTAGTAAATGAGTAAAATATTTTTTACAAAGAATTTATCATCATTTAAACCCCCATTTTTACAGAATTAAACCTATTATACTAATTCTTACTCCATCATACCAATATCCTAATTTCCAGTTGTTACTTCATTTCTATGTCTTTAAATATCATTAAAGGTGTTTTTAGCCTTAATTATCCTATAATTAAAATGCAAGAGAAACTAAATTTAACTGCTATAGTAACTTTTTTATGTTGTATTAAGCATATGCAACATATTTTGTGACAACTCATAATAGTGAGTTTTGTATTATTTCCCATGCTTATATCAAATTGATCCATCATTTGACAAATCAAGAGAATTTTTTTTTTATCTCCCCTCTCCATTCAGGTTACCCAACATGTTATCTCACATTGGTTTAAGGTAGGACCAAAAGTAGTAGGATGAGGCCATCCCCTCTATACATTCCCCGATCATCTCAAATATTTATCCCAGGAAAGTTTTAGACCCATCCCCTACTATAAACAACACATAATACATAACCAACCACTATCCAAGCATTCCCATTCTTAGGTAATGTTGTCAAGCCAGCATGGGGTGTAGAATTGAGGACCAACAGAACATTCCAAATCATTTGGAAGTATGTGTTTCATTAACATGACTGAAAATGATGTAGGGAAATTTTATTTAAGTTCATATGAGGATATATTGTTAGGATATTATTCAATAAGTACAACTTATAAGTTTTATAATAAGAGACTAAAAATGTGATTGAAAGTATAAGAGTAAGGTTTGATGAGTCATATCCTATGATATTCAAATCCAAGAAAAGATTTAGATCTCAAGAAATGGAACCTAAGGAGGATGAAGATATTTTTAAGGTGGAAAAATATGAAGAATGTGATGAGGAAGAAAGACATGACATCAAAACCCCTTCAAGGTAAACCAAGAGAGATCATCCTAAAACTAGGATTCTAGGAAAGAAGGATGCATGGATAATAACAAGAAGAAAAATTTTAAGTCTTAAAAACCAATAAATTATTTCCTTATTATCTAAATTTGATCCTAATTTTTTTAAGAAGCTACAAAAGATGAATGTTGGATCAAAGTAGTGAATGATGAACTTTATTAAATTGAGAGAAAGAGTACTTGGTAATTAGTAGCTAGACATAAAGAGAAAATATAATTAGAACTAAATGGGTGTTTAGAAAAAAATTTAATGAAGATGGTTAAGTTACAATAATTAAAACTAGGTTGGTCTATAAATGGTATGCTCGAGTTGAGGGAGTTGATTTTGATGAAACCTTTACTCAAGTAGCTATAATGGAATCCATTAGATTGTTTATAGCATATGCATGGTATAAAGGGTTTAAAGTGTACCAAATGGATGTCAAATCTACCTTTTTGAATGGAAATATAGAAGAAGTGTACATTGAGAAACCTGATTGATTTTCCTTGACAGATGAGAAATATTATGTATGTAAATTGAAGAAGGGCCTTTCTGGACTCAAGCAATCCCTAAGGATTGGTATGGAAGACTAGGTAATTATTTGATTGAACAAGGTTTAAATAAAGGAGTATATGAAAGTAATTTATGCACCAAGAATGAAGGTTGACATATATTGATTGTAGTAGTGTACATGGATGATATCATATTTGGAGGAAATAAAAACATTTGTCTCATAAATTTGCTGATGTCATGAACAAGGGATTTTATATGTCAATTCTTAGTGAATTGTCTTTATTTCTAGGTTTATAGATCAATCAATCAAAGGATGGTATATTCATTTCATAAGAAAAATACATAAAGGAAATGTTGAAAAAATTTCAAATGGAGGACTACATGCCAATTATAAATCTTGTGATTATAGGATTCAAATTAAGAAAGGATGACAACTCTCCCAAAGTGAATCAAACAGAGTATAAATCTATGATTGGTAGTCTATTGTATGTTACTTATTAAATACTTGGCATATTTCAAGTTGTAAGGATATTAGGAAATTTTCAAGAATATCCAAAGGAAACACACTTGCAAGCAGTAAAAAGGATTTTCAGATATCTTAAGGGGATTGCAAAATATGGATTATGGTACCCAAAGAGTGAGAAGTTTGAATTAATATATTTATTTGATGTTTATTGGGATAGAAGCATTGCTGATATAATAATTAATAGTGGAAAAGCCTTTTTGTTGTTAAGTACATTGTTTCTTGGTTAAGAAAAAATAAATATTTCGTAGCTCTTTCCACATGTGAATCTGAATACATAGCTGATGCATTATGTTGTACACAAGTTATGTGGATGAGGAAGATCTTAGAAGACTATAAGATAGAGTTTGATGGACCCAATCCTATCTATTCGACATTACAATTGTTATCGGTGTTTCTAAGAACCTTTTATCACATTCAAAGACCAAGAAATTTCTAGTAAAATATTATTTCTTTAGGGATCAAGTAAGTGAACAAAGAATAAAGTTTGAACATGTGTCCACCAAGGAGTAAATTGTATATATATTGACCAAACCACTCCCAAAAGAAACATTTGATCTCCTAATGAAAATTTTGGGTGTGATTCCTACACTTGGCAGTCACTAAAAAGGGCAAGACATTGAGGGGGATAAGAAAAATTAGTAATCTACTCCAAGGTACTGCCAAAAGTGTTAAGGGGTACTACTTAAAGACAAGTGTATTGGATGAAAAGATGGTTTTCAAGGTTATAAAAGTGAAGAATGAATATTTGAAGCATGATGAAGGTTTTTGAAATATGTACAAGTTCATCAAAGCCAACGTATATCTCTAAGTTTTTTCTATTAAAGAGGTTGCAGTATAATAAAGGAGAACATAGCTTGTATCTTCTTGAGTATGAAGTTTCAAGGTACTTTATATGGGTGCATGAGTTGAGGGGGAGTTGGAGTGCTCACTTCCCTTGAGATGTGAAACTAGGAATATTGAAGGACTTGTATAGTCGATTAATCCACCATAATAGGGTACACTATTCTTGTGTATGTTGTGAAGTGGAGTAATGGTGAGCTACATATGTATAAATATTGTATGGGTCATGAAGATATAGAAATGTTACTCAAACATGTATCTAAGGAGTCAAGTAGTGCTTTTTAAGAAGATTCATTCATTTTTCTAGGTATAGTTACATGTGGAGCAAGTCACGAGATCAATCAGTTGGGTTAGTATTAAAAGGATGCAAAGAATAATGAAAAAGTGTTTCAGGACTATGGTATTATTCTTCAATCATTTCAATGGATTTTATTAAAGGTATGTCCTCTTTTTTTTTTCATGGGAAGTTAGATGAGTTTTACATGTAGTAAGGGGATATATAAGGTTATGTTTCATCTGCATTATATGCTCTTATAGAAAGGAGAAGTTTTGCATTTTTGTTCTAAAGATATACTTTAGGACTCTTGGTTCTAAAGGTTTTTAATAGTCTATACATGTAAAAATAAATACTATTTTGGGCATCTTCAGTTGAGATAGGTATGTAAGGAGTTAGGCATGATGTTTCACTCAAAAATCATGGTTGTTGGCATGTGTAAGTGTGATATTCTTCTTCTCGGGGAAGTTATAAAGCTCTCATGAAGCCAAAATAGAGTCAAGAAGAAGAAAAATAGGTTTGTTAGATTATATAATGAATTTGATTGAGGTTTCTAACCAAGAAGTGATCCTAATAGGATGATGAAGAGGAATACTATGTGTTATAGGTATGTACTTTGTCATTAATGTAAAAGGGGGAGAACTAATAGGTTGTTTTCCATTAATGAAAAAGGGGGAGATTGTTGGAATTTGTATGCTAGTGTTGTCTTAGATGTCAAAGGAACATCAATGAAAAATGATGATATTTAGGAGTGTAAGAGGATGGTTGGAGTGATGATGTCAAGGGAAACAAGTTTTGGTATGGTTACAAGAGTGAAGAAGGTGAGACTGTCTTATTCTAGTAGGCCTAATCATGAGTTCTCGTCAACATAAGTGACAGTACATGGAGGATAGAGATGAATGGTGGATTAAAGAGAATGTTAAAGGCATGTAGATCATGAGGTGAGTGTGGAAAGATAATAACATATGTCTCATAGTTTGATTTCAAGGTAAGATCATGGTTTGAAAGTGTTCATCTAGACATATTATAGGTTCTTGGAGGCATAATGAAGCATGAAGGTTAGTTAGAAAATCCCTAAAGATCTTTCTTCACATTTCCTCGCTAAGGATCGCACCTATCACATCATCAAACTTCAACTTTTATTTATTAGAGACCGAATTACTTACAACCATAACCAAATTGTCCCAACTATCTAGCAAGGAGAAGAAAATCAACAAATCCCTGACCTCGTCATCAAATTCAATTTTCACTAATTTTAACATACTAAAAACCATATTAAATTCATTCAAATGATCAGAAACAAAACCATTCTTAGACATCTTCATATTAAATAAAATTTTCATCAAAAATATTTTATTAGAGGTAGATTGTTTTTCATATAACTTCCTCAATGCATTCATGAGACCTTCTATGGTCTTCTCTTGCAATATGTTGAAAACATCCGAAGATGCAAGAGATAACCAAATTACCCCGAGTGCATTTCTATCTAGAAACTCCCAATCCTCATCTGACATGGTTGTAGGTTTCTTTTCTTTTCCATCCAAAGGAACATGGAGGTCCTTCGATACAATTAATCCTCCGTCTGCATCTTCCACAAACCAAATTTCTTCCCATTAAACTTCTCAACCCTCAATCTGCCCTCATCTTCTCGTAGCTCCCACTTAAACTAAAATTTCCCGTGATTTACCACTTTAGTAAAAAAACACCAAATATTTGATACCAATTATTAAGAATTAGAGAAAAAAATATGTGGAATTAATTCCTCAAATCAAAGTAGTAGGAAAATATTTATCAAAATTGTACTTGAAAAATATAACAACATATATAAAAATGCACAAAATAAGACAAGAAAGGATTTAATTTGGTTCACACAAGGTGGGCTACGACTTCCAAGAACTTGCTCATATTTTATTATCAATAAGAGTAAAATCAACTCTCACAATCTTACGTTAGTTACGGTTGCACAACTATCACTCATGAACTGACAAGAGAATTCCCAAAGATAATAAACCACATCTAATACAAAATTGACACCCAATTGCTCAACCTTGATCACTCTTTATCACCTCTTACTGTTCTAATACTCAAGATCTCTTCATCACTCTAGAATCATTAGAACACCTATATAACCTCTATTTATAAGATTACAATCCTTTTAGGAAGTTCTATAGCTGACCCTAGAAGTTTGAAAGTCGTGACCTTTCAACTTCCCACGGATGGAAAATCTGTCACTATGAAAACCACCAAACTACATCCAATTTATATCAAAACAACGGAAAACATGTAGCATGAAAATAACGCATTACTTTAGAATGCTCTTGAAGTCTCCAAACTTAACCGTTCAAACTCCAACACTTCAATATTGATTCTAGAAGACCAAAAATAGGCTCCACACCCCAAAAATATCCCACTTGGATACTATTCCCACTGAGAAAAGTTCTCAACCCTTCATTATCATCCATGAAGGCCAACCAAAGTTGAACAAAACTTCAAATTCTCCCTTGTGACTACCTTGGTCATCATATCCGTAGGATTCTAACTGGTATGAATCTTTTCCAGTGTCAACTTATCTTCTTCTAAAATTTCCTTGATGAAACGATATCTCACCGAATGTGATTCATCCTAGAGTGGAAAGTAGAGTTATTTTCCAAATGAATAACACTATGAATATCACTCTGTAGCATCCCAACTTCTTGTTTATGCCCCAACTCATCAAACAACCTTTGTAGCCAAATCATGTCCTTTCTTACCTTTGTGGTTGACAAAGCCACAACCTTTTGTAACCATGAAATCTAGCTCACAAATATATTACCAACTGTAAATACATAACCTTTGTTGCTCCTCCTACTATCCAAATATCATGCCATGTCCAAATCTACCTAACCATGCAATGTAGTGTTCGATCCACTAAAACAAAATGCTACTCCCACGGTCCCTCTCAAATAATACAGGGATCCACTTTCTGCGTATCGGTGCTCTCTACTTAGATCACTCATAAACCTTATCACTTATCCTAATGCATGGTACCTATCGGGCCTAGTGCATACCATAGCATACATCAATCTTCCAATTGCCGATGAGTACGGTACCCTAGAAATCTATATTTTACCCTCCTCAATCTTGGGAATTTTATCCTTTGATAATTTAAAGTGACTTGACAAAGGCTTACCAATAAATTTAACATCCTACATATTAAAAATCTCCAAGACCTTATTCATGTAATATTATTTAGATAATACCAACTTCCTCTCCTTCCTTATCTGAGTTATTATCATACAAAGGATTTGATTTTCTACCCCTAAATCCTTCATAGGAAAGTAGTCACTAGCTACTTCTTGAGTATCTTTATTTCCTACATGTTCTTCCCTGTAACAAGCATATCATCCACAAATAGGCACAAAATAATATAACTACTAACAAGAAACGTATTGATGTACATGTAATGGTTTGAGTGACACTTGGAGTAACCCTAATCCTGAATAAAATTGTCAAACTTCTTGTACCACTATCATAGAGCTTATTTCGGGCCAAACAAGATCTTCTTCAATTTACACACCGACCTCTCCTTCCCTTTGATATCATAAACCTATGGTTGTTGCATATATGCAATTCCTCCTCTAAATCACCATGAAGGAATGTAGTCTTCATATCTAACTTTTCTAAGTGAAAATATTCTACTACTACTAAACCAAGAATAGTCCTAATAGAATTCATTTTAACAACGGGAGAAAAAAATTTCATCAAAGTCTATTCCTTTCTTTTGTAAAAATCCCTTGACCACCAATCGGGCCTTGTACCATTTTCTACCTCCATCTTCCCCTTTGATTTTTACACCCATTTTTTCTACAATGCTCTTTTTCCCTTTGGTATCTCCACCATATCCCAAGTCCAGTTCTCCATAAGAGATGTATGTTCTTCATCTATGGCTTGCTCCCACTTCTACCTAACATCTACCTTCACTGCTTCCTCAAATCACTATGGCTCTCCACTATCGGTGAGTAATAGTTAATTTAAAGATAGTAAAATATTCAGTTTCCTTTTTACCCTAGAATACCTTATCACCTCCGAGTTTGGGCTTCCCGATGAGTAGGTTCTGAACTAGTTGTGTCAAAGCATTTTGTACCCGAACCGACCCCTTAGACACCTTTCCATCTGAAATGTCCTCAAAACTATGTATTATTTCTTTGATTCATTTTTTTGTTCTTCCAACTGATCTTTATACATGAATTTTTCATTAAAGACAATATCTCTAGACCAAAATATTTTCTTGTCCTTAAGACTCCAAACAAAGAAACCAAATTCATCCTCACCATATCCAACAAAGTTACATTTCTCATACTTAGCCTCTAACTTGGTCCTATCATCTTTATCAATGTGAAAAAATACATCACATCCAAATACTCTAAGAAATGAGTAATCAATTTTCTTACCGTGACCAAGCCTCCACGGGTATACCTCCATCTAAGGCCATAGAGGTTCCTCTCTCAATCGATAAATAGTTATGCTCACCGCTTCTACCCAAAACATGAGTGGCAGCCCCACATGTAACCTCATGCACCTAGCACACTCCATGATTGTCTTGTTCATTCTCTATGGCACTTCCTTTTTCATGTGAAGTCTTTAGAACCATCTTTTTTTGTGGATCCCATTTACCAAATAGTAATCAAGAAATTCATTTCTTCTGCATACTCCCCTCCATTATCCAACTTTGATACATTTCATCTTAAGACCTGTTTCATTCTAAACCAAGGATTTTCATCTTTTTAAAGTTTCAAACACATCATATTTCTTTCTAATTTCATATATCTAAACTTTTCTAGTTGTATCATCAATAAAAGTGACATAATAACATGAACCACGAATTGATTTTACCTTAGCTAACCTCCACACATCTCTATACACTAACATCAACTTACCATCCTTCTTGGTAGGTCCAACCTTGAGGAATCTCACCGCTTATGTTTCCCATAAACACAGTCCTTATAGAACTCCACATCAAACTTCTTTAATCCACGTAACCTATCCTTTAGCATCTACATTCCATTTTGAATCATATGGTGAGTCTCTAGTTCCTCAAAGTTACATCTCCATCTGTAACATATAAATTACAATGATTGACATCATTGGTTACGTAAAAGTACCAATTCTCTTACCTCTTGCACCCACAAGAGTTCCCTTGGTAATCTTCCAAGAATCCACTGTAAAATTGATCATGTACCCATCACTACCTAGCTGACCCACTAATATCAATTTCTACCTCAAGCTAGGCACATACCTAACATCCTTAAGTAGCCATGTGTTCCCATTCTCGCATTTTCACCAAAAAAACCTTTCCCTACTATGTTGAATTTTTCATCATCACCAAGATATACATTTCAAAAATCACCTTGAACAAAATCAAGTAACATAATGTCTATGTGAGGTGGCATGGAAATAATCCCCTAAATCTAATACCCAAGACTCAAGAATATTATCTAAAGAAAGAATTAAGGAATCCTGAAAAACATCACCTACTACCACATTTACCTCCTTAGTTTCCTCCTTTTTAATCTTACGCCGAAAAGCCCAGAAATATTTCTTTGTATGATCAACCTTCCCACAGTGCCAACATTCCAACTTTCTCTTGGAACTTGAGCTTTCATGATCATCTATATTCCCACATTACCTTTATCTATGTTTTTTTGTCTCCCTCTGCTCTCCACTATCAAAGAATTTCGAGGAGTAGAAGAATTCTTGAAGCTCTTCCTTTGCATTACCTTGCTTAGGATCACACTTATCACATTTTCAAACTTCAAATTTTATTTATTATAGACTGAATTACTTACAGCCATAAGAAGGTTGTCCCAACTATTCGACAAGGAGAAAAAAATTAACAAATCCTTGACCTCATCATCAAATTAAATTTTCACCAAGTTTAACATACTCACAACCATATTAAATGCAATCAAATTATTAAGCAACAAAACCATTATCGACATCTTCATATTATATAACTTATTTATCAAGAATATTTTATTAGAGGCAAAGAATTTTTAATATAACTACCCCAACACATTCATGGTACCTTTCGTGGTCTTCTCCTATGATATGTTGAAAGAATCAAGATGCAAGACATAACCAAATTACCCCGAGCACCTTTCTCTCCAGCAACTCCCAATCCTCATCGACATGGTTATAGGTTTCTTTGTTTTCCATTAAAGGAATATGGAGGTCCTTTTGATATAATTAATCCTCCATATACATCTTCTACAAACTAAATTTCTTCTCATTGAGCTTCTCAACCCTCAATCTACCATCATCTACCATATCTCCCACTCAAGATGAAATTTCCACGTGCTTTACTACTTCAAAAAAACCACCAAAGCTCTAATACCAATTGTTAGGAATTAGAGAAAAATATGCGGAAATAATTCCTCAAATAAAAGTAGCGAAAACTATTTAGAAGAATTGTAGTTGCAAAAATATAACAACATATATAATTAATGAAAAAAATAATACAAGACAAGATTTAATGTGGTTCACCCAATGTGGGCTACTTTCCACCAAGAACTTGCTCTAATTTTATTATCAACAAGAGTAAAACCAACTCTCAAAGTGTTCCTTCGATTCTGATTTCATAGCTATCACTCATGAACTCACAATAAAATTCTCAAATATTTTAAACCACCTCTAAGACACAATTGACACCAAATTTTTCAACCTTGATCACTCTTGATCACTTCTTGATGTTCTAAGACTCAAGATCTCTTGATCGCTCTAGATGGATTAGGACAAACCTAACACCTCTATTTATAAGATTACAATCCTTTTCGAAAGTTCTATAGCTGACCCTAGAAGTTTTAAAGTCATGACCTCTCAACTTCCCACAGATGGAAAATACGTCACTATGACAACCGCTAAACTACCACCAATTTGCGGGAAAACCGTAGCAAACACGCAACATGAAAATAACACATGATCTGCAGAATACTCCACGAAGTCTCCAAACTTAACTGTTTGAACTCTAACACTTCAATGATGATTCAAAAAGACCAAAAACAAGATCCAAACCCCAAAAATATACACCTAATTTATGGTTTGTTATCTGTAAAATTGACAAGGGCAATTTTACCGATAACCATACCGAAAATTTTGTTTGGACCCCTCGTTGAGGATCCTTCGCGTTCGAAATATTGTAAAATCCCTTCCCGGGAAATTCAGTTTTTGAACTTAGTCTTTTTGAGCCTTTTTTGGCTAGGCGCATGGTTTTGCTTTGCAACATCAATTTTTGATGCGCCCCCTTAAAAGCCTTTGGCGCATGGTTTTCCATGTTAGCACGTCTTTCGGTGCGCCAAAGGATGTTGAGTAAGTTTTTGGTGCGCCAAAGGGCGCACGTAATATCTATGTTACACCAAGTTTTGGTGCGCCAAAGGGCGCACATAGATTCATGTCGATAACTCATTTGGTGCGCCAAAGGCGCATCCATTCTCCTGTCATCAATTACTTCCATGCGCCAAAGGGCGCACGCTTTTCTCTGTCGACAGGAGTTTTCATGCGCCATTTCATAAGTGGTTGGCGCATTAATGACAAAGTTTTTCTATAAATACCAGTGCCCGCCATGTCATTTTCATTCCATTTTGACAAGCACGTGATCGCTCTGGATTTGTCAGCTCTGCTCTGTCGCTGTCATTGCTCTGTGGACCCACTCGCCACAAATTTTCAATATATATTCGAGGTAGGTGGTTCTCCCGGTTTGTTTTTTGAATGCTTTCACGTTCTTGGCCTGTGTTTTCTCTCCTTTGAGCTTATTTCTTTGTCTGGTCTGATTGTTGCTTGCGTAGTCTGTTTCTTTAAGTGGCTAGTCGGTTTTAAAAATGAAATATGTTGGGCTTGTTTCTCCCCTATCCTGTCAAGTTTGTGTTTTCTTCCTCCTCTCCCTCCCTCTTTCCGGATTTGTTGGAAAAAGGGGGGTGGTTTTGCATTAGCTTGGTCTGTGATCCTCTTTATAAAACCTTGTTATACCAAGCATCCTTTCGAGTGGAAGATAGAGTTGAAAAATGTTTAAATGGTTAAGTGTTTTCCATGGCGCACTGTTGCGTCATGTTGCAATAAAGACAGTCGCGCCCCTCGGCGCATCTATCAGCCATGTTACATGTTCAAAACCCGCGCCTCCTTTAAACCTTTTGCGCGCCTTTTCTCCATGCTACATCATGTTTCCATGCGCCAAAGGGCGCACCTAGCCTTCATGTAACGCAAACTTTATTCGCGCAAGTATAAAGCTAGATAAGGCGCGGGCGCATCCTCCATTGCAGTAACATAATGTTGTGTAGACCCTTCATGCGTGCGCCATATTCCTTTGGTGCACCATTTATTAATGTTACACAATCTTCCCATGTGCCAAAGGGCGCACCGAACCTCAATGTAACATGCACTTTCTGTGCGCCCTTATCTATTTGGCCTGCCAGTTGCATTTTTCATGCGCCCTGCGCCCTGGCCCTTTAAATCTCTAATTCTTTCTTCTGCTAGCGTTCCAATGGAAAATCAAATGACTAATTCAACTTTCCTGGATTGGGTTTCGCTCCTTCTACATGCAGATCATCAGATAAGCCTTGAAGAACACATGTCTACGTCAAGCAAGAGACCCGCCAAACCAAGAGGAAAGGCTAAGCTGACAGAAGAAGAAATGAAGTATAAATACCAAAGGGTCAGAATGCCCGAATCACAGGCAGAATGTAATATGGATGTCAGGGACTCTGAATTGGGTCACATTGACATGGAAGAATTCTGGGTAAGAACTCAAAAAGTGACAAGAAGTCCATGGATGGACAAGCTAATAGGCAGTGCCCTGCACTTTGCCGGAGGAATCCCTGTCAGCGCTGTGAATAACGAGTTTATGATGGTTGTTGCACAATCCTTCAACAAAGACACGAGATGTGTCGAGAATAGCAAGGGCGAGGTAGTTATAAACCTTACTGCCCGTCGCTTTGAGTTAATGCTTGGCATCCCTCACCACCGGAACTATGTGGCTGTTAGCCAACAAGAATGCATCCAGGCCTGGGAGGACGACGAAGACAAGTGCATGCAATTGATGAATGAGGTCTACCTCAAGAATAAGAAGGTAGTGACCCGGTGGCCTCAAACTATCCACCGGAGTGATTTCTCAGAGGAACTCAGTGATACAATCACCTTCCTAAGCAGAGTCTTCGGTCTTTCAGATGCTCACTACTTCCATAAGTGGATGCTGCGGTACCTGGAAACAATGAATAAGAATCTGCCCGATCAGCGTTTCTGCTGGGGGGAGATAATAAGCAGCACAATATCCGAGCAACCGCAATAGCCAAGCACGACAGAGTATTCCACATGAACTCCTACGTCGTCTATGCTGCCGCAGCTGAAAGAGATTATCCAGGGCTGCACCGAAGTGGAACTTGGCCTCAGGCCAAAATATATGAATACTATCAAGAGCTGAAGCTGGAGAACAGCATCCAACACTTCGCTAAGATCAATGATGTTTTCTTCTACCACATCATGTGCATGTTGCGCCCGAACTTAGCTCATGGCCGCACGACCAAGAACACAGTAACTGCCGTGGAGAAGTGGGGGGCCTTGTTCACCCAGTTTCCCACGTTCACCTATCTGAGGGCGGTCAACTTTTTGGGCGAACCAACCAGGTTGCCAAGGTATGCTGGACCAAAGCTGATTTTATTGGAATTATCAAGACAGCTCGTCACATACCATGAAAAGTGCCTCAAGAGAAAGAAGGGCGGAACTCCTTTCCCCCTCACAGTAGGCCGTTACACATGCTCCAGCTATCACAAGGCGAAGGAGATGTTTGCTGAGCTAGAATTGCTCAACCTAAAGCATGATTTCCCAGCAAGGCCTACATTCGACCCAAGGGGCTGCTTGCCAAGGGCTAAGCTTGATCCGATCCATGTCCCTCAAATTGAGGACATTTACATCGACGTCATCCATGAGGTAGAACTCAGAAGAAAGGATCACTCTCGCTTGGCATTAACGGAAATCATCCATTACGGAGTGGCCATTGTCCCAAAAGGCTTCCAAACCACGGAAGACGAAGTAGACAAAGTGTATAATGACACAGAAGGGGATGATTGGCCCTTCCCGGACATTGACAGAAGCAAGGCTCCTCAAACAATTGAGGAAAGGGTCAAAGAGACTATGCGGAGAACGGAGCATTGGTGCCGCATGAACGGACTAATCTACCTCGGTGTAGATTTTACAACTTCTCCTTTAGGTAATGCACCTCCAAGGTCAAAGAAGCAGCTAAAAGGCAAAGCTGCGGAAGGTGAGCCTAGCACCATTCAGGAGGAAGCCCCTGAAAGTCCTCTTCCTTCAGAGCCTGAACAAGTAATAACTCTAGATTCGCCAGAGAAAGAATTGACAGAGGATAGTCCTATACGCCCATCCACCCAGGATGTCGGCATCGCTACAACTTCAGAGGTCCCTTCTATTTCTTCTTCTTCTCTTCCTTCCCCTCCTCGAGTGACTCCAGCGACCACCCCTTTGGTCGCGTCCTCTGCCCCTTCTTCTACCCTTTCCCCTGCCTCTTCGTCCATTTTCTCCTCCCTCGCTGATTTGTCTTCTTCCATTTCTTCTCTCCTCTCCGAGTTCCCTTCCCTTCCTATCTCTTCTACTGTTGCGGTTTCCCTTCCTCCCGTGGGCATGTCTTCGGCTATTCTTTCAATGCCGCCGCCACGTGTCTCCACGTTTTTCCCCTCTTCTACCGTTGCTGCCTCCCCCTCTGTCTCTGGTCCTTCTTCTATAGGACCAGCTTGGATCTCTCAACAGCTGAGCCAACCAAAGAGGAAAGTCCCCATCGCTCCGATGGACTTTTCAGTCATTCCGGCTAAAGGAGCAAAGAAGCACAAGCCGGTTACACGCTTCTCCAAGAGCGCTGCAGGTGAGAGAGTCCTGGAAATAGCTTACCCCGATCCCACCAAAGAGAAAGAAGATCTGTCTCCAGCAGATTTCACAGTGACCCAAGTCACGATGGGGACGTCCTCTGAAAGTCTCCAGGGGGAAGCTCGTTCCGCGATTGATGCACTTTGTGAAAAGCTTCAAGAAGCCAAGGAAGAGAAAAGGCTGCTGAAAGAACAGAATAAATACCTGCTTCAGGCCTTACAGAAGATGGGAAGTGCACCTCCCACAACTGCCGCCGAGACTCCTGAGCTGCTCAGTCAGGACAAGATCAATGAATATTCAAAGATCGGTGAGCAGGGCATGGCTGTTTCTGCTTGGAGAAGTCAGATTCTCAAAGATAGCGAAAAGGTAATCGCCGAATATATCAGCTTATACCTGAACATCGAGAAGGCGAATAAGGAACTCCAAGCATTAGCAGGCCCGATATCAGAAGAGTTAGAACATGCTAGACTCCAACACGAGGCCTTCCAACAAATGTTCGATTGTTCAGTCGAAGATCTGGTCAAGTTCGGAGTCTTCGGCCATCCAAGGGCCCTCAACAAAACTATGTCCACTCTGGACTATCGGATAGATCAGCTGGAGTTTGTTTTGGAAAAGATAGACAAGGTAAAGGAAGAGGCCCTGGATGCGATGCATCAAATGGAGAAAATTGTTTTATCTATGACTCCAGGGTTGCTCACTCCTTCCCTCACCTTGAGATCACCGATGATACTATCCGGTTTTCAAGGAGATAGCTTCTCAAGGATAGGGCCGAAGTCACGTTCGACATCGAATCCATCAACAACCTACTTGGCTGTTGTAGAGGACTTCATCGGGTCCCTAATCGAGGCGGGTAAAGATTATTCCAAACTCCTGGAAAAGCTCATAGATGAGCGGGAGACTTGCAAGCAATCGGTGAACGCACAAGGATCCATCACAGATCAATTTGGGCCGATGATCGCAAGTTCTTGGAATACCGCGCCGCGCTTCCACATCTCATCTCCCGATCAAAGATCGTAAAGTGCAACCCTTTTAGGCCACAGGATGATGATGATGAATAAATTCTTCTTCTTCTTCTTCTTCTTCTCGCTATTCTCCGACTTTCTTTTCGCAATATCTCAAGTATGTTGGTACAAACGATGACATCATCCATGTTGCATCATGGGATGATGTCATCCATCAAAAATGTAAAAGTCAACATGACTTTTGGATATTTTGTAAATATCTTGTAGATAAGTGGTTGGCTCCTTTTTGCCTTCTCTCTCTCATCTTCTATAAATACAAGAATACTTGTTGTATTCAGGGGTGAACATTTTTCAGATAGAAATAGAAGTGAAGAGAGAAAGACTTTGAGCTTTCTTGTAACAGAAAAGAACAATAATACAATTATTCAGACTTTGTGCTCAATAGCTGTGTTATACATTAGATCTTTCTTATGTTAGATCTGCATGTGTTTATTCTGTTGAATTCATATCTACTTTTCCGTCACTTGTTTATCAGTATTGCTTTGTTTATTTATGCAAGTAGGTTTGGCTCATGTTTTACCAAGCCCAAAGCATAGATCTTCCGACCCTTCCGCTTTGGAACTCATTTCTTTTCTTCCTTCGGATCTGTTCTTTCTCTTCTCCCTCTTTCATTCCTTTCTCTTCGCAGCCTGAACACTCTACCGGATGAGATCCCAACCCCAAGGCGTAATCTGTGAGACTTGCATAGGTTCCTGCTAGTAGAAGTAGCAATAAACCGCCTTTGCTTTGTCTCAAAGAGGGGCTAAGCCTCGCACACTTTGTTGGCTCGTCTATCCATAGATCCGTCCACGCGATGATTTTCGGACCAACAGTTTTTGGCGACTCACTGGGAACGGATTTTCTAACAGATTTCGCCAACAGAAACAGATAGATCTGTCAGATCTATGGTGGTGGTATAATATAAAATTAGAAAAATATGAGAAAATCACTGCCTGTTTGCAAATCTACACTTTTTGTTTAAAATCCAAAAATTTGCAAAAGTGTTCAAAATTGAAAAATTTTCTTCTGGGATCCATAGATCGGGCCTAGTTACAGATCTTTAGTTCGCTGAGTTTTTACAAAAATTTGCAGTTCTCCGTAGATCTGAGTTTTTAACTATTTTCTGAAATGTTTTAAACCCTCTGAAAAGTAAAGACCAGATCGGAAAATCAGCCTACTATTCTTCCCTGCCATCTTATCCTCGCTGTTCATTGTCATTAACCGCAATCGGTTTTTCGAGGAGGATAGTTTTTAAATATTCAGAAAAGTGCATGCTGCTGGTTTTGGCCAAAAACCAGAAAATCAGCAAGTACACCCAAAAATAAAGTTTAAATCTGCGCTATAACATTGCAGATCTGGAAGGTACGCTGGCAAGTGAACCCTTTACGCGCAGCAGGAGAGCCCGTGGAGAAGTTGATCCTACTTTCGATCTGCTTCAAAGGCACAATTTCAGCGTAACACCGGCACGTTTTCAGCGTTAAGCTCGGCCCGGTCATCCAGGAGTGTCTCACCTCCACGAAGAAAAAGTCTGTTACAAGGAGCATCTACATCCCTTTGTAGTGCCTTGCTGCTCAGTGGAACCACCCTCCCAGCTCGTGTGCTTTTTCCAGCCTTCCAAATGGCGGTACCATGGGGAAATGCTATGGGCCCTCTCGCACTGCCACATCCAGTTCACGCGCTCCCTCACGGAAACCGAAAGAATTTTCCTAAATTCGACGGGAGCGGAAATCAAAGCACGGATTCCCACATATCTGCTTTCATTATGTCATGCAGTATTTTGGACGTGACTCACGAAGATGTGTCGGTTCGCCTTTTTCTGGAAACTCTACAAGGGCCCGCAGCTGAATGGTTTCAGCATTTGCCGGCCGGATCTATCACCAGTTGGGCAACCTTGCGGGAAGCTTTTGAAGACAGATATAAGCCTTCAGAAGATGCATTTGCATTGCTATCACGGATCACGCACCTAAAGAAGGAAGCCAATGAGACCATGCGCGATTTTGTCGCCCGGTTCAATGCATTAATCAACCGCGTCCCTACTACCATGCTTCCAACGCCGGAGAATCAGAAGTGTTTCTTCGTGAACGCCATGAGCTCAAAAGTCAGCTTCTTGCTCCTTCAAGAGCGAGTAGCTACTCTACCTCTTGCTCAGGCTGCTGCCATCCGGATAGAAGACAATTTAATAATATCTGGCGAGTTGAAAAAGGAATCATCCAAGTCCAAATCTTCGATTCCCTCGCCCACCACTTCATCTGATCCGGCATTCCAAAAGATGGCGAATGATCTGCTCGCATTAAAGAAGCAAATGGCCTGTGCCTCTCTAGTTCCTCATATCGGGATGCCCACGCGAGGAGTTTTGTTCCTACAATGCTTCACAAAGGCCGCTTGCTGTAAGCTTCGCTCCACGGTTGGCGCTTGAAGCTCCTCCGGTCAATGCTTTGGCCGAGATCGAAGAAGAAGAGCAGTACTATGAGGAACCTTTGTCTCAGGGCGAAGATGATCAAGATGTCGGCGAACCGATTGCGCGACTCTACTATTGGATATATGGAATTTGATGAGGATGAACTCGATGAAGAAGAGAGTACTCAAGGTTATGCAAGCGGACAATCCTACGCTGTTTTTACCCGCCGCAAGGAAAGAAGCGGAAGTTGCTGCCCATGTGCGCGAAAGAGAAGGTCATATCAAACGCGTACCTCCAACCATTGCTAAAAGAGGTAATCCTCTTCCTACTCAACTCCCCTCGTTAAGTCTTTTGCAAAGAAGTCTTTCCACCCATCTCTCCTCCGAATCAGCCCCCTCATATTCCTAGCAAGATCGCAGAACCCTATTCCATCATCGCGAGGTGAGGGACTCATTCCTTTACCAACGCAACCCTTGGCCGCATTCGATATAATAGATCATGCAAAAATACCAAGATCCGGATGTCCAAGCCGAGTATCTTCACCAAACCCCGAACACTTATAAGATTGACTAAGTATATCCAAAGTCAAGCTGTTATATCTAATCAGGCTTCCCCTAAAGGAATCCTTTCCACTCCCCCTGAATCCCATATAAATGTTGCTTCAACATCCGCATCAGGCAAGATAGAACCTTTCTATCTCTCTCTCCTAATCAACGGTCATAAGTTGAGCAACTGTATAATTGATTCCGGAGCTTCCGATAATGTCATGCCGGTGAAAGTCGCCATGCTTTGGGCCTCACTCTTACCAAACCTTTCGGATGCTACTCATCAAAACCAAACAAGTGCCATTGATTGGTCAAATCAAAGACGCACAATTTGCGTTTGCGGCCTTTCCCGAAAAGAGGGTAAAAATGACCGTTCTTGTCGCTGACATTCCGGCAGCCTATGGAATTCTCTAGGAAGGAGTTTCAGCAATGGGTTGAAGTTGGAGGAGAAATTCACATGGACTGGTCTAAAGCTAGAATACCCGTCAAAGGTGTGATGCAAACTTTAGAACCAGAATCGCAAAAGAAGTACTTAGTTACTAGTTCTGAAGACCCCAAAGCCCAAATCCTTTTTGAATCATCAGGGATGGGAAACTACTTTTTCTACCGAGACGGGTACAAAGGGTGTTTTTGTTCAAGAAAAGGATCTTAATGAGGTCTGGACCCTGCAGTTTGATGGCAGTTGCGCAACTAGTGGATGTGGCGCTGGAGTTGTGCTGATATCTCCCGAGGAGGAAGTCATTCCTCTTTCTTTCAAATTGCAGTTTTTCAACACTAACAATACTGCCGAGTATGAGTCTCTGTTACTCGGTATGCAAGCTGCAAAGGAAAGAGGAATTAAAAATCTAAAAGTTCAAGGTGATGCCGAGCTAGTTGTAAATCAGGTCAAAAGGATTTACCAAGTAAAAATGAAAGGCTCAGGCACTACCGTAATGCAGTATGGGACAGCATTGAGGAATTTGATGCTTTTTCAATAGAGGCAATTCCAAGAGCCCAAAACGACATGGCTGATTCGTTGGCTGTTTCAGCATCTCTCATGCTCCCGCACCCGGGTTTGAAAACGAACAAATACACCATTGAAGTGGTTTTCCGCCCAAGCGTGCCAGACAACTCTCAGCATTGGCAGGTATTCAACGATGATAATCACCTCATTGCCTTTCTAGAAAAATCAGAAAATTTTGATGAGTTGTATTTCGAAGGATCCACCTCTACATGCCGTGAATCAATCAACGGTCAAAACCACGAAACAAAGGAGAACGATGGCATTTGTCAGCTTAAAGGAAATAAAATCCCAAAGGGCCTGGTTTCTCTGGAGCGCCTGTTTGACAGACATGATCGTTTTGTGAAAAAGAAGAGGCGAGATGATCCTGACTCATCTCCAGAGACAGAACCAGTCAATATAGGTTCTGAGGCACACCCGCAATTCGTGAACATCGGGAAATGTTGCACGCCAGAAGAAAAGTGGAAATTTGTCAAGTTGCTGAAAAGATATATGGATGTATTGGCATGGTCCTATGCCGATTTAAAGTCCTTCAAGCCAAAGGACGTTCAGCATGATATACCGCTGAAAGAAGATGCCAAAGCCTTCCGTCAGAAGCAAAGGCACTATAATCCCAAGATTTCGGGCACCATTCAAGCCGAAATTCAGAAAATGCTGGATGCGAGAATCATTTTCCCTATCCATCACAGTACTTGGGTGGCGAATATTGTGCCAGTGCGCAAGAAAAACGGAGAGATACGCATCTGCGTAGACTTCCGAAACTTGAATCAAGCGTCACTGAAAGATAACTACCCTCTCCCGATAATGGACCAAGTTCTGCAAGCAGTAACTGGATCAGAAATGCTGTCTATGCTTGACGGTTTTTCAGGCTACAATCAGATTGAAGTCTCGCCTGAAGATCAATTCAAAACAGCATTCACTACTCCCTGGGGTACATTTGCCTACAGCAGGATGCCTTTCGGCCTAACTAATGCAGGTGCTACTTTTCAACGGGCCATGGACTTTGCATTTAAAGGTATGATGGGAAAAGTCATTGTAGTTTATCTAGATGACTTAACCGTGTTCTCTAAACAGCGAAGTGATCATTGTGATCACTTGGAGCAAGCATCGCCAAAGCCGAGAGCATGGGATTTCCCTAAATCCCAAAAAGTCTGTTTTTGGGGTTACTGAAGGGAAGTTGCTAGGACATGTGGTTAGCAAAGAAGGGACGAAGATAGACATTGAAAGGGTTAAGGCCATTCAGAGCCTTACTCTGCCTACAAACAAGAATGGTGTTCATTCTTTCTTCGGAAAGGTGAACTTTCTTAGGCGTTTTGTCCCTGATTTTGTTGAGAAGACCCGCCACATACTAAACATGATGAAAGGGTCACCAACTTTCAGATGGAGTGAAGAGGGGAAAAGGTCGTTTGAAGAGATAAAAACTTCTGTTGCTCATGCACCGGTCCTGGTATGTCCGGATTTCTCCAAGAACTTCATTATGTATAGTTACGCCTCCGAACATACTGTGTCTGCAATCCTAATGCAAAAGAACTCGGAGGATATTGAATCTCCAATCGCATTCATGAGTTCTCCTCTCAAGCCTCACGAGTTGAAAATGACTCAACTGGAAAAACACGCCTTTGCCGTTGTCAAAGTGGTGAAAAATTTCAGGTATTACATTCTGAACTCGCATACGGTGGTGCTGGTTCCCGACACCGCGGTGAAATCAATTCTAACTCAGCAGGAGTTAGGAAGTTTGAGAGGGAATTGGATCGCAAAAGTCCAGGAATATGACCTGGATATTAAACCCACCAAGCTGGTAAGGGGTAAAGGCCATGTGTCACCCTAATGGCTGAAACAGGAAGTTCGAAAATCCTAATGAAAGAGAGAATTATACCGACAAAGAGCAAAGCCCTCTAGAGTCTCCCGATTCTCTCCTCAGGTTCTATTTATGCGACTCAGTGATGAGTGGTACTCCGACATCGCTTTCTTCCTTACCTACGGCGAATGCCCAGCGCACCTGACTACAAAGGAGAAGCGTACTGTAAAGCTCAGGGCAGCTAAATATGTCATCTGGGATGAAGGTTTATACAAGCGCGGGATAGACGGTGTTTTCCTGCGATGTGTTGACAAGCCCCAGCAAGTAAAACTGCTGGAAAGTTTTCACAACTCGGCCTGTGGAGGCCATTTTTCTTCTTCCGTGACAGCACACAAAATCATCCGAGCCAGGTATTATTGGCCAACGCTCTTTCAAGATGCGGCTACCTGGGTGGCAAAGTGTGAACCCTGTCAACAGTTCGTCGGCAAGCCCAAGTTGGCTGCCCTCCCCCTAAGGCCGGTCATTATCAATGAACCATTCAGGCAATGGGGAATTGATTTTATTGGTGCACTCAATCCTCAATCGAGTGCCGGACATAGCTATGTCCTTACAGCAACGGATTACTTCACCAAGTGGGTGGAAGCCATACCAGTCAAGCATGCCACTTCTGAGGTGGTTTGCAGTTTTATCAAAGAAAATATCATTGTCAGGTTTGGCATTCCAAATAAAATCGTTGCTGATAATGCTTCTAACTTCTCTTCCCGGGAAGTTATTAGTTTTTGCTATGAATATGGGATAACTTTAGCACATGCCTCAGATTATTATCCTCAGGGAAATGGTCAGGCAGAATCCAGTAATAAGAACTTGGTGACCATCATACGGAAATTAGTAGATGAGAATCAGCGGATGTGGCACAAGTCTTTGTACGACGCTTTGTGGGCGGACCGTATTACTCCCAAGAGGTCTCTCGGCATGTCACCTTTTCAAGTGTTATATGGCACTGATGCCGAACTTCCCGTTTCCGCTGAACTTCCTGCTCTACGCCTGGCACGAGTAATCGAAGATGAAACTTTTCAGAGTTCTCTAGAAAAGAGAATCATGTACCTTGCGGAACTTGAAGAAAAGAGAGTAAGGGTGGTCGACAGGATCACTGAACATCAGAATCAAGTGAAGAAGCTTTTCGACAAGAAGGCCAAGCAGAGGAATTTTGAAGTGGGAGATCTTGTCCTTCTCTGGGACAAGCGAAGAGAGCCAAAGGGTATGCATGGAAAGTTTGACTCCTTATGGAGAGGGCCCTTCAAAATCAAGCAACTCAATGGAGAGAATAGTTTCTATCTCTCATATCTGGATGGAGCTGAACTCCCGCTTCCCTATAGCGGGCAACATCTCAAGATCTTCAGGAAGTAGAGCTTGCTCTCTTCTTTGTACAGTTTATTTTAGTTGTGTGTTTGCTTTAGTCGTGTGTTTGCTTTCGGTTTTTGTGTGTTTCCTTTGTTCTCCCTCCGGTCCCCCTTGTTTTTGACTCCGTACCCAATGGATAGGCACATGTGATCTGGGATTCTCTACCCCCGAGTTTGCTCAAGGATAGTCCCCAGAAAGAGCCAGCTGTTATCCCGTAAAATTGACAAGGGCAATTTTACCGATAACCATACCGAAAATTTTGTTTGGACCCCTCGTTGGGGATCCTTCGCGTTCAAAATATTGTAAAATCCCTTCCCGGGAAATTCAGTTTTTGAACTTAGTCTTTTTGAGCCTTTTTTTTGGCTAGGCGCATGGTTTTGCTTTCAACATAAATTTTGATGCACCCTTAAAAGCCTTTGGCGCATGGTTTTCCATGTTAGCGCGTCTTTCGGTGCGCCAAAGGATGTTGAGTAAGTTTTTGGTGCGCCAAAGGGCGCACGTAATATCTATGTTACACCAAGTTTTGGTGCGCCAAAGGGCGCACATAGATTCGTGTCGACAACTCATTTGGTGCGCCAAAAGGCGCATCCATTCTCCTGTCATCAATTACTTCCATGCGCCAAAGGGCGCACGCTTTTCTCTGTCGACAGGAGTTTTCATGCGCCATTTCATAAGTGGTTGGTGCATTAATGACAAAGTTTTTCTATAAATACCAGTGCCCGCCATGTCATTTTCATTCCATTTTGACAAGCACGTGATCGCTCTGGATTTGTCACCGCTCTGTCCTGCCGCCATTGCTCTCGTGGACCCACTCGCCACAAATTTTCAATATATATTCGAGGTAGGTGGTTCTCCCGGTTTGTTTTTGAATGCTTTCACGTTCTTGGCCTGTGTTTTCTCTCCTTTGAGCTTATTTCTTTGTCTGGTCTGATTGTTGCTTGCGTAGTCTGTTTCTTTAGTGGCTAATCGGTTTTAAAATGAAATATGTTGGGCTTGTTTCTCCCCTATCCTGTCAAGTTTGTGTTTTCTTCCTCCTCTCCCTCCCTCTTTCCGGATTTGTTGGAAAAAGGGGGGTGGTTTTGCATTAGCTTGGTCTGTGATCCTCTTTATAAAACCTTGTTATACCAAGCATCCTTTCGAGTGGAAGATAGAGTTGAAAAATGTTTAAATGGTTAAGTGTTTTCCATGGCGCACTGTTGCGTCATGTTGCAATAAAGACAGTCGCGCCCCTCGGCGCATCTATCAGCCCTGTTACATGTTCAAAACCCGCGCCTCCTTTAAACCTTTGGCGCGCCTTTTCTCCATGCTACATCATGTTTCCATGCGCCAAAGGGCGCACCTAGCCTTCATGTAACGCAAACTTTATTCGCGCAAGTATAAAGCTAGATAAGGCGCGGGCGCATCCTCCATTGCAGTAACATAATGTTGTGTAGACCCTTCATGCGCCGCGCCATATTCCTTTGGCGCACCATTTATTAATGTTACACAATCTTCCCATGCGCCAAAGGGCGCACCGAACCTCAATGTAACATGCACTTTCTGTGCGCCCTTATCTATTTGGCCTGCCAGTTGCATTTTTCATGCGCCCTGCGCCCTGGCCCTTTAAATCTCTAATTCTTTCTTCTGCTAGCGTTCCAATGGAAAATCAAATGACTAATTCAACTTTCCTGGATTGGGTTTCGCTCCTTCTACATGCAGATCATCAGATAAGCCTTGAAGAACACATGTCTACGTCAAGCAAGAGACCCGCCAAACCAAGAGGAAAGGCTAAGCTGATGAAGAAGAAATGAAGTATAAATACCAAAGGGTCAGAATGCCCGAATCACAGGCGAATGTAATATGGATGTCAGGGACTCTGAATTGGGTCACATTGACATGGAAGAATTCTGGGTAAGAACTCAAAAAGTGACAAGAAGTCCATGGATGGACAAGCTAATAGGCAGTGCCCTGCACTTTGCCGGAGGAATCCCTGTCAGCGCTGTGAATAACGAGTTTATGATGGTTGTTGCACAATCCTTCAACAAAGACACGAGATGTGTCGAGAATAGCAAGGGCGAGGTAGTTATAAACCTTACTGCCCGTCGCTTTGAGTTAATGCTTGGCATCCCTCACCACCGGAACTATGTGGCTGTTAGCCAACAAGAATGCATCCAGGCCTGGGAGGACGACGAAGACAAGTGCATGCAATTGATGAATGAGGTCTACCTCAAGAATAAGAAGGTAGTGACCCGGTGGCCTCAAACTATCCACCGGAGTGATTTCTCAGAGGAACTCAGTGATACAATCACCTTCCTAAGCAGAGTCTTCGGTCTTTCAGATGCTCACTACTTCCATAAGTGGATGCTGCGGTACCTGGAAACAATGAATAAGAATCTGCCCGATCAGCGTTTCTGCTGGGGGGAGATAATAAGCAGCACAATATCCGAGCAACTGCAACAGTTCGCTACGACAGGAGTATTCCACATGAACTCCTACGTCGTCTATGCTGCCGCAGCTGAAAGAGATTATCCAGGGCTGCACCGAAGTGGAACTTGGCCTCAGGCCAAAATATATGAATACTATCAAGAGCTGAAGCTGGAGAACAGCATCCAACACTTCGCTAAGATCAATGATGTTTTCTTCTACCACATCATGTGCATGTTGCGCCCGAACTTAGCTCATGGCCGCACGACCAAGAACACAGTGACAGCCGTGGAGAAGTGGGGGGCCTTGTTCACCCAGTTTCCCACGTTCACCTATCTGAGGGCGGTCAACTTTTTGGGCGAACCAACCAGGTTGCCAAGGTATGCTGGACCAAAGCTGATTTTATTGGAACTATCAAGACAGCTCGTCACATACCATGAAAAGTGCCTCAAGAGAAAGAAGGGCGGAACTCCTTTCCCCCTCACAGTAGGCCGTTACACATGCTCCAGCTATCACAAGGCGAAGGAGATGTTTGCTGAGCTAGAATTGCTCAACCTAAAGCATGATTTCCCAGCAAGGCCTACATTCGACCCAAGGGGCTGCTTGCCAAGGGCTAAGCTTGATCCGATCCATGTCCCTCAAATTGAGGACATTTACATCGACGTCATCCATGAGGTAGAACTCAGAAGAAAGGATCACTCTCGCTTGGCATTAACGGAAATCATCCATTACGGAGTGGCCATTGTCCCAAAAGGCTTCCAAACCACGGAAGACGAAGTAGACAAAGTGTATAATGACACAGAAGGGGATGATTGGCCCTTCCCGGACATTGACAGAAGCAAGGCTCCTCAGACAATTGAGGAGAGGGTCAAAGAGACTATGCGGAGAACAGAGCGTTGGTGCCGCATGAATGGGTTAATCTACCTCGGTGTAGATTTTACAACTTCTCCTTTAGGTAATGCACCTCCAAGGTCAAAGAAGCAGCTAAAAGGCAAAGCTGCGGAAGGTGAGCCTAGCATCATTCAGGAGGAAGCCCCTGAAAGTCCTCTTCCTTCAGAGCCTGAACAAGTAATAACTCTGGATTCGCCAGAGAAAGAAGCAGCAGAGGATAGTCCTATACGCCCATCCACTCAGGATGTTGGCACTGCTACAACTTCAGAGGTCCCTTCTATTTCTTCTTCTTCTCTTCCTTCCCTCCTCGAGTGACTCAAGCAACCACTCCTTTGGTTGTGTCCTCTCCCCTTCTTCTACTCTTTCCCCCTCCTCTTCATCTATCTTCTCCTCCTCGCTGATTTGTCTTCTTCCATTTCTTCCCTCATCTCCGAGCTCCCTTCCCTTCCTATCTCTTCTCTGCCAAGCGGTTTCCCTTCCTCCCGTGGGCATGTCTTGGCTATTCTTTCGATGCCGCCGCCACGTGTCTCCACGTTTTTCCCCTCTTCTACCATTGCTGCCTCCCCCTCTGTCTCTTGTCCTTCTTCTATAGGACCAGCTTGGATCTCTCAACAGCTGAGCCAACCAAAGAGGAAAGTCCCCATCGCTCCGATGGACTTTTCAGTCATTCCGGCTAAAGGAGCAAAGAAGCACAAGCCGGTTACACGCTTCTCCAAGAGCGCTGCAGGTGAGAGGGTTATGGAAATAGCCTACCCCGATCCCACCAAAGAGAAAGAAGATCTGTCTCCGGCAGATTTCACAGTGACCCAAGTCACAATGGGGACATCCTCAGAAAGTCTCCAGGGGGAAGCTCTTTCCGCAGTTGATGCACTCTGCGAAAAGCTTCAAGAAACAAAGGAAGAAAAGAGGCTACTGAAGGAGCAGAATAAATACCTGCTTCAAGCCTTACAGAAGATGGGAAGTGCACCTCCCACAACTGCCGCCGAGACTCCTGAGCTTCTCAGTCAGGAGAAGATCAATGAATATTCAAAGATCGGCGAGCAGGGCATGGCTGTTTCTGCTTGGAGGAGTCAGATCCTCAAGGATAGCGAAAGAGTAATCGCCGAGTATATCAGCTTATACCTGAATATCGAGAAGGCGAATAAGGAACTCCAAGCATTAGCAGTCCCGATATCAGAAGAGTTAGAAAATGCTAGACTCCAACACGAGGCCTTCCAACAGATGTTCGACTGTTCAGTCGAAGATTTGGTCAAGTTCGGAGTATTCGGCCACCCAAGGGCCCTCAACAAAACTATGTCCACTTTGGACTATCGGATAGATCAGCTCGAGTTTGTGTTAGAAAAAATAGATAAGGTGAAGGAAGAGGCCCTGGATGCGATGCATCAAATGGAGAAAATTGTTTTATCCATGACTCCAGGGTTGCTCACTCCTTCCCTCACCTTGAGATCAGCTGATGATACTATCCGGGTTTTCAAGGAGATAGCTTCTCAAGGGACAGGGCCAGAAGTCACGTTCGACATCGAATCCATCAACAACCTACTGGCCTGTAGGGACTTCATCGGGTCCCTAATCGAGGCGGGTAAAGATTATTCCAAACTCCCGGAAAAGCTCATAGATGAGCGGGAAACTTGCGAAGCAATCAGTGAACGGCACAAGGATCCATCACAGGATCAATTTGGGCCGATGATCAGCAAGTTCTTGGAATACCGCGCTCAGTTCCACATCTCATCTCCTGATCAGCATCAGAAACAGGCAACCCCTTTTAGGCCACAGGATGATGATGATGAATAAATTCTTCTTCTTCTTCTTCTTCTCCTCTCTATTCTCCGACTTTCTTTTCGTAATATCTGAATTAAGTTGGCACAAATGATGACATCATCCATGTTGCATCATGGGATGATGTCATCCATCAAAGTTGTCAAAGTCAACATGACTTTTGGATATTTTGTAAATATCTTGTAAATAAGTGGTTGGCTCCTTTTTGCCTTCTCTCTCTCTCATCTTCTATAAATACTAGAATACTTGTTGTATTCTAGGAGGTGAACATTTTTCAGATAGAAATAGAGGTGAAGAGAGAAAGACTTTGAGCTTTCTTGTAACAGAAAATAACAATTAATACAATTATTCAGACTTTGTGCTAAATAGTTGTGTTATACAGAAGATCTTTCTTATGTTAGATCTGCATGTGTTTATTCTGTTGAATTCATATCTACTTTTCCGTCACTTGTTTATCAGTATTGCTTTGTTTATTTATGCAAGTAGGTTTGGCTCTGTTTACTACCAAGCCCAAAGCATAGATCTTCTGACCCTTCCGCTTTGGAACTCATTTCTTTTCTTCCTTCGGATCTGTTCTTTCTCTTCTCCCTCTTTCATTCCTTTCTCTTCGCAGCCTGGAACACTCTACTGGGATGAGATCCCAACCCCCGAAGGCAGAATCTGTGAGACTTGCATAGGTTCCTGCTAGTAGAAGTAGCAATAAACCAGTTTCGCTTTGCTGTCTCAAAGAGGGGCTAAGCCCTGCAACACTGTTGGCTCGTCTATCCATAGATCTGTCCACGCGACAGATTTTCGGACCAACATGGTTATATATGACTCCTCATCCTTCATGATTGTTAAATAACCTTTTTCTTCTTCCTTTTGTCCCTTTTGAGTCATCTCATCCTTGCATTTTGAAGACACTAAATTTTTCTTGAATGGATCATATTTTACTAACTAATACTTCTCTTCCTCGGTTTTCAATCCTATATACTCAACCCTTACAGAGAAATCGACGAGAAAATTGATCTACATTACCTTTCTTGATATCCTTTTACATCCCATACTAGATTCCTTATTTTTGTTTCACTTTATTATCTTCTTGGTATGTTTTTATCCATCTTTCTGACTGTTTTATTCTCTATCAAGGCTTGATTACTTCCTTTCTTCATCATACTCTATTTCTTTCTTAAATTTTCTTAAATTTTGTTCTCTTAAGATCTCTTCTTGGTCTCTATCTCACTTGAGATCTGTAAAACCTTATTTACTCACTTATTTTTGAAAGTTTTCTTTAGTTTCTCATTTCCACTTTGTCTTCTTCATGCCTCTAATTAAATAATCCAAAAAGATAATCGTACCACTTATACATGTAAATTCAAAGTTCAAAGCAATTTTAGATTAAAAAAAAGGAGGCTTGCATGCCTCTTCCACCTTCTTCATGACATGTCTTTCCTCATCTTTACTCTTGACTTCTTCACACAACAATTTCATTCTTCCTTCCTCTTTTTCCCGTCACCTCTATCAACTTCATCAATTGATTATTTATGTAATAGACCTTCTTGTTGGTCCACAAGCACTTTTTCATGTGCTTCTTCTCTCTTTCTATCATTTCTTCCTTGTTTCACTATACCATATTCATCTTTCTTGTCCTCTTATTTTCTTGAGACCATCTTAACCACTCTACATACCTAATATCCATATTTATCAAAACCAATGATCAAATCAATATTATGAGGCTCAACATCCATAAGTAGTATCTCTTTTCATGATTCTCTAGTTTCCACCAAGAATTGATTAGCTTCCATCATCATAACCAACCTTGCTTGTGGCTCTTGTTCACCTATAATGGGAAAAAGAGTATACCTCTCTCCATTTGACACAATAGTGTAAGTGTTATTCTTACCATCATACATTGGTTTCCCATCATACTAACATGTCCTCCCCAAAATTCATGACACGAGATCCACCGCTACCAAATCACACAATACTTTGTCCTTATATCTTCCAATCTGAAATTCTACTTGGCATTGTTCCCTGACTAAGACATGATGTATTTTTACATCCAAGATACTTGATATGGATTAGGGTGCATTGTTTTTTTCAGACCCAACTTCTCTACCATCTCAAAAGAAACTAAATTTTTAGTACTTCCACTATCTATGATCATATTACAACATTTACCCTTAGTTTTACACTTAGTTATAAACAAACTTATTCTTTGAGTCACATCATGCATTACCTTCCTTGTCTAAACAATAAAACTCTTCTGAAAAAATAGACTTACCTATGTTTTGAAGAATATTATCAACATCTCTTTCTACCTTTTTCATTCTTACATCCATCTTAAGGAATTCATATGCCTTTTCCAACAAATCTCGACACTGTAACACTTACCTACCTACAACTATACTTTGTTATTCATCCCATTTATCTAAATAAAAATCATCTCATCTCTCATTCTTCTATGATTTTCCTCTATACCTTCCAACCTTCTCTATGTTTCCTCTATCCCTACTAAATTTCTCATCAAAACCTCCATCATCATATCTATCTTCTCGTCCAAACATGACCTTCTCTCTTCTCTAACTTGTGCCATCTTGTCTTCTTCCTACAATCACTTCGCTTAAAAATATTTTACTTTTTTCAAGAATTTATTTCACACTCTAATACAAAATTATGCAGATACTAATCACAAATGAACAACTCACAATGTTAGATTAATCAAAATTTCTAAAAACTTTCATGTCTCAAGAAAAATACTCATTTTTCCAAGCTACAAGCTCTTCCTTCTTAAGTCAAATTTGACCTTAAACCTCTATTCTAGATTGAATTATTCCTTTACATTGTTACTAGACTTCACACAATTCTTATTCAGTCATCAAATTGATATAAATCAATCAAAAGAGTTAGTTTTCTCACCTTCTTTGAAAATTACCTTCACAATGCTTCTTCAGCACTCGATGATCCCCAACAATGGTTTGGAATACATCATGCACACCCAAAACAAATGAAGCACACTTCTGAGAACCCATTATCTTCTTTGAGGTGTGTTTCAAATTTTTTATCTTATCTCTTTTGTTAGATCCATTTTCACTCTCTCTCCTTCTAGGCCTTATACACCTCCTTGTAGCCCTCCTTTAAGTATTTTTCTATCTTAACGTTTATACAAAAGGTTATTTAAAAAAGGGTTGTTTGGGATACTAATTTTCCCTTTTTTCCTCTTTCTAAAATCTCATGGAACCTTCCTTTAGGAAAAATTGTTCAAAACCCACTATGTCATTTCCTTTTAGCCCTTGTAAATTGTGTTAATGCTTGTTATCAAAAATTTCAAGAAATTTATAAAATATGTGATGGTTTAAGCTTTGCAACCTTAAAAATATCAGATAGGGAGGTTTCAATATCATAAATTCATATTTTCATCCCTTGGTTCAACTTTAAAACCTTTATCTAGTTGTCTTGACCTTTTCTAGTCAACTTTGTGTTATAGCAGTCTTCTTAGACTATAACTGTTAGAAACAAATCAAACAAATGAAGTCCTTTATCCCTAAAAATTTTCAATTTAAATTTTCTATGGAAGCTGAAGGCATACTTCATCATTTTTGACCTTTGTCTCCTCTATTAAATATTTTATTTCTCTTGATAACCTCGTTCTTGGTTTACCAATACACACCTACAAGTTTGAAACAAAATGTCACATTCTTCTACTAATCGGAGGGTTCAAAATATTTTCTCACTATAATATAGCATATAAGGGTTTGGCCAACCTTTCTTGAATATTTCTGGGTTTATCTCACTCCTTAACTCCCTTAAACACTCTTTCATGAGGGTTTCTCACAAACCCGATAGATGAAATTTTGTCATAAACCACAAATCACTTGATTTCAAATCTTGAAACTTAACCCAAAATATTATTTCGACCCCTTTCACATTTATAACTTACCAATAGCAAGACTTTCTATGTCTCAAAACTTTTAAAATGGTTATAAACATCACTACTCTGTCCTAAAAATAGGGGATTCTTGACTGATAACAACTCATACACAAGGATATAACCCTCAATTTAATTTTTAAGACCTTTGTTCAATGTAAATGGTCATGTAGATTAATATCTATCTCTAATACTTTCTTCAACCCTCTAGATAAGCACCGATAAAAAAAAATTTCACTTGTTGAATGATCTCTACACTTATAGTCACAACTTTTGTATATTGTATTCAAGGTTATATCCACACATAAAACTATGAATCCTAAAAATATAAATGAAAAAAATATTATAATACTTCTTACCATTTGTAATCCTCATCTAAATTACATGCATATATTTCATCGATCAACACAATGTTCAAAAAAGCGGTAATCTATCAAATTTTGATGTGTACACATCAAAATTCCTCCTTCAAACTCTCTTGAGATCCTTTACCATCTCATGAACATTCAAATGATGATAAAAATCAGTTATAATAATTCTTAAATAATCTCTTTATCATCATGTAATGAATCAAGACTCATAAAACCTCTTGAAGTTGCATGTTTGTATTTGTTCTAACATGAAAAGACCCAACTTAGACTAGAAACTTGAGACCTAAGATCTAGGTTCAAATTATGACTTAACTATTACCTCTAGATGTCAATTTAACTTCCCACCATATTATCACAGTATTTATTTCTCTAAGATCACATTTAAACACCAAGTATAAGGCAAAATTCCTGAATTTCAAACTATCAATTTTTGGAGGGAAATTGCCAAATTCAAATTTGTGAAGGATTTAAACAAAACTAACACACCTAGATGACCATAGATGACCCCCTAGACCTAAAAACACATTGAAAAATACTTAGTTTCATGTTACCAACCATATTTACAAGCTAGGAGTGTTGTTTCGCATCAAAACCCCTCTAGGGTTAGACATTCCTATAAATTGTGATAGATCTATTTTATCCTAGTTATAATATACATATTACCTTCCCTAAGGTTTAATAATTTTCCAAATTAAATAAAATCTAAATGTATATGTTTCTTAGGTTTACTTCCTCTACACTATCTTATATTTCATAGCATTATCTCCCGGTGTTTTTATTTCAATGTGCAAGTCATAGTAGATTTCGTATATTATGATTTCAAATAAGTTTGCATGTATTTTTATTGTGTATGTATGACTATCCTCATTATTTCATTTAGATTCATATATAATAAACCATATCTATTAACTATAGAAATTATTATTATCAATTTTGTATGTGTGTGTGTGTGTACAAATATTCATTTGTTACATAGAAGGATAAAAGGTTATTATCATATTTATTATCATGTTATACTTTTATATAAATGTTTGATCTCTAAGTGAAAATAGACCCCTATTTTTTTGATAGTTTAAAACATTATCAATTACTTATCAATTTTTGTGACTTGTAGAAATAGAAATTGATTAAAATCTAAATTTTGCAAGTTTATAAATTTATCCCGAATTTATTAAAGATTCCCAAAAAATTAACTTCATTCACAATTTGATTACACCATCTAGATTTCAATTTTACTAGTTTCTTGTACATGTCGTAACTAATTATAAACTTTATTATATGAATTAAAATCTGATTTATTATGTGGAAAATATATCAGAAAATCGAAATACAAAAATCGGATAAAGATGACACCAGAATTGTTTACGGAGTTTGGAAAACACCTACTTCTCTAGGTTCATTTGAACCAATCCATTAAAATTTGTCCAAATTACAAGTACAATACAACTTACAATAAATAAATATGGATCCAAAACCTTAAAATTAATTCCCACAGACCTTTGGTAGACTGCGCGATGCTCATTGTTCATCCTCCACTTGCAGTCGCATCCCTTCATTCTATGTCAATAAGAGAATTACCTGATTTAAAATGACATTAAAATAACTCCAAATTGGTAAAATTATGGATTCACTAAGATCATATTGTAATTTTGGGAAACTTTCTAGTTTACACCGAGATCTAAAAAGTACTTAAGTTGCTCAAAACTCCATTTCTAAAACTTCTCTCTTACTATAAAAAATAGTCATAACAATGACCTTGTATTATATCTAATTCACATATTTATAGTTTTGATCCAGTGTTATGGCTCAATGGCCAAGGATATATTTTTCATGAATGTAGTTGGCAGTTGTATCGTCCCCAACCACCCACCACCCACGTTTTACCTTATATGGGATTAATATCCCACATTTTGTGGGAGTGAGAAAAGATAAAGCTTTAATAATCCTCCCACCATCCATTTTTCATGTGGCTTTGGCCACACATCACCTTTTCTCTGTTTACATGGTCCCTATGGAACTTGGCATATATAATTGGTTTGGTTAATTGTGCAAAGGTTGGAAGGTTTGTTCTGTGGGCACCAAATGGAGAGTAGCGAAACTTAATATGGTGAACTTAGTTACAATTGTTAGCACCAAATTTTATAAGCGATAATGTGCCAAACATACAACAAAGTCGATGATGGTAATTACATGGTAATTTAAATAATTAAATAAATGGAATATTATTCCCACATGCACCATACAAATACAATATGTTGTATTTAAATTCAAAAACTTGGCAATGGTAATATGAAGATATGGAGGCAAAGGCACCCCTTCGTAAAAAAAGATTGTGTCGACCTTGAATGAGGCCCACAAGCTAGTAAATAATGGGGCCAAATTGTCCAAATCCAAGTGCCGAAGACTAAAGGTGGAAACTAAAAAACATCCTTTTAACATTTTTATATTATTTTTGCATTCTTTACTGTCACATTCCAATTAGTTTGTTGCCCCTATTTTTTCTCCTCTAACCGGTAATTTTTGCAAAATGGTATCTTGCTCAAATGAAGTCCATTGTACACATTCAAATAGGATAAAATATTTTCTTAGAGTATTCTATCTTACTATAGTCATTTTGGGAGATCTAATGAAACTATGTCTAATTAATTTACCCTTGGATCACACCTCCCCACTGAGAAGGATTTTGTTCCACAAAAATTTGTTTTCACCACTGAAACTTCTAGTCATATTCCTACATATCACAAACAAACATGATCCATAGAAATATATTTGTAGGGGAAAATACTGTAACTTTTTAAAATTATATCGAGTAAATTGATCAGTTTAAAAAAAGATAGTCTACATGTTAACACAATTCTAAAGTTGAACTGATTTTTTGTGAATTTTCCAATCATATGTAAACAACATAGATTAGTTTTAAAATAAAAATACCTATGATAGGTGAATGTTTGACTAAATCTATGTAGAAGTGTTAAACAAAGTGACAAAAATACCATAAAATATTTATCATTTTAAAAATAGACAATCAAATTCCAAAAGAGGCAATTGTCAAATTGATTCTCATGACATGGCCAATCTCTACAAATACAATCTCACCCAAAATAGATCAGTAATAAATAGACACCAAAATTCCAACAACTAGGCTACGATCCACTAATTGTGTGAAAGTGTCACAAGATCAGTAACTACAATTTTTTTTTTAGTGTGATCAAAATGCATTCTAATGTTGTAATCATATTTAGAAATCACATTTATTTCCCACATGGGTCTTATAAAACATGTGATTTAATCTCCTTAAAAATTCTCATCTCCAAGTTGGAGCATCAAGGATTTTATCTCAGATTCCATAAGTATTTGTCAAACATTCAATAACATCAGGATCATGCATACTTACCGGGAGGGTAATAAATTGGAAGATGCACTGGCTAATTATGGCATTAATGTTAATCACATTGTTTGGGATAACAATAGCATCCCTAAGTAGCTTCAAAACAACATTCATACAAATTTCTATACGCACGCAATTTCTTGAGTTGAGTTATGATTATTAGGCATGGATCAGTATCAATAAAACTCCCACACATGTTGACTTAAATACTATGATTATGCAAATCTTGCTAAGTAATCAAGATAGTGTGAAGTATATGGGGAAGTTCAAGTGGAGTTACATTGATATGAAAATCACGCATGCGGGCAACACTGTGCTTGCTAAAATTTGGATACAAGGCTCCACGGATACCGAAGACAATAATAATGTAATTGATGATAGGGAGTGGGCTATAAAAAGGCCGTTATTCCCACATGCAAACTTCCACAGGCTTAGATCAGTAGGCACGCGGATATTCATGGGAAGAGCAACGGCTCTTATTTTCAACATTGTGGGGATTACAACAATAAAAATCAGACTGGCTTGATCATTGTCAAGGATTTTGGAATTTGTTGCAAACAGTTAAGCACAGTGAAGATGGGGGGTCCCCCTTGCCAAATTGAGCCTAGTGCGGACCCGGACTGGAAGGATAATGTAGAGCTATGGAATATACTCAGCAAGGGTGGCATCACCAACTTCATGGAGAAGGTTCAGGGACATGATCAAAGCATCTCAGTGCATTTTGCAAAGGATTGGAAGGAGCAAACTGTGGAATATGGGGGTAGAAGATCTTGGTCAATGAGGAGCTTATTGCTGAAGCGACCGGCCTTGGCATGGAGGGCTACCATTTTTTTAACAAAAGGGTCGATAGAGATGCTGAAGAGAGGAGATTTGTGGAGGGATCTGAGAAGCTGATCCATGTTACCACGGGCCTGTTTGTTAGCTTGATCCCTCGCCTTATGATGAGGTTACTCACATGATGATATGATTCATTTCTTTGGAAGGGAGGTTTGTCACTGTACCTGCTAAGCACCTTATCTTCCTCAACCACTTCCGTAGGAATCACAGGGTTTGTTTCCCCCATTATTTTCTGAACTCTCTTGAGCGCTCCATTTTGGAGTTTCAAAAGCATACCTGGCGGTTCCTTTACACCAGGGGCTTATTTTTCTGCTGTATAAATTTTGTCTTCTTCGGTATCCTGGTCTCCCTTCCTCCCCTAGCTCAGTTCCCCCTCTGCCGGGTTCTACTACTACTAGCCCCGTTTCTCCACTCTCGGCCCCACCACTTTGCTACTATCACCCCCTTACCAGGTCATCCAGCTTCATCTTCCATTCCCCATACTACGCCCCGCCCCCCCCTTCGCTTACACCATGGCCGACCGGTCACCAGGTCCTCTAGAAGGCTTAACCTCAATACTCTTGCTGTGGGGAAGGGTCCTCATGAAATTTAAATTGCACATGACCTCCTGAATATTAGCAGTGCTAGTCCCCAGGATGTGCATATGGAGAGCTCTACAAAAAGGCTGGAAGCCTTAGAAGCTGATATGAAGTCATTTGAAGGATGAGGTTAAGAACTTGGCAAAATAGAAAGGTAAGAGGAAGAAGGAGGAGGAGGTGGTTATTGATAATAGCCAGATTGAAGATATTTACAAGAAGCTGAACTCCTTAGACTCCGTTTAGGGAAGGCCAAAACTCGTCATGATTACAATATGGCCATTTTTAGTGCGATTGAGGAGTTCATTGAGCAGCATGTCCGAAGTGTCTCCAATCTCAGCGGAGTTCTGGCAACACTTTGGGGCAATGATAAGGAAAGCAAAAGGACCATTGATCAGCTAGATAAGACTGATGCTGCCCACATGACAACTTTGGGAATGTTCAAATCCTAGAAGAACATCAAATCCAGCATCGACAAAGCTGCCAAGAAGTAGTTGTAGGTGCTTTAGCTGCTCTTGTATGTTTTTTTCTTATTTTTGTGGTCTCTTTGCTACTTTTTTGTAGAGTTTTTGTTGTTTTGTCTTGATGGGGTAGCTGTTTTTTGGCTACTTTGGGCTTCATTGTCACACTTGGATTCTGATCCTTTTTTTTTTTGTTTTAATTCCTATTCTAGCTCCTAGGCCCTCTATTGTACACAAGGGTATAGTCCCTTTCAAAAAACTATTTACCAATAATAAAAAAACATGTGATTTAAAAGTATGGAAAAAATGAGGTTTCACTTTGTGATCATAATTAAAAATAGTGACCAAATAGTTCCCAACCTATGGGTCTTAAAATGCATCCAACATACATGCCAAAAATAGATGCATTCAAAAACAACAGAAAATATGAATTGCAAGTATGTAAAATGAACATTGTCTATGTTCCCAAAAACCTATGTAAATTTTTGTAAAAAAATCTCCAAAGTAGAACATATGAGCTTGATTATTTTTACCCAAACTGTATCAAGAACTTAAGATGCTAAATAGAATATTCAAATGGAGTTTTTTTTTTTTTAATTTCAAATGTAAGAAGATAACTAAGCATAATAAACTTATATATCAGTTCCTCTCATGAATTTGATAACTCTTTTAAAATTTGGGTTTAATTCCTTTATCAAAATCAACCGAGAATCCCAAAAGCAAAGGTAACAAAATGAATTAAAATCATGTTATTCATCAGTATCAACAATGTTATATAAATCTATCCATTAAAACAAATGATTTTTCATTTTCCATATCAAAATAAAATGGACTCATCTATGGACAATTTGTGGATAGATCCAAGGTTGTTTTATTTTCTATTAGTGAATTAACAATTTTTTAACCTTATAAACCAACTTCTTCTTACCATTTCTCGATGGCTTGTTGGATGAAGTTTCCAACATATTTCAACCTTGTGTCCACTCATATGAAAATGAGTGCAAAAATTCTTTTCATGGGAGAGGAAACCTATTTTCCATTTCTCACCTCTAAATGAAGAGATTGGTCTTTAGAATTGAGCTCATCAGAAACCACTTCTATAAAAAAGAATTTCTCTTTGAACAAAAGGAAAAAAAATGATTACTTAACCCACAAAACATGCACGAAAAAACATACATCATTTTTTGAATATCAAATCCATATTGTTTAAACTAAAAGAGTGCATCATCAAAAAAATTACAATTCCCCTTAATAGTGCTCAAAGGTGTGTAAGAAGGAGGAGGTGGTATTTCATTACCTCATCTTTGTGATTTCTCATACCTTTCATCCAATGGAAATGATTCAATGATTTCTGTGAAGAGTCTTCCTATGGGACTAGTGGGGTCAACGCTTTGCATTTAGAAGCTTATCTCCCTTCAACATTCTTAGATCACTCTCCAATTTCCATTACTACACTATAATAACAAAAACTTGAAAAGCAAGGATGATCATATACTTATATTGGATTATCCATACCTTGGCCATTCTTATTAAGGCCTCTTCCATCAAATCCCATTTTAAGAAATAATTTAGATCCAATTCCCTTAATATGTTTTTCAAATTCACCAAAATCATTACCTGAATCAATCTCAAAGGGAGGAATAACAACCTAGTGATAAACTTACAGTGCACTCATGTATCATAGTTAATGCATCTAAAGTGGAAGGAAAATCCTTCTTTTGCTCACCACACTACAATCTGATCAAGATCTCATCCTTGATTTCTAAATCTGATTTCAAATGTTCAATCTTATCTTCAAGGGAGTAAAGCTTGTATCTCGGAAAACATTCTTTTCCTAGATATGTTTGTTTATGATTTCAAGATCTTCTAACCTCTCTCTTTTCAAGGCTTTACCCATGGCTACTTGCAAACAACCTAAACTTCCTAAAAATGCACACACCAAATATAATATCAAGCTAATAATGTATGTAAATATGTTGGAGTTAGAAAAAAAAACTAATATTAAATGCAAAATTAAATCAAACCACTTTGAATTCAACAGGATATGATACCCGAATATTGATCTCATTTAATGAAAATAGACCCCCATTATTTTGATAGTTTACAACACAATCGATTACTCACTATTTTTGTGACTTGTATAAATCAATAATTTATTAAAATATGAATTTTACAAGTTTATAAACTAATCCTAAACTAATTAAAGATTCTGAAAAATTAAATTAATTCATAGTTCAATCAAACCATCCAAATTTCAATTTTACCTCGTAAATGTCACAACTGATTATAAATTACTTATCTGAATAAAAATCTAATTTAATTATGTAGAAAATATATCATAAAATCATAATGTAAGAATTAGATAAATATGACACCATAATTGTTTGAGTTTTGAAAATTCCTACGTCTAGAATCAATGCATTAAAATATGTCAAAATTACAAGTACAATCAAACTTACAATAAACAAATATGGATCCAAAACCTACAAATATTTTCCCTCGGACCTTTAGAAGACTCTGACAATGCTCAATGTTCATCCTACACTTTTCCAAATCACTTGCATAGTCTCTTTCCTTAGTTTTTTGTCAACAAGAAAATTTCCCACTTCAAAAAGACATAAAAAGTACTCTAAATTGTGAAAATTATGGATGAACCGAGAGCATCTTAGAATTATAGACAACTATCAAGTCTACACTAAGATCTAAATATACCCATAAGCTGCTAATAAATCCAATTCTTTAAAACTACTCTCTTATAAAAAACACACTCATAATAGTGAACTTTTATAAGATCCAATTTGCATATTTATAGTTTTGAGCCAATCTTATGGATCAATGGCCAAGCATATTTTTTCATGAATGTGGTTGTGGGTTTGAGCCTCGCCAACCACATACTACCTAAAATTTAGCTTATATGGGATTAATATCCCACATTTTGTGGGAGTGAGAAAACATAAGACTTTAATAAGCCTTTCACTACCTATTTTTCATGTGGCTTAGGCCATGCATCACATTTTTCTTTGTTTACATGGTCCCCATGAGACAAGGCATAAACACGTGGTTTGGTTGGTTGTGCTAAGGTTATAAGGTTTGTTATGTGGGATCTAAATAGATATTATACCAAACTTAATATTGTGGGATTAGTAAAAATTGTTAGCTCCAAAGTTGGTAGGGATAATACGCCAACCTTAGATTTCGTCGGTAGTGGTAATTAAATGGTAATTTAAATAATTACATAATGGGAATATTAGTCCCATATGTACCATAAAAATATAGTATGTGTCCTTTAAATTAATAAACTTGATAATGGTAATATTAATATACTGAGACAAAGGCACCCCTCCACAAAATGAGCATGTCGACCCTTGTTGAGGGACCCCAACTAGCAAATAGTGGGGCCCACATATCCGAACTTGAGTGTAAAATCATAGAGGAAAAAAAAAGAGCACCATTTTACCATTTTTAATTATTTTTTCATGGCCATGTGTTACATTCCAATTGGTTTGTTACCCTTATTTTTTCTCAAGAACTTCGTAGATGGTATCTTGCTCAAACAGAGTTTGTTTTACATGTTCAAATAGGTGAGAGAAAGGTCTTAGAGTCTTCTACCATAATGTAATTATTTTTGGATATTTAAGTAAAAATTTTCACTCAAATGTCCTCCATATAAATATTATTCAATATGTTCCAATATATGTTTTTAAAGAAAAATGTAAAATAGTAACATGTTATTGAAATAAAGAGAATAAGGGATATTAGTGTAAAATTATGGAAATAAAGGAAATTAGTGTAAAATTTGGGAAATTTGTGTAAAATTACATTAAAATTAATTTTTGGGGAAATTGGTGAAAATATATAGAAATAAAGGGAATTAGTGAGATAATAAAGCCCAAACACACCAATATCCACATTCACAGTCTAAAGGGGAAATTTTTAAAAAATATCCACAACTTATTATTCAAAATATTCACAAAGATTTAATTTTCAATGCAAATTATATTTGCTAAGGTAACAAAAATGGAATAAAACTAACTAATTATGATGACATGGAGAAATAGGACCCATAATATGGGAGGCAAAAGTGGACATTATTAAAATAAATGTTAAGAAACATAATTTAGAACATACATGCAATTTCAAAAAAAAAAATTGTGAATATTTTCCACCAAAAATATAAGTGAACAACAAATAATAGACCTACTAGACTATGTTATTAAAAGACCATATTTTTGGCCATTATGAGAAAATTATATATAATTTCCATGCCTTTATTTACTTTCCCACAATTACTATCTTGAACCTACTCGATGTGAATTGCAAACTCAACATCAAATATTCTACGCTATTGATTTTTTCCAGTGTTGGCATCTTATCCTATTCTCATGGAATTAAATGAGATATACATTCACTTATAAAATAAATAGTTAAAATATTCAATGTTATTTCATGAGAATATTAAATAAAAATTAATATATTCTGCTTTCTTGAAAACTTGGCTTTGAAGATAAGAAAAGAACTAAAACCCTATTAATGTTAATTTTTTATCTAAAATTTATGAAGGTAGGTTATTTTTTCTATCATATAATAGTAATATTGTATTGAATAAAATAAGAGCTAAGCATCATGATGTCCTTTCCATCCTCGAGAATAACATTGAGTTTCTCTCTCTCATTAACTACTAGTTAGAGAAAATTAAAGGGAAGGAGACTCGGAGACATCAAAATAGGGTTGTAAAATGTCAAGAAGAACTTTTACAAGATCATAAAGTATCTTTGTTTTGGTTTCAGTCTCTTGGAGTCTCTTTTTGGTCTTTTCCGTGTTATTGTTGCATTCTTAAGCTGCATTTTTGTTGATTTTTTGTTGTGTTTCGTTATTTTTGTTGTCGATTGACGGAGTGGTTATTTCAGTATTTTTGACCTCTTATGGTAATTATTGTATATCCTAGCTATTAAATGTTTGTAACTAGGTAGGGTCCCGGAAAAAATCCTTTATCCTTACAAAAAAAAGTTGTAATGAATATCTTTATGATGATTAATCAAAGCGTGAGTGACCTACTATGAAAAGTTTTTACTTGATATAAAAGGGTAAAGTTTCTTAAGCTTTTAGAATAAATATCATATTTCTTTCTCAAAGAAGCAACTAATGATTTTCTTGATTCGAACATGTGAATCTAATGCACATGGATCAATTACTAACTAAATTAGTTACTCCCTTTTATAGTACCAAAAATTTGGTCCTATTGTACTTGGAAACATTACTTTGCCATTTATCCTGACTTATTCCATTTATATAATTATTAAATAAATATAAATCATCTTGATCTATCATAAAATCCTAGTTCAATAGGCCATGAATGTTTTTTTGAGAGCTCAACATTTCATGAATCAAAGTGTACCTTATATACATCACATTTTCATACTCTCTACAAACCATCTCTTTTTAGACATGGTTCTATCTAAATCTTAGATGGGCTTATGGGGCCCATGACATATTAACTCGATGACTATGTCCCATTGTATATAAACTTATCCCTTGTATTTTCAATGGTAATTTTTTCAAATGCACAAGTTACCTTATTAAACTTAGGATTAGTTGAGTGGGAAATCATTCAAATTAAACACATGTGAAATGGTATGAGATTATCACACTAATAATATTATACTTATTAATTCATATGGAAAAATAATACATTTATATATTAGGAGTTTCTCCTACATTCAAGGAGAAAAAACTCCACAAATTTTGATAGCATGCTATCCTACAAGTGTTCTCACAACCACCTAATAATCCTAAACACCTATTTACTTGGGTTGATATAAACCCTTAAAAATGTCACTAATAATAGTATATTTATCATGTGAGAACTAAAAATATTCCTCACATTCCCCCTTAGTGTGAGCATGGTAGAAAAACATTAACAAATGCATCTGCAATATGATCACCCCGTGGAATGTCCAATTATTTGACTCATGACTTTGATATAAAATAAAGTCTCTCCCCTTCCATTGTTTTGAATAGGTTTACCACAAACCTTGACGTGAACATACCCCATCAACTATTCACCTCATGTGATTTTCCACATCTCCCACAAACCTTCTCAAGATCCATGAACTATCTTACTCTCATGCTTTTGTTCTCTATAAAAATTTTAGATAAGGGTAGTACATGGTAAAAAAACCCTCAATTATACCAATTTGAACATGACTACTCATAGTAGAATAGATTTCACATTATATCTTATAATAATTAAATGTTCTTAATTCTAACTAATGTTGATCGCTTTCACTCGATATCAAACAACATAGGAAATTTCCTACAACTGGAAGCTTCCTTGAATTTATCTATTTTGGTACAAAATGGAAATGGAACATTATTTTCATGTTCCCCCATAATGTGAAATTCCACTTAGGAACACTTTGAAAATAAACTGTATTGTACTACATACTATTGTTTGGATATTGTTGCACATGATCACCATTACCATTACACATATTCATTAGTCAATCATCTTCCAAAAAATTACATTACTTAGAGGATCACCATAGGTAGAGGATATTTAGATTTATATTCCTTCCTATACAATAATTTTACAACATCCACAAAACATACCACTCAAACTAGAAAACTAAAACAAACTCTACATTTGAAACTCAAATATGCATACCAAAAAAATACTACTACCACATATTCGTGCATACCTATCATCGGTGAATGAATATTTAACCACTTATCTCTTATATAAAATTATAGTATGGATTCAAATATGTCCATATAGTTGTCCTCGATAACAAGTATGATTAAAATAAGGCCAAGTGATAATTTCTAAATGTTAAGGATCACACTAAGGTCTCTATATTTGTTTATATTTTACAACCTCCACATCATAATAGACTTTGGATAATTATGTATGGATTGATCTTGATTTAGTGTATTGGCACATATAGAAATAATAATCACATTGGTGGGAGTGTGGTGAGAGAATATAAAATCAAATCATATTGATTTTATTTATAGGTCAATGGAGGATATCTAGGTATTGAAGGAAAAATAAGACATATGCATGTATAAAAGAGTCAAAAATAGATATAGATATTAAAAATAGGTCAAGAGATAAGTTTATGTGGTAGAGTTAGATTATATATCCACACATTAGATGATGCATTCATTGATACCCATACATTGGAAAAAATCATCCCTTCCAAAATATTTCCCCTACATCCAATTATAGATCCCAAAATGTATCTATAGCTTAAAGACACCTTACACATCATCTTCAACTAGTTATAGTCCACTTTCACATTTTCTAAGACCAATTTAGAGCAAATATGTTTCACATTATAACCCGAGTTACTTTTATCTACTTTATATAAGTTTGTTGGGAAGTATATCATCCTTTCAAAATTTAGGATAGTCATTTTTGTATATGTTGTTATGAAATTATACCTCATAAAAATATTATAATATATTAATTAGATTAAACTAGTTTTTATATTACATTTTGGTGAAATAACTTTATCTATTAGTTTACGTCAACTAAATACTTCATTCCAAAACTTATGGATTGATATTTTAACATAATTTTTCAACATCATAGTTATTCCTTAAGTTTTTCTCAAAACACATATTTTCTTGTGTGTTTTACATTTCTAAAATGGATGATAACACTGATTCTTCTCTATAGCTCCTAAAATTCATAAAAAGTAATGGATGAAGATATAAAAATGATATTTTTAGACCACTGATCAAGTCCATTAATTACTTTAAGCTCATAAAATAACCATATGAAAAATATTAATATGGCTATAATCATATGAGGAATTGCATATTTTCATCACCTTTATATTTTTACTACCTTTAAAGTATTTTCCCACACCTAAAAATATGATAATATTATGTAAATTGGAACTCTATTATGCATAATCATGTACCAAATTGGAGAAATTAAATAATTGGTTCAATGGGGAACAAAGAAGAACAATCAATCCTAAACCCACCACATGTAATAAAAAGGATGTTTACTACATTAGACTAATCAAGTAATCGGCATGCAAGGTATGAACATAATTCCAATCTAGCCAAAACTAATAAAATGTGATGATATAATGGATATTGGCCACATTTCCTATATTTAACCTTAATTTCCTAAATATTCCACTTTAAAAAAATTACTCTCATTTTCAAGACATTGAAAAATGTCAATCGAGCCCAATTAAACTAAGATTATCTCAATGGATTAATTAGGGGTTGAATGAAACCATTTACATCTATGTTAAAATAAAATACATTTAATTAATAAATTTTAAATATAATAGGTAGAATGGATCTGAGGGATAGGGTTCTTGTGATAGAAAATATTTTTCTATGTTTTTGGAATTTTTTTATTATATGTAAAACAAGGTTGAGGGGAACCTACCCCTTACATGGAAAATTTCCCAGAAAGCAGATAATCACCTACAAATAATTCAAAAAGATACTTATAATGGGAACTATAAGAGTTAAGCTTCAATCTAAGCATATGAACCATAAACTAACATAGAAAAAGATAATTGACAGATGCCAAAAAAACCAATATACACTAACAATATAATAAACTAACATCCTACCAAAGTAACATCATATCATTTTAATTTTTGTCTTTCTCCAAATTGGCTAACAATGTATCCCATTCCTTTGACAGGGTTTCAATGTTGGCTCCCAAAGAAGTCAGGTTGCATTCGTAGTATATCCACTTTCCTTTTTCAAATTTCCATGTTCATCTATTTTCCTATAAGCATTGGCCAACTTCCCAAGGGTTTGAAGGTGTTACAAGATTGAACTCACTTGTGACTATACTCCATTCCATATAGTTTTACAATATGTCCTTGATATGATCAACCTAATTGGTGATCATATAGTTGTCAGTGAATGTTTTTGGGATGTTTGTGGACATATACTATAATACTTTTAAAAAATTTATATTTAAGTATTTTAATTTTTATTTAATAAAATTTAGGGTTTCAATTTTTTTAATTTTTTTCATGGTGTTGGAAGAACAATGGACTAAGAGAGGGGTGAATTAATCCTTCCAAATATTTAACTTCACTTATTTTATCTTATGTGAATAATTAACATTCAACCATGCATTAATGTGAGCTTAACAATGTGAAACAAGTATTCATAACATAATACACCAAGAGAGTACACAAGAACACAAGATGTAATGTTGTAACCCTCAAGGGGAAGAAAACCTAATAAAAAAATTCATTTGTGTTAAGTGTTAATAATATAAGAATTTTTTTATATGGTATGTGTAAGGAAACTACAATGGGTGGAAGAGGCAAACAGGTCGAGGAGGAGGATGAGGGTTTGAACAATGATGGGTGGGAAACTGACAACAGAAAGATCCCACCTGGGGAGAAGATAAATGCTCAGGACTAGTATTTAAGGGAGAAAGGTATGTACGAGACTTTACCTGTGGGTGGGATTCATGTGGAAGATGGGTCCCCTAAATTGTATGCGAATATCTTCACCTCTGGTAAGGAAAAAATCTTAGGAATCATTCCTCAGCTTAAACAGAATGAAACAGGAAAGTTCTTAGATATTCTTGATATCATTATAGATTGGAACCTAAGAAAAATGGAGAATTCCTTAATTGGTAAACTGGTAGGTGGAAGGCCTAACATTGAATCCATTAGATCTTGGTTTGTTTTGAAATGGAAGCCCAAGGGGCATATGGATATCACATATTTACCAAATGGTTTCTTTCTATTTATTTTTAACAACACCCAAGACCATAAAATGCCTTAATGATGGACCTTGGTTCCTTGGGAAACTTGGACTCTTTTTAAGGAAATGGACTCCCATGTTCAACCCTGATAAAGAGAATATTAACTAGTTCCCTATCTGGGTGAGACTTCCAGGTATACCTTTGGAACTTTGGGATGTGGATATTATTAAAGGAGTTGAAAATATTCATGGTACCTTTGTTTCTCAGAGATAATGTGATGCTTACGACATCAAGATCTCGTTTATGTGAGATTTTTCATCTATTCTTTGATGGGATCTTCTTTACCTAAATTCATATCTCTATAGTGTAGATTGGGTTGTTGGGAACAAAAAATAGATTTTAAAAACTACCCTCAAAGATGTGAGAAATGTCAGGGCTCGGGGTTGTAAATAAATAGTGCAAGCTGACGATCTCAAAGGTGTATCGGAGAAGCATACCAAGGATCTGGATAAAGGTAAGGAAACTACTCATGTGGTTATAAACACTCCCAAGAATTTTAATCCAAATAAAGGTATTCAAATTACAGAGAATAATAGAGATAGATCTAACTTGAATCAAACCCAGAATCTCAAGATAATAGATGATGAGGGATTTATGGAAGTAAGGAATAAGAAGATCTAGCAGAAATATTTATCTGAACCCTGGTTTCAAAAGGAAAAGCTCCATGTTCAAGCTGAAAAAGTTTTATCCTCAAAGAAATTAGATAATTTTCTTAAGGAAGTTTCCGAGGAACATATCCCATCAAAAAAATATGAATGGAAGAAGCCTCAATGAATCTATGGATCCTTTTTCTAACACTTTTAAAAATCTATTAGAAAGTTTAGATAATGATATGAAAACTGGAAATGAAAATTAGATGGAAGTTAACAATATTCATAACATTATCTAAGAAACTATCTCTACTCAAAAATATTTTCTCTTTGAATTAAATAAATCAGAGAAGGTGGACCCCAAACAAAGTGAAAATGAGACATCTCTGAAAAATCCTTCCAACAAATGGGAGACATGTGAAGTGACACCAAAAGAGAAAAAAACTAGTTTTGGGCAACCCTCCAAGCAGGTTACAAGGAAGAAACATAGTCAAAAAGATATTGATGATGGAACTCAATATAAATTTGACATTAGGAGATTTAGAAGAACTAAAAACCAAGTGGTTAAATGAATATTATATCATGGAATGTAAGGGGGTTGAATAACCCTTTTAAATAGAGGATAATAAAATATTTGGAGGTGACATACAATTTTGACATTTTGGCTTTGTAGGAAACCAAGATGGAGGAAGGACCTTTCTTGGAAGATAATTACAATAATTGAAAAATAATTTATGGCTTTGTTGTTAGTTTAATTGGGCTGGTGGAGGAATGGAAGTTATATGGAATGAGGAAAAACTCAAAGGTATTAAGATTCTTAGTATAAATAATCATATGGCTTTGTTATTTCAAGATAAGAAGTCTAAAGAATTTTGGATTTTATCTAATATATACACCCCTAATAACAAAGGCGAAAGGAAAAATCTCTAGGCTGATCTTTCTAAATTCCAAAAAAATATAAAAGGGACTGAATGGGTGATTTTGGGTGATTTCAACACCCCTTTGAGTCTTGAATAAAAAGGGGGGTAATATTGATTTAACTAAGAGCATGGAAGATCTTCAAGATTTCATTTCTCTCAACAATCTCATGGATATTAAGTTGCATGGTAGTAGATTTACTTGGTCTAATAGAAGAAAAGGAGATCAATTGATTCAAGTCAAACTTGATAGAGCTTTGACTTCCTAGGGATGGTTGAATAAAGAAGTTGGTCTCTTCTCTCTCCCCCACATTGGGTTAGATCATAACCCAATCCTCTTTCAGATCAAGGATAAAGAGAGGAGAAGAGTCCCTTTCATATTTGAGAAGATGTGGCTACAAGATGAGGAAATTTTTTATTTAGTTAAGGGCTGGTGGAATGTGAAAATCAAAGGAACAACCTTGTTCAGGATTGCTAAAAAGCTAGCTCATGTTAAGAAAAATATGAAAGGATGGAATAAAAGAAGTTTTGGTAATATTTTTGAGAAAAACAATCTCTAGCTAATGAGATATCATCCCTCCAAGTTAATATGGAATCTTTTGATGAAGACAATTTTCTGCTTGAACAACAAAAAGAGAAGGAATTATTAGTTGACTATCATAACATTCTTTTGAAGGAGGAAATTTTTTGGAAACAGAAATCTAGGGTTCAATGGCTCAAAGAAGGTGACAAGAACACAAAGTTATTTCATATCTCAACTTTAAAAATAAGGAACACTAATAGAATTCTATGTATTAAAGGTAGAGAGGGAGTGTTTATCAATGACATTAAGGAAATCCTGAAAAAGCTTGAATTTGGATGGGTTTGTGGCTCTCTTTTTTCAAACATTATGGAAGATTGTTAAGGAAGATACTTGTAATTCTATTCAAGAAATGTTTAAGAATAAAACTATTCTTGAAGAGTTAAACAATACCTTTCTAGCCTTAATCCCAAAGAATCATGATCCTACAAATTTAAGAAATTTTAGACCTATTAGCCTATGTAATTATGTTTATAAAATGTGTTCCAAAATCCTAGCTTTAAGAATTCGAGATCATATTGCCTTCTATTATCTCATACCAGCATGGAGGTTATATTATGGGAATAAATATCCAAGATGGTATATTCACTATTCAAGATACCCTTCATATGGTTAAGAAGAATAAAAAGGAAGCCATGTTTATCAAACTTGATATGGAGAAAGCCTATGATAGGGTCTCTTGGCCTTTTCTTCTAAAAGTTTTAACTAGGTTTGGTTTTGGTGAAGACTTTAGGATGATGATTCTTTCATGTATTTCCACAACTAAGTTCTCGAGTCTTGATTAATGGGACCCCTTGTGGTTTTTTTAACAACACACATGGATTAAGACAAGGTGACCTTATTTCTCCCTTTCTATTCATAATCATGGTAGAGACCCTTAGTAGAGCTCTTAATAAGGCTTCCTTGGAAGGGAGAATCGACGTATATCTCCTCTTTAATCTTGTAATAGTCTTGCTCACCAAAATTTCATGGATGACACTATGTTGTTAGGTGAGGCCTCTATCCCAGAGGCTATTGAGTTCAAACAGATAATGATCGATTATGAAGAGGCTTCAGACCAATTTATCAATCATAGGAAAAGTTTGGTTTACTTTATCAACACTCTGGAAAGGAGATGTAATAAAATAGCTAGAATTCTTGTTTGTGTTACTAAAACCTTCCCGACTAGGTATTTAGGTATGCTTATTGGACCAGAAAAACCTAAGATTGTTTAATGGAATTTCTTGATTAATAAGTTTCTTAAGAAACTCAAAGTCTAAAAAGGTTCTCTTTTATCCCAAGCAGGTAAGGTAGTCCTCTTTAAATGCTCGATTCTCGAATCTTCATGTTTACTCGATGTCTATCTATATGTTACCCTCTTCTATTGCTAGTAATTTGGAGAGTACTCAAAAATATTTCTATGGAGTGGTTAGTAACCAAAATATAGAATTCCTCTTATTTCTTTGGAAAAGGTTTGATCACCAAAAAAATGGACATCTAGGTATCAATGACTAGAAAAAAATGAATAAATAAATGTTGTCTAAAATGATCTGGAGGCTAGTCAAGGAAGATAATGTTTGGACAACTATTATTGAGGAAAATATTGGTCAAATACATCATCCAATGAATGGTGCTTCTGCAAACGAGTTAAAATTGTTCTATTTTCTAGAAATCGATAAAATTGGCAAAACACGTAGTCTCGAGGGAAGCAAATATATGGTTGGAAATGGGAGAGTGATTAATTTTTGGGAGGATAAATGATTAGCGGACCTTCCTTTTAAGTTAATTTATCCCATTTGTTTATAGAGATTTTGTAGCCAAATACAAGACTAAACTCGTAGACTATTTAAACTTTGATGAGCCCCTTGGCCAATGGAAAACTATAGAACTGGATGGTTCTAACAACAATGAGATTTCCTCTACTAATAAAAAATTAAGAGGAATTATTGTTAATAAGTAGAGTTTATAAGATGACAATATTTACTGGTCAAAGGATGGTAGTGGAATCTTATCGGTTCGAAGTTCCTACAATTCTTTCTTTTCTAATGTTGGGGAAACTAATAACTTCATTTGGGGAAGTGTTTGGGTCAAAGAGTTAATTCCCAAGATTAATATGTTCTAGTGGTTGGTTATCCATGATAAGATTCTAATTGTCAACAACCTAAACAAGAGAAATTTCCATATGGTTAATAGGTGTGTTTTGTGTGAAAGAGAGTGTGAAGACTCCTCACACCTTTTTCTCAACTATTCCTATCTGGTCTCGGTTAGAAAGACTATTCTTAATATTTTTGAAATCAATTGGGTTTTCCCAGATTCCATTAAATAGTTTTGGTCTCAATGATCTATTTCCTTTAAGAGCCAAGGATTGAAATATTTGTGGACCTTTTCTATTATGCAGTTAGCATGGGTGATTTGGAAAGAGAGAAATAGAATAATTTTCAAAGGTAATAAGGAATCAATAAAGAATGTAGGATCCCGTTGTGTTAATAATTTCCATTATAATTTCTCTAATCTGGACCCTCAAAAGAAGACTATCCTTCAAAATGAAGCTAGATTTTCCTTAAATTGGGGTTTGGGGTCCTCATCAACTAGTACTCCTATTCTAAACCCTAGACTCAAAGGTTGGGTGAAACCTAGCAAGGAGTGTATTAAGTTGAACTTTGATGGTGCTTCCAAAGGAAACCCTGGTAGAGATGGTTGTGGCGGGGTGTTCTGTGATTTTTAAGGTAGATTTATTCTAGGGTACCATCACAATCTCGGTACTAAAAAAACCCATGTTGTTGAAGCACGTGGCAATTTTTTGGGGGTGTCAATAGTTCTTCAATACAATTTTTTTAAATTGGAGGTGGAAGGATGCTTAATTAACATAATTAACAACATTTATAGGAAAGGATCCACTTCAATTTCCATCCAAAACTCTATAAAGAGTATAAAGGAAATGTCAATTTTTTTGAAATTATTACTTTTAAGCATTTTTATAGGAGGCTAACTTTATTGCTGATTGTTTTGCTAACATGGGGGTTAATTGTAATGAGTTGACACTTATCAATGAAGTTGAAGCTCTTGATTCCAAGGTGTAAACACACATAATGAATTAAATGGACACATCATCAAATAATGTCAAGTCATGGTGTGTCAAATTCATCATGTTCATATGTCGTATGAATAGTGGGAATTTATTTCTGAATGATACTAAGATCTAGGAGAGGATCCACTCGTGTTTCTTGAAAGATTTTTTTACCTTCCATGCCTAGAGGAGTATTATCTCTCGGGCTGGTGTTTAATGCTCTAGATACCAAGAATTCTAGCTATTTGGTGAACGGATTATTGTGTGACCAAATGGGAGGAGATCTGGTGAGAACTGAACCTACAAATATTGAAGGGGTATTGCTTGAAGCCATGACTATGTTTGAGAGTAAGGTTTTTTTTCCCTTCCTTCAAATTTTCAATGGTCATTTTGAAAATATTAGTAAAGATTTTGCTAGTTCTTGGAAGACAACAAAAAAGGAGCAGTTGTTGAAATGAAAGGGATTAGCATTGATATTTCTATGGATTCAGCCGCTAAAGTGAGGGGTCTTCCTATTTTTTGGTGGGAGATCTATAAACCCAAAAAATATGCCTCTGACGAGCTTAACCTATTTCTCAAAGGTGAAAAAATATCACTCCCCACTTTTTTGGTTATCTTCACCTATCTTTACCTAAACCTTTTGAAGATGTGGCTATCACTCTTATCTAATTTCTCACTCTTGAGGGCCATCACAAATTCATTTATGCCTATCATCTACCTATACTTAATCATTTTAGGCACGACCATGCTTTTAGCTTCCCCTACTTTCTAGTTCACTCTTTGAGTGATTTTATCTCTTATTTTAAAAGTAGAAGGGTCAATGTCCTACTCCACCGGGGCTTTATTCTTGCTCTTGTCAAAAGAGTAGTTTGTGGATACTTACAATTCTAGTTCCCTTACTAAATCCCTAGAAGCTTATGCAGATGGGGTTGAATTAGATTCGGAGGAAGAATACTCGAGTGAAGAGTCTGATTCTCAGGAAGGTGACTTGGAGGAGGATAAAGATGGTATTGAAAATGTGGGATCCCGAGAATCTTAGGAGATGAAATCCAAGAAGGTTCCTAGTCTTTTGTTTCATACCAAAAGGTAGTCTAGTAAACAGGATTTTCGGGCTCTTGTTAATGTGCAAGTGGAACAATATTTTGAGGTTATGGGGCATGTTGGATGTGTGAAAGGGGAGAACCATCTAGCCAAGATGGTAATGGAAATTGAATAAATTAAGGGAGATCCGAGACTCACTAAGATGTTTAAATTTTATCCAATGATTTGCATAAGATGAAAGTGCAAGTTAAGGAAGTTGTTAATAATGGGAATGTAGGAGAGATCAACGTTCTAAAATCCAACTTTGGCTTCATAACCAATGAGTTGGGCCATATTCGTGCTATTCTTCACAGCTACATGGAGTGGAGTGTTGTCATAGTCAAATCAACAATGCAACATCTCCAGGACTCTAGTTTAGCTCGGTAATGCTTATAGTGATGTGGACAGCTAGGGTAGGAAAAGAAAGGTGACTCCCGAATGTCTCAACTTGGTATCTTTGGTTGGAAGCATATATGCTCTTTATAAGAAATGGGCAAAGGTAATTGGAGGTGCTTGAAAAATCCTATAAGTGATCTCGGGAGGGTTTTTATTTTATTTACTATCTTTTTTTCTTTTTGGTCATTTTTTCTATGATGTTGTTAGTTCCTTTGTGTTTTTATGTTGTTGTTGTTTAGTTACTCTTTTCTATTTCTTCTGGTAGAGATCGATTATTATGGACTTTTATAATATCTTTTCGTTGGGTATGTAATGTTCTCATCTTCTCTTTTGGAGATTTTTATTTGTCTGGATAGGGTTCCCTCAACCCTTTTTTACCTTTTATCAAAAAATAAATAAATGTTTTTATTATGTTATGAAAACCAAAAGACTTGCATGAATATGACACATCAAACAAGATTTGTTTAGTGAATCACCCACTTCACAAGGAGCACCAACACCTATAAATTTTTTTCGATATTAGTCAAAATAAAGGAATTGCATGAATATTACTCATCACAAAAGTTTTGAATGAATGATTACTCATGATATGCTTCTCACACAACTTATAGTGATCCAAGTTCAACTCCAAATACACCAAACCCTCATCAAACTTCTCTCTGTCTTCTAAGTCATTCAATCCTTCTTCTTTATGAGATTATTATATCAATTTAACTTGTTTCTCTGCTTACAAAATATCCTCATTCATTCACACACTATCCAAACTCTATTTTTATGCCTTCATACCTGATTCAAACTCACACCTAGCACACACTTTTTCCTCTCACACTACTAGTAAAAAATGAGCACATACATGTAATTTTATACTTAACATACACTTTAAGTGACCATAGTTTAGATAATACCATTCGGGTCAGTAATGGAAAACCTAAAAAACTCCTACACACTCATATATATCAACACAAATGACCCATATGTGTTAGTAATGCACCAAGATAACCAAAATACACAATTAGGCCTAATAGGCTAATTTTTCCTTTACCGAGCACTCCAAGACATCCAAGCGCTTCATCCATTTTTTTCATGCCTCTAAAGAATACAAAAGTTTCAAACACATCCTCTAAACATCCTTCAAAACTATGGGAACTATACACCATTTAATTTCTTCAAGTCACCCCTAAGTAGGATTGTTTCCTACTCAAACTTGGTACCTCCAGGAAAAAAGTCTACATCAATGAAGACCAAAACCACATCAAAAAAACTCAGCTATTTCATGTGACTACTCAATATAAATAAAATGACCATAATATCATCACTAAGAATTATAGTCCTTATGAATCAACCAACAGATTCAATAGAATAACTTCTCCTCTTTAGCAACTTGAACTACAAAACTTGAAGTGCCATGAAACTAGTTTTGGATGTTGGGCCTTCTCGAACCCTTTATTAAATCTTCAAGCTTTTTAAATGTATGTAATATGTTAAAATTTCATCCATATTTACTCTCCAATGGATATCCACATAATCAACTAAGCCAATATATTTGTCTTTCGGACCAAAGCCATGTTGTCCTAATCCGGTTAAAATACGTCAAACTGTGACCTTATTCATGCCATCTCAAATGAATTCCAAAGATCAACCAATTAATCCAAATTAATCATTGATATTCCTAAAAACCCTCCAAGGTCATCTATCATCATCACTAAGTCCACAAAATCTCAATCACTTCCATTCTCCATGGCTGCTAAAAGCTGTCCTTTTTAGCTAAAAACCAAACAAACTAATTTGACTTGTGTAATTAATCTTGAATGGCCTCACAAAGCTATGAAATCACTCAAAATATATATTATGGATCCCCTAAAACTCAAAACACAAATTTAGACATAGGGTGTAATGGGAAACCTAAGAGAAAAACATTTTTTCCAAAAAACATGTAAATCACAGGTGGACTCCATTAATTGTAAAGACCTCAAATCAACACCATCTAAAATATTTGAGAGTCCTATCACTCATACAATAATCACATTTTATGAATTAATATATTATAGGCTCAAAAAAAGAATATTTCCTCCATCACTAGTAAAATAGGGTTTCAAACTCATAAAAAGTAACTTACCTTCTTAGCAATCATTCATAAATGTTTGGACCTCATTTGATCTCATTCAAACTCTGAGATCTTATTAAATCCATGCCTCAACATGCCTGAAAGGATTAAGGTCCCATGAAAACATCACACATGCCAACTAAGGATATATTTCTCACTTCAAGCTACAAAATGCACTCTCTTGAGCTTGATATGACCAAAAAAACCCTAACTTGCAAATATTCTTCATATTAACCTGTATTTTTTCCCAAAACAGAAGGAAAACATCTATTAACATCTTTAATTATTACTTATTCATAAATATGTTTGCATATTCTTAACCACTGGGACTTTCCCAGCTAGGTCTTATGATTTAGGTATTGTTCACACCTAAACAATTAATAAACCACCATACCTATGCTTCTAAGCTCTCAAAAAGGACCTAAAAACCTTGATAAAACATGTCATATACCTCTACATGACCTCATGGTATCACATATCTCTTCAACTCACTCTCATACTTTATTAGGCCTCCAAACACCTAGACTAGGTATAGATGATCACCTTCAAACCATATTAAAACAAGTACTTGCACTCTAAGACTCACATGAGTGTCTCAAAATACTCTCCTCATACTCTCATACATTGACCATATTCCTCAAGCTATCCTTCATTCCATCCTGTCAATTTTCCCAATTCAATAGTCCTCATGATTAGTCCTATTATACCAAGTCATTCTCACCTTATTCACTCTTGCAACCATGTACTCATCATGTTGACTATGCCACACCATCACACATTGACTTAAGAATATAATATATCATCATAACACCCTATCATATCACCCTCATGCTCCTAACAAGTCACTAGCTATTCAGGAAACCATGCCTTACCAAGTGATCTCAATCATTACATCATGAACTTATTCCACACCTTTTCTTTTCATGTAATCATCATTACCAACCTTATATTTTACTCCTAAAATCACCCTTTATCATTAATGAGACTTTTACATCAATAAAAACACTAACTAACTCATGCCAACGATCTCCCTCATTGTCATTGATGGAAAAATAATCTAGTTCTTCTCCCTATTTTACATTAATGTAAAAGAACATGCCTAAGCATATATTCTTCATCTTCATTCACCTTATTTGGAGAAAATATTAGTTAGAAACATCAACCAAACTTATAAAGTAATATTACATACATGTTTTCTCTTACTTAACTTTGTTTTGGCTTCATAAGAGCACTTGATCATTATAACTCCCCATAGGAAAGGGCACACACACATGCCAAAAATCATTCTAATCATGAAAATAATTCTTAACACCTTCCTAATCCATCTAATCTTCTAACTCTCTCACACATACTTGACCATGTCTTATATGGATGGTTTGACACTTTAGCAACTAGAACCATGAAGCATCTTTTAAGACCAATTTTTCTAAACTTATCCTTTCCATAAAAGTGCACTCATCACATAAAAATTGCCTTATGACTCCCCCTGTCAACATATTATCCTCCTGTAACTTCCTAAGCAATTATAATCCTACATACCTTGCATATAATCCATAGAGATGGATTAGACATACCTGCTTATTCCTGAAGCAACACTTTAGTGCATATTGCCTTATTTTCATGCTATCATGTATGTTTGAACTTATTCCAAGATCCCTCTATAACTATAATTGATAAAAAATGATCATTCTACCTTAAAAGGTCTTCTTATTACCAAATAAACCTCCTTTATTATCAAGGATATCTCCCCCTACTTTAAGAATCCTACACAGACCTGTAGCTCATTATTGTTCAACTTCAACAATCTACAATAAGCTAGTATAATGTATTTATCCAACCATGATGTAAGAGATCAACTATACTAGTCCTACAACATACTTATATTCACATCTCAAGTGTAATATACACTCAATATCCCATATTCAATTCATGCACTCATTAAACATCTTTGATCCTTCATGCCTGAGAAAACAACATGGCATTCTTCTCCTTACTACTCTGCCATGTCATAATTTTATCCTTTTATGCATTTGCATAGTTTTCACATACCTTTATCAAGATTCAAACCTTCATTATACACCTGAGTGGACTTTCATACCTCCTTTTCACTTCATATTTCTATTTGGAGCTTAGATACAAACCTTAAGTATCCATTCATATTTTTGTAAGAAATTTTCAACTTTAAGGAATAAGCTTAGGAACATACCTTACCTCTATAAAAACTATGTGGATCATCATCAAGATGAATGTAACCTTAAAAAACATATTATCTTCCAATTTTCCTATTCAATACACCACTACATACCCCAAGAAACCATGCACATGATTGACACAATACCTAATCAGTTCTTAACCATCTCCATACAACTTCCATAATACATGAACATTATAAATCCATCTCAAGCATGTCTCAAGGACTAAAAACTCAACATAGACCATGTCAAGTAGCTCACATACCTAGGAAGCATAAACATACTTTTTCTCAGATGGTATGATCAAATCATCATACAATATGATTTTCTTCCACTTCATGAATATAGAATCCTTGCACCATAGAAGTTCCTAAAACATCCTCAAGGAAGATATAAGTCCTTTAAAAGCATAAGAAACACACCTTAACACCATGAATACACTTCTACATTATCATAATTTACATCACTCACACTCCCCATCAACACCATGCTTGATATGGATGACAATGCCTCTAGAATCTTATTATAGTCATCCTACAACATGAGGAGTCTAGAAAAACAATCTAAAGAGGATCTATGACCTATTTGACATATGTGACACACCTTTTCCTTCTTACTTCTAATATACAACCTATGCTTCTTCTTTCTTTTCTTCAACAACTTCTTTAGGTGGAATGACATGACCAACATTAGGCTCCCACATCTTGCTTTGTCTCTTCTCTTCAACTTTATGAGTTTGAAACCTCTTGATTTTTCTTAAATAACAAAGATGAGATTATCGGCAATATGACCAACCTAATTTCAATTAAAGCATATTATCTTATTCATACCTCTTGGGCCTTCTTCTCTCCAAAAATGATTGGATGACTCATATAGGTAGTATTTGGTAGTGTGTCCCTTCTCTTGATAATTGAAACAAGTAATATTCCTTGATTTCTCATCTCTACTATCCCTTCATAGATGATCATCTCTACCAAAATTTCTACACTCCTTTATTTTATGCCCAAATCCATTACAAGTATAACAATATCCATTAAAGGATCTTTCATACCTTGAAGCACTTAGTTTTCTTATGGGATTAGTCTTCACATTATCTTTGAAGTATCTCTCATTTTTCTCATATCTGGTGCTTGGAAATTCAATCTCTTTATTTAAAACAATGTATTCTTACACCACTCCTTTAATTTTGGTGTCATCCTTATATCCCAAACCAATCTTATCTCTTGCAGATAACCGATTATTTAAAATGTTGCTAATATTCTTGGTGCTCTTTTCAAATTTATGGAATGATTTAGCCTTATAAGATGACTTAAAAAACTCTACCATTAGGAACATCATATCTTCTTCAATTTTAGTAAATGTATTCTCTTTGTCTCATAGGATTGTAACCAAGAAATTTATCTTTTCTTATAAGCTCTTGCTTATCTCATCTAGCTTGATTGTTTCCGACCAACGCTTCTCTTCATGTTCATGGATCTTACCTTTATACTCTTTGACTAATTATTTCATCTTATTATTTCTATTCTCAAAATGATTTGGCTCTACTTGGACACACATGTTCTCAATTTCTATGTCATATTTTCTTCTTTTTTATCTCATAATGTATGCATGAATCACTAAACACTATGGATTTTTATTTCTTAGAGATAAAACCTCGTCACCAACATCATCATTCTCAAATTTGGAATCAGAATCCGAGACACCATCATTACTATTTGCTTCATATGAACAAGTTGTTTAATTTAAATAGAAGATATTCTTTAACTTATTCTTATTGTCAAACCTCTTAAAATTCTTCTTTCCTTTATCAAAAATGTGAGTCTTCTTTTCATGGTAATTACCATGTTCATGTTTGTAATAATCTTCATCTTTGTTCTTGTAAAGTATTTTTTAGAAAAATGACCTATTTTACCACAGTTAAAGCATTTAAAGGAAACTATTTTCTATACTTACCTAATCCAACATTGATCCTTCTAGCAATTATTTCAAATATTTCATCATAATCAATCTCAAGAGAAGCACCATCATCCTTACCCTTCTTGTTATACTTAAAATCAATCTCCTTCTTGATATGTTAGGAATCCATGATCGTCATCTCATAAGAAGTTAAGATCCCATGAAGATCATACATTAGCATGACCTTCAAATCCTTAGCTTTCTATATAGTAGACACCTTGGAATAAAAATTGGAAGTAAGAGTTATTAGTATATTTTGAACCACTACCTCTTCTTTTACTTCTTCACCTAAACCTCTCATGGAGTTGACAACTTGATCAACTCTAAGTAAATATGCAATAATTGATTCTTCTTCTCTCATATTTAGGCCTTCAAACTGATTTTTGAAAGTTTGGATCTTTTCCATCCTCACCTTGGAATATCCTTCATAGATGACTTGAATTTTCTCCCACATAGCTTTAGCTAATGTATAATGCATGACCTTCACAAGTTCTAATTCATCTAGACCACACATGATTGCATTCATTTCCTTGGAATTGTCACTACTAAGATTCTTATCTACAATGCTGGTTAGAGGAGTATGAGGAACTGTATACCCATCTAACACATATTTACAAATGTAAAACCCTAAGGACATAATGTGATTCCTCATCCTGATACTCCAAAATGCATAGTTTGTTCCATCAAACAAGGGAACCTTTGCTAGAAAAAGTGCCACTTTGTATACTCACCATTTTAGTACTTTAAAGGATCTTCTTAAAGTGATTTAACTTATTAAAAAGGACATGATAAGATACCAATTTTTGGAAGAAAAATGGACTGAGAGAACGATTGAATCATTCCTTCAAAAAAAATAACTTCAATTACTTTAGCTTATGTGAATCATTAACATTCAACCGTGCATTAGTGTGAGCTTAATAATGTGAAAATACCATTCATAATGTCATACAACAAGAGAGTAAACAAGAACACAAGATGTAATGTGGGAAAACCTCAAGGGGAATAAAACCAACTGAAACTTTTGATTATATTACACAAACTAAAATGCTTGCATGAGTATGAAACATCACACAAGATTTATTTAGTGAAGGACGCAGCTCACAAAGAGTGCCAACCCCTAGAAAATTTTGATGATATTACTAAAAAGAACTTGCATGAGTATTAAACATCACACAAGTTTCGAATGAATGATAAATAATGACATTCTACTCACACAACTAATAGTGACCTAAGTTCATCTCCAAATAGACCAAACCCTCATCAAACTTCTCTCTCTTTTAACTCGCTCAATCCTTATTTTTCATGGGCTAATTAGATTATTTTCCCTTGTTTCTCTAGTTCTAAAATATTCTCATACATTCACACACTCTCTCATATTTTTCTTGATTCCCTCATACATATTTCAAACTCACTCCTAGCTCACACTTTTTCCCTCTCACACGACTAGTCATAAATGACCACATACATGGGATTTTATACGGTACATACACCTTAAGTGACCACCTGCTGGATAAGACCATTAAGGATGGTCATTGAAAAATAAAAACTCCTAAACACTCATATAAATCAACATGAAATACCCATATGGGTCGGTAATGCACTAAGACAACCAAAATGCATAACTAGGCCTAAAAGGTAGTTTATCCTTCACCGAGAACTCCATGATCTACAAAGGATTCACCTAGCTTTGTCATTCCTCAAAATTCTCCACACATTTCAAACATGACCTCTCAACATATTTCATAATCTCAGAGAACTTTGCACCATTAAATTTCTTCAAGTCACCACCAAGTAGGATTGTTTCCTACTCAAACTTGCACATCGCAGACACCAATCTACATCAATGAAGACAAAAATCCACGTAAAAAAATCAAATATGGAATGTGACAACTCAATGGAAATTCATTGAAATAAATTTAATCACTAAGCATGCTAGACCTCATGCATTAATCAATAGAGCTAATAAAACAACTTCTCCTCTTGAATAACTTGAACTCGCCCATAAAATAGTTTTAGAAATAGGATTTTCTTGCAGCCTTGATGGAAAATTAAAGATTTATAAATACATTTAATATATTCAAATTTCATCCCTATTCACTCTACAATAGATAGCCATAATAAAAAATGCCAAGATATTGGTATTTTAGACCAATCTTTGGACCAAACCCTTGTTGTCTTGAACTAGTCAAACTAGTTATACTTGTAACCTTATTCATACCATCTCAACTAACCTCCAAATCTCAACCAATGTGTCGAACACATCATATGATGTTTCTACAACACATCCAAGGTCATCAATCATCATGACCAAGTTGACAAGTTCTCAAGCACTTCTATTCTCCATGACTGCTACATTTGTCCTTTTAGACCAAAACTAATCAACTTATTTTAACATATGTAGGTAAACAAATGGCCTCACCAACCTATAAAATATATCAAAACATGTATCATAGATCCTGTAGACACAAAATCACACACTTGGGTACATTACTAGGTCCTAATCACATACTACTATTCATATGCTTCTTATAGGAGAAAATTACTAATTGATCACTATACTTGGCCTCTTAATTTCCCTTCTAGTCTCCCTTTTGACCTTACGGACCTCTCTACCTAGTCTGACCCTTCAAAAATAACCTTTTCTTTCTCTAGACACTAGCACAAATCTAGGATACCAATGCCTAGGATCCCTTGTCCCCTTTGGGTACCCTTTACCACTTTGTATTCAGATAACTCCTTTTGGGTCCTTTCTAGCCATTGGGTATCCTTATCTCTTAGGATTCAACCTTTTAGTGATCAATTACAAAATTTGAACAAGAGAAGCATATAAATATAAAGTTATGTGACCAAATTAAAGGACCAAGCTCTAAGAATCTATATTATCACCTAAGGTTACATCTAACAAGCATTCAATAGCATCTTTTCATTCATCTAACACCATTGCAAGGGAAAAGGGATGGTTTTCTACATCATACGCATAAGAGGGAAATTCATTTTATTCCATGCACACATCTATTGCATATTTTTACATTTATCTACTTTTCTCACTATCAAATGCGACACACATAAGAGCCACCAAGGGTATGATTCCACACACACACATAGAACTACATTGGGTCTAATATATAGTACAATGATCAGTTGTAATATCACTTGATTGACAACTTAAGCACAATCCAACCCCTCATTTTGCATCTCTTATTTTTTTATGATTTGATGTTATTTTTATGTTTTTATAGGTGATCTCTTTATTCTAGTTTATGGATGACATCTAATGGAGTTATGAAACAGCCTAGGGACCAAAAATGAGGTTTTTAGATCAAGTAGCCACTCTAAAAAAGTCATCTTTCAATATTGTGTGCAAATCATGGCTCCTAGGAAGGGATCCTAGTGCCCAGGTACCCCAATACTAGTCTAGGATCCCTAGTCCCTACTTCTCTTACACTTTTTGATTTTTCTGGCTCAGGGCATGACTTCTTATGTTTCTATTCTACCAATATTCTACCTTATGACATCTCCAAGATTATTACAAAATCAGCTAAGTGTTCTAACTCCTTATTGCACTTAAGGTTTTACTTTCATTGTTTATTTCTTGAGTCATCTAGTGTACTTTACTACCATATTTTCTTGTTGTAACTAGAGATAGTCATGTTTGGCACTCTCATTCATTCATATGGTGTACTCCCCTCACCCTTTCCTAGCATATGCATTTCCACCCTATTTTCAAATTACCCACTTTCCCTCCTAAATTCATATTTTCCCGACATCCCATTTGTCACTAATATTCTTACTATTTCCTATTTTCTCCTAGTTTAATTCCCATTAATTACTATTATCCCTAATATATCCAAATGTGTATAATTATCCTAAACACCTCCTTAATCACCCCAATCAGAATCCCTTATTCATCTCATCATTACCCCTCATTTATCTTCCCTTGGATCTCGTACACCTATTTACCCTTCCTAATATTCCCTTACACCTCCCATAACACATTAAACATGCCTTACATGCGTAAAAGGCTTTTTTTTTTAATCTCTTGTCATTGGAGATTGACCTTGGTCATCGGTGACCCAAATATTTCTTATTTAATCACATTCACCCTCCTCTAAAAGGGCTAATTTTTTTGAATCTCTTATGTGGTCTGTGATTTTTGAAACTTGCATCATCATTTGAGCTCCTCCCATCAGCTAGATCACTTCATTATCCCTTTGCATGTCATTAAGAAAACTTGGAGCATAGTGGATGTTATTCAAAGATATGATTAGTGTACTTGTTTGTTCTATTTTACTAGTCTACATCCAGCCTTTTCTTGCACTTTATACTTCTTTAATTAGTCTTAGATACATTCATCTACTCATATCCTTATTCTTGATCCCATCTCTATTCTAGTCACGGTCAATCCATATCCCACACCTATTAAATAATTCTTATTCTACGTGCTATCCACTCCAATTGGCATCCTTCCTATCCCATCAACATCGTAGTTACCTTATCGACCTCTTGACATCCATTTTAGCATTTCAGGACCATATTTACCTCTATTTCTACATATGCCTACTTACCCTACACGGGTCATTATCGATCTGGCCCTTTTCCTCTTTGGGTCTCTTTTGCTTCCTACACCCATATGCCATTTCTATGTTACGATCTAGGCATTTGCGGTTATGCACCAACATCTAAGTTCTATTTCATCATGGTTCCATACAATATCTACCCCAAATCACCATCAACTATACCATTTACTCTTGGATTTCCTTCGACCTACCCTGGTTTGTTAATAATCTTATCATTTCTATTATTGGTTATCACTTCAGCTTTATCTCACTTTATTAGATTACTAATGAAGATATTGTTATCATTATATCTTTATCCCTCATTGATTATTCTCTTTTTATCATCATGTGGAATGACATCCTTTCTAGGAAAATTTTGATTCTCGGAATGACTTTGTCGATCATCCCACCATTTCTATCAATAATAATTTTTATGTTTAGTCTTATTTTTGTGAAATTTATCGATTTGCGACATGGAAGATATACTTTTATGTGTCAATACCATCTTCATCGACATCGACATTACGAGGTACCTAAACCCTCCGAATCTTCCGAAGTTAGTATGTCATCTATCATTTTGTTGGTAAGGAATGTATCTTTGGTTTCTATATTGATTCCACCAAGGTTGATTGCTTTGGTTATGCACCTGATTAGAACTACCTCTATAGGCTTGCGCATGTTGTTTCTCTAATGATATGACCTTGTTTGAAAAATTTCTAATCATGGTCTTCAATTCTTCATCTTTTTCTATTGTGCCAAAGGGTAAGATGTTGATGGAACAAACTGTGTGATTTTATCAAGAATAGGGATAGGGGCAATAGAAGGTTGGGGCACTTGTGACATTTCTGGGAACAAGGGAATAAATAGTTTAGGAGATATTTTTCCGTCTTGAATAAGACTATTTTCCACCCTTACTACAATATTATAAGTGGCTAGTAAATTCCTACCTCCCATGGATTGAATCATGACTAAGATATTGTTGTTCAATGCCTTTAGATAATATAGAAAATCATGTTGGGTTGTAGGTCTTACCACAAGAGGGATTCTGTCCCAAGTCTTCTGAAATATGATGTTGAAATCAGTCATCTGCTTGTTGGGTGCCCTCCTTGTTGTTGTTAGTTTCTCCACCAAATATAGGTGATCTGACTTATCTTCAAAATAATTGCAAATATTTTTCCCAAGCTCATCCCAAGTGGTAATAGATCCAAGTCTTAAGCCTCAATACCATTAAAGTGATTTTCCTTTGAAGATGTTGTGAGTAGCCTAACTACTACATCGTCACGTGTGATCAAATAAGGTGAACATACATTTGCTACATATTGGATATGCTCCTGGGGTGACTTGATTCTAACCAATAAAGTATGGACTACTTTTGAGTGTGCCATTTGGCATATCATGTTGCATGAATAGAAACGGGGAATTCTTTCGGTGAAGTTAATAAATTTCCTTAGTGGAGGATGTGGTTGATGTGCCATAGTAGGGCACATTGGTTATCGGTTATGAGGAGGAGTTGAATGGGCATGGTGCACTTGGAATGGAGATGTGCACGTGGGATTTATGGAATGAACTCTTCTCGGGGATAGTTAGAGGTACTCAAAATAATATTTAGCTGCTACACTTCTCCTTGTATGCACTCTTCTCATGAAATGCACTCAGGATGCTAAAACAAGATCTACAGATGTTGGGAGTCACCAGATGTGTTGAAATGATCCTCCAAAGGCTGAAATACTAAGTCCACACACCAAAACTTAGCAATATGAAATTTAAGCTTTCATTTCTTATCCCACTGGGCATGCTAGAAACTATTGGTCATCAAAATTTCACCCATGTCTTGGATATGGAAGAACCAAGTCATTTTTGACAACAATGGAACCATCCCCAAGTTGTGGGAACTTATGCAATTGGGATGAATCTCATCCAACGCTGATTCCTCTATCTAATTCTATTATTACTACTATTCCTAGTCTTTGAAAGGGAAAAATAAGCTAACAATGCCAAGGGACCACGATATAAGGATAAAATGAAAGGAAACTACACTAAAATGTGATAACACCAAAAAAAAAAAGGGATGAACAATATCTCAGTACTTAGTGAAAAGGAATGGAAATGCATGAAATAAGTCTAGCCACGTGTAACACAACTAAAATGTATTTACCATATTAGTTTCATGGAATGAAACTAGAAAGGGGACTACGCAAGGGATGTAGAATGGCACAAGGAGCATGTAATGCAAAAGAAAAGGAAAGAATAAGGAATAAAAACACATTAGGATAGATAATAGTCACAAAATAATGCTTTTATTACTTCTAAAAATGCATAGAGCTGTTATAATGGTGAGATAGGATGATATCCACATGCATGAGCTAGATCTAGAGGTTTGAAACTCGAATACAAAAATATAAAGTCCTTAGAAAAATGCATTAGGATAAAAATGTGCAACAAAGTAATAATTAGCCTAGCTCTTACATTTATAGATGAATCCATAGAAGAAGAAGAGGAGGGAAAACCCAAATTTAGAACACAACCACCAACAAGGAGTATTCAATTCATATAAATCCACCTATAAATTTGTCAAATATGTTGACCCAAGTTTATTTGGCATGTTAGATAAGGAAGGAGGGTGGATCATATCAAATCAAGTGGTTGGAGCAATCAAATCTACTCATTAATGCCAAGAAAGACATTTTTCCATTTCTCACCTACCAACTCCACCAAGAATTTGAATTTTTATGTCTAGCACTATAGCCTATGTCATCCTTTGTTAGTTGAGACTAGGCACTCACCAATTAGAGATCTACAATAAAAGATATGGTTTTCGGAGATTTCAGAGCCATTTGAGCATGCAAGACACGTGGCATGTGTAGATTGATTAAAGAAATTGGCCAACTATGCATGTAATTATTTTTTCTACCACGTGTCATTCATTTACTTGGTTGTTAGGATTTGGCACCCTCTTAGTGCACTTTGACTGGTTACATGTGGAACACTCAAGCATGTCAGAGAATGATGTAGCGTGGAAAGACACAAAAGAGGGCACAAAGGTATACGCATGGAAGAATGAGGTGTGGGAAGAAGGCATAAGGAAGGAATGCACAATGCACATGAGGGGAAATAGGGAAAATAGGTGGGATAAGAACACAAAGACAAGGCACAATTATTACAAGGTAATGTGTGGGGCGTGAGGAAAGGGACGTATAGGGATAATAAGGATGACTAATTTTGGAGCAATTACTAGGAACGCGTATACGGGATGGACGAAATTTTGAGAGGAAAGTGGAAGCACAGGGAATGCATGCAAGGGGAAGATGGAACAAAGAGGAAAAGGAAAAGGAAGGGAATAAGGGGAACTACACAAGGGCATGTGAGGAAAATAAGGGAGACACACAAGGAAATGCAATCATGACAATTTTCCAAGTGAACTTGAGTGTTTGTAACCTTGCAATGAAGAGATCATAGCTAGAAATTGTATATGAGTTACCCAAATAACTCGGGATAATTTTTTGATAACATAGCCTTAGAAAGACCATTTCCTAGGTCCCTTCTAAGCATTTTTACTTTCTTTTTCACACCTTTTCTAAATAATCAATATTAAATAAAGTTGTGTTATTGTAATTAATCAGCATAGGATTTAGGCTTCTTGTTTCATGCCCATTCTTACTCGGTCACAAATAAGAAAAATGGAACAAGCTTCTTCATCCAACATTCCTTCCTCTCGCCTCTCTTTCTATGTAGATGTCATTCCCTTCGTTGTCTCTTCCTTTTTTGTTACCCACTCAACAATTTCTACCATCCATTCTAATGCGCCACCCTTGGTTCATGCCCATTCTCATGTTGATACCAATCCCTTCATCTAGCACCATTCAATTTGTTCTAGACCAAATAATCCCCCATAAACTACTTCTGTTGAAACCATTGGGCCCCTTGTTATGCCCTGGATGCATGGAGTTACAAGAACTCCTAGACACTAACCTTGTCACCCTCCATGACTACCTCATCCATAAATCAACTCATATTCTCATAAAGGGACCTCCTCTTTACTATATTTATGCCTACCACTCCCTTCTTGAGTCCACTTAGGTTCTCGCCTCCCATCTTGCCATATTTTTCCCTCGAGCAATGAGTGAGTTCACCGTGGCCCAACATGAGCATGCCTTTTATGAATCTTCCAATCACCAATATACTAAATTGGTGGTCCCCATCCCATATGGTTTACCTTGTATCAACACAATATTTTAATCCCCTATGCCCATCACATCCTTGCCCATTGTAGTTATTGATGCCCTTACTCACCTCTTCTTCTCGAATCCACCTTCCTCCTACATCCGAGAAAACTCTTTAGAATTTGTGCCTCATTATTACATCCCAAATTCATGCTAATGTTGTCTCTTCATAACCAATTCCTTCAAAATCTACTCAAAAATCAGCCCCCTCCTCATACTACTTTCCAGCATGTTCTATCATCAACTCATCCATACATGTCAAATCCCTCATCATTATACTCACCCTCGCCTAACCCCTTGTCATACATTAAAAACCCCTCAATCTTTTACTTATAGTTATGTTCCTTTTTAGTAGTCCATTTCTTAACCTATCCAATATCAACCTATCACTTATTCCCCTCCTTATCAACCATATCCTTATGCTCCTACCTATCCTCAACATTATTAGGCCCAACCTCAATCTAACTAACCCAATTCCTACATCCAATAACTTCATCCTTGAACATCTCTTCCACATAATTCGAAAGACCCCACGAAAATATTTTTAAGTAGACTAGCTAACTTAGAAACTATTACTTTTCACCCCAAGATCTCATTTACATACAAATCAATTTGTAATGATTCCATCCACCCTTCTGTCCCCATCAAAATTACCCTCCCCATTGGGAACTTCCTAGTTCATATAAATTCAATAGAAAAGAGGATCCTCAATAACACCTTTGAGCTTTCAGATTTACATGTTATCTCATAGCCCACAATCAAGATCTCATGTTTAGAACATTCCCCATGTTATTATCTAACCCCACCTTGGATTGGTATAAAGGAATCCCCCAACAATCCATTTTCTCCTTCACAAAACTTTCCCAACTCTTTCTATAACCTTTCTTGATCAACATTTCTCAAAAAATAACTATCACTCGATCAATATGCTATTAGAAATTTTGAGGATGAATCCATCTCATATTTCATTATAAGGTGGTGTGTCATCATCAACTAACTATCCTTTTCTATCCCTCGAAAGAGATTATTGAGCTCTTTTATCTATCTTGTGCCAAACACATTTCTTCCACCCTTCAGATTCAATCCTTTCAAATCTTTGAAGAAGATTTTACCATGGCTCGTAAATTAGAACTTTGTGCCCTTGAGCAAGGCCATGTTAAAATTAGATCTAATAAACCTAAGATATATTTCACCAAATCCTCCTCTTATTCTCATCAAGATAAATCCAAGGGTGTGGAACGTGCACTTTTCATCAAGTCCTCTTGTACTTCTACCCGTAATACCGATTTTTCACAATGAGCTCCTCTTCCTACCCCAAACTATACCCATCTCGGGGAGTCTTATAGTTCCATTTTTGATAAGCTTATGGCTTCCAATCTCATCCAACTCCCTCTAATTTGGCCCTTAGATGAATCATGGCCTAGGATAGCTTGGTATTGTTAGGATACCTATTGCAAGCGTCATTGAGTCTACAGGAGCAACATTAAAATTTTCATACCAATAAGGACCTCATTTAGTGACTTATCAACCAAGGGGACCTTGAAGTTAGTAATCCTAATTCCCCTCCTAATCAAATGTTTGATGTCTTTAAACATACTTTTCCCGATCACCCACCTACTAGCCAAACAACTCCTTCTACATCCCGAAACTCAATGATCATACTAGTAGTACTATAAGTCAAGTATATGCATCATCCTTCTTAACCACTTCATTAGTCACATCCACTTCTACTCCATAGCCCATTGTATCTACAGCTATCATCCCTACATCTACTACATCTGATCCCACTACTCTCACGTCTATCATACCTCTTTCCCCTTTTACCTATGCCTATTATGCCTATCTCCACATTAGATTCCTTTTCCACCTCTCCTCTATACCATCTACCACACCTACTACTTATACCCCTATCTTAACCACCCCCTATAACTACATCCAATCCTACGCCAACTCCTATGTCGAAACCTTCCTTGAAACTCATCAAAATTATGTCTCTATTTTAACCCTCTCATCTATATCTAAACCATCTTCTATCATATCAACATCCCCATCATTTCCTAGTGAGCACACTTTACCACCAATATTAAACTCCTTGTCATCCACATTTCCAAGTTCCACCTTATTGAGATTATTGTCATCCCCATCAAGAGTAAACATCCACAACATAAACCTAATAATCTTGGTGCACCTATCCAAAAATAACTTACCCATCTGCCTAAAAATTGGAGTTTCCCCTTCTTAAACCTCCTCAATCCCAACCATCTAGTGTCCAAACATCCATCTTGGGGCTCCCTCCTTCACTTTTAGGACCTGGCCCTTCATCCAAAGCACCCATCATCACTCAATAAAAATATAATTCCACCACCAATCCTTCTAAAACTACATCAAACCCACCTATCCCTCATCCTTCCAAATAATCCATTCCTTTTTCTTCTAATTCATCATCAAAAATATCATCCATCCCTTCACCCCGATCCCCATCAACATACACCCTTCTTTCCAGACCAAAATCTAGACCCAAGACTCCTATCCAACTTCATAAGAACAAGACCCCTCCTCTATCCCCATCCGCTTCTTCTAAATCAAGCCCATCCCAAATTCCTAAGACTTCATCCTCCAAAACATCCATTGAATCTTATAGCAAGATCTTTTAGCATATTCTCCATGCACCTCTGTAACCCTTCCACCTATTAAATTGTTTGATCCCACATGGGAAAAAAACCACATGGTTTGGTCTTAATGTTGTTTTTTTCCTTACCATCGTGTTCGAGGCCATACTACCAAATGTTGTAAATCCCTCCACATCCTTATCGATAGTATTATGGAAGAGGATGATCTTCTTATTGAAGAAGAATACACCCTTCCATCCCCCATCCCATCCTCATCCAAATAAAATATTCCAACCAAATCCAAGACATCTAAATCCTCCTTCATTGATATCCCACCTCCATCTTCCCTCTTCCAAAGATAACCCTCCTCTTTACATAGATGTTATTTGTATTACCACTAAGTCTCTCCTTATGATGCCCAACCATTTACCTCATCCAAATCAAAAGTCTTCATTAGTTATCCTACCAAAGTGAGCCTTCCACACATCCATTACCTTTTCCCCTTCTTCTTATAATGCTAAGGTTCCTATCCTAGTTGTGCCCCATCCTACCTCCATCGAAAATTACATCGTAAAGAAATTACACAAAGCACCTATTAAGATTTCCCTTTACAAGCTCATCAAAATATCCCCCAACCATAAATAGGATTTTATTCAATCTTTAAAGTGCGTCCCAAGATCATTTGATGAGCCCCAACCCATAACAACCCTTATTGCAGCTCTTGCAACTTCCGCTACCATATCCTTCGAGGATTATGAAATCCTGACATTCTTCCTAAGACCATAATATATATATATATATATATATATATATATATATATCTTCATCACATGTTTTATTAATGATACCTTGATCCATCAATCCATGATTTAAAATGGTGCTAGTATCAACATCATCTCTTCCCATACCTTTAATTCGCTTAAACTCCCTCACATCATTATTTTTGAGTCTCCTATCATTCTTGGCACTTTTAATGATGATGTCTCCCCATCTTTGGGCACAATTATCCTTCCCATCTATTTAGACCATAAAATCCTTCATGATATCTTCTACATTATAGAAGGGGAGTTTGAGTATAATTTATTTCTTGGATGCCCTTAGATTTGTGTCTTGTATCATGTCCCATCCACCCTCCACCTTTGTATTAAATATTAACATAAAGGGAAGATTCATACTATCCCTACTAATCACACTCCCTTTAAAGCATGTCACATGAACTACCATCCAAACAATGTGCTTATCCCTAAGAAATAATCTTCTTCCAAGGCTTCAACAAGTTATTTTATGCCTACATCTAAGTTACCCCATAATGAATCTTTTGATGATGTGATACAACACCTTGCCCTTCGGGAGTATCAACTCCTCGCTATTAATTCCATCCCTTTTCTAAATTTCCTTGGTCATCCCGACAAGGACCCTATGTATCAATCCAATGTTAGAGATGTTATCTTGTTTAGTCCCCCTTTCTCAAAACCAACATTTTCTATGATGGATTTAATCACCCTTCTTCTCATGTTGGTGATCGCTCTCATGTCAAACTATACACTAAAGATTTCAGTTTCCTCTCTAACAAATCCATTTTCTATATCTAACTTTATTGTTGTGAGTGGAAGGGATATGATCTAGGACGTTATGAGCAGGGTATTTATGATCTTGTCCATAAAAATCCCATGAACCATGTGAGAAGTTTGGCTTGGGATACAAAATCCCTCTGTTACTCCTCCATGTACTTCTTCTTTTTCTCATATCGACATTGATCCAACTCCTCTTTCTCCATCCGACTATCTCATGGACCTAGATGATACTATGTCTATCCCGTCTAAATTTTTTTAGTCTCCACCATTTCCCACGAACTGTTCACCTATCAAAGTTGAAAAATAAATGCTATATTTTTATCTTAAATACCTTGAAATGATAGGGGAGGACTCCCCTACCATTGATATCCTCCAATGTAGTGATGAATACTCCATATTTTATTAGATGGGGGTCGAGGATTCTCGTATCCAAAACTCCTTTCCTCCTAATACTTCCACCCTCCTCAATAAATCTACCATCAACATAAACATAGGGACTCCCCAAGAGCTCTGCATCCTCAAGCTTAGCCAATCTCTTGATCCTCAAGATCTCAGAGTCTTTACTTCCTTCTTGTCCAAGCATAGCCAGGATTTCAAATAGTGATACTTCGACATGTCAGGTCTCGATCCCTCCATCGTCGTCCATAACATTATCACTGTCCTTGACACCAAACCTATCAAATAGAAGTTGCACCATATGAATCCTTATGATTCCCTTATTTTCAAAGAAGATATACAATGTGTTCTCTCTAATAACTTCATCCAACCTATTAATTATCCGTAATGGGTCTTGAATATTGTACCTATTTCCAAATATTCTAAAAATAGCATTTGTACCAATTTCTAAGATTTGAATCTCACTTTTCCTAAACATGAATTTCCTCTTCCAAAAATTTACTAGCTCATCAACCTCACGGCTGACCATGAGAAGTTCTCTCTTATGGATGGTTTTTCTAGTTGCAATCAAATTCTTATTGCCCTAAAATACCAACATAAAAATTATTTCATCACCCCTTGGTGAACTTTCTTTTACAACATCATGTATTTCAGGTTGAAAAATCTTCAGCCACTTACTAATGCACAATGAACTATATCTTCCATGACCTTATCCATAAAATTGAGGACTATGTCTATGATCTCTTGGGTAAATCCAAATTTCATCTAGATGGGTTTTTTTTTCCTTGAGGTCCTATTTGAGCATCTTATCTACTTCCTTCTTCACCTCAATCCATCCAATTCTATATATGGGGTACTAAGTTATAAACTCCTTGGTTTCATTGTGCCCATTAGGGTATTGAATTTTACCCCCAAAATTAAGCTCATCATTGAAATGCCTCCCCTTCTAACCTCAATAAACTTCACGCCTTCAAGGTTGACTTCAATCAATCATTTGCTTCATTTCACATCTCTCGAGATCATTGTCAACCCTTTCATCACTTTATCCTTGAAGGCATCCATTTCAAATGGGATGCCAACTTTCAAAATTCCTTTGATGATATAAAGAAATATCTTCTCACCCTAGCTATTCTCAAATCTCCACATGAGGGGGAGGATTTCTATCTCTATATCTCTACCTCATATCGTGCTCTAGGTGCAATATTGGTACATTGCAATAAACAAGGTAGGGAATAGGATGTCTATTATATCAGTCATACACTTCCCGACTATGATAACCACTACACCAAAGATGAAAAGTTATGTTTCTCTCTCTTCTTTGCTACTTCTAAACCTCATCATTACCTTAACCATAAAACCTTCATCGTTGCCGCGATTCCACATTCTTAATATTATGCATACCAAACCCTATCATAGTGACCTGTATCACTCAATGGCTCATGCTCATGATAGAATTTGACCTAGATTTCATCTCCAAAAAATCCATTAAGGGCTAGGCTATTTTCAATCAACTACCCGAGGCCCCTCTTTTTGATAATCAACTCCCTCATGAAAATTGTCCTAAAGAATCTATATTTTCTCTTGATCACAAGTTCTCTCCTCATAATATGATACTTTTATTAGATGTGTCCAAGGGGGAGTAATGGTGTCATTATCATTCCTCCTTTAGGCACTCTCATCCCTATTTATCAAAAAAATAACTTTGAATGCACTAACAATATGGTTGAGTATGAAGCCGTCTTCTTAGGACTTGAAACTATTATTATGCTTGGAAACCAAATTATTTATATCTATGGATATTCCCATCTCATCGTCAATCAAGTCATAAGAACCTATCAATGTAAAAATGACATCCTTAAAAAATATAGGGATATTTTTATCTTTCTCCTTGAAGCATTTGACTCCTATACCATATAAGATAACCCACATTCATCCAATAATTTTGCTGACACTATGTCTTCACTTGCATCCCTTATCCCATAGAATATGGAAGAATCAAAGCTCTCTGTCATTTTTCAAAGTATCTCGATAAGTCATACCACGTTCATGAGCTTCATCAAATCAATCATATCAATACAAATCCATCTAATATTTGGTACTCTCAAATCTTTGACTACCTATCCCAACATAAAGTCACACATGACACGTCCAAAAATGGTATAAGGTCCTTCCTTCAACATGCAACCTGGTATGTTATCCTTTGTGGCATGCTTTACAAATGTAGGTTCCACAACATTCTCTTATGTTTTCTTAATCCTTTGAAATCTACCTGTGTTATTCAAGAGGTCCACCACAACATTTTTGGGGACAGTTCAACATCTTGGCTATCACTAAGTGCATCTTTTTCTTGGGCTATTAGTGGCCTACCCTCAACCAAGACTATTATGAGTATGTCAAAAGTGCATTAAGTATAAACAATATTCCAACCTTATTTGCATCCCTATCCGTGCTCTACATCCGGCCCAGACCCATGGCCCTTCTTACAATGGGGAATTGACCTCATTGGTGTTATCAATTTTCTCTATTCTCAACTATACCATTCTATCATCACCACTACCAAATATTTAACCAAATGGGTGGAATCCATTCCACTCACATCTAGTAAAGATAACCAAATCAAAAATTCATCTATCAACACATCATCTACCGCTTTGATGTTCCTCACAAGCTCATCATGGAAAATAAAAATTCCTTAATAAAAATACCTTAAGAAGATTTGTGACTCCTTTAACATCAAGCTTATCTTATCTTCTCCTTACTATCCCTAGGCTAACAGTAGTGGTGAAGCCTCAAAAATACCCTTCATAACATTTTTTCTAATACTATTGACAGATGGATCGCGATTGGAATCTTCACCACATCCCATATCATTTATACCTACCATGTTTCTTAATCCATCGTCGATGACTTAGTAAGGTCACCGCAATCGGGCCTAGAAAATACATTAACCCCAAAACTTAGAAAACTGCATAAATTAAAGAAAAAATGAAAATGCTTTACGAACAAGCTAGAGTTTTGGCACTCACCATCCCGTAAGCCCTACAGAAATTTCTCACAACTCCTCGACCTCTATTTATCTCACATAATAACTTTCCTTTATAGCTCATAGTTTTTTATCGTCACTTCATAGTGTGCAAATGAGCTTATTCGACCAATCCATTAGCTTATATAGACCACCAACCCTGGTTGCCACCAACCCCCTTTGGGTTTCTATTATTTCTCCGTGGTCATCGCCGATCCATCTAGGTCACCATCAACTCGACCTTATTTTTTCACCATTTTCCCTTTTTCATCATCTCCACCATCAAACCATCTTTTCTTCTATTCTATTTCTAGTGTGTCACCCATAACACACTATTCATTGTCATATCCATCTTTTTGTATCATATTTCCCTTATGGATATCTTTGTGTCCTTTGTTGGGGCACCATTTTTATCTTCATCTTAGTCTTCCTGGATGGATTTTCTACTTGATTCATCATGTATGAAGGATATCAAATTATTATGCACACATTCGTTTACACATGATGACCACCTCCGACCCTTTGGTCCCACATATTACATATCTATTTTGAGTAGAATCCCATTGGATTACTTCCATTTTGTAGTGGTTTTTAGGTGGCTCACAAGTTTGTAGGAAATTTCAATCGTCTCTGTTGAGGTCATACTTTGTCCCCTTCCAAAGTGATTCCTAAAATTTCCACCATGTTTTAATCCTTATGTTATCTTGAATCCTTCCTACCTCAAGAATCATCCCTCATCTTCTTTTTTCCTCATCCTTTCCTACCTTCCTTTTTCATCTATCTCTTTCAAAACAATGATTAGTTACCTTGCATGTCACCAATCCCTAGTTTAAGGGGGAACACCTTATAAGTTAATCCTTTCCTCATCAATTACCTTTCCTATCTCTTCTAATTTTTGTCTCACAATTTTCTATCACAAACCCCTCAACAAAAAGGAATACAATGTATACACTCATTTTTGGCACTCTCATGCCTTCACATTGCGTATGCCCCTCACCCTTTCCTAGTGCACTCATTTCCATCTTATTTTTGAATTACCCACTTTCCCTCCTAAATTCATATTTTTCCCCACATCCCATTTGTCCTAATATTCTCCATATTTCCTATTTTCCCCTATTTCAATTCCCATTAATCATTATTATCCCTAATCTACCCTAATCCATTTAATTATCCTAAACCCCATCCTAATCACCCCCATCGTATTCCCTTATTCCTCTCATCATTACCCCTCATTTAACTCCTCCCTAGGATTCCCTACACCCATTTACCCTTCCTAAGATTCCTTACACCTCCCATAACCCATTAAACACACCTTACATGCGTACATGGCTAAAAATAGCCTCGATAACCATTATTTTCTTGTTACCACTCAGCCAAGATCATTCTAACATCTCTTAAAATACTTCCTACCCCATTCACCGGTGGTTGACCTTGGTCGTCAAGTGACCCAACCCTATCTTATTTAATCACATTCACCCCTTCTCTCAAAGGGCTGAAAATTTTCAAATGTCTTGCGTGCTCTATGATTTATAAGTCTTGCATCTTTGTTGGATCTCATACTATTGTTTAGGTCAATTCATTATTCCTTTTTATTCCATTAATAAATCTTGGAGCATAGTGGATATTATTTGGAGATATCATCCGTGCATGTGTTTGTTCTGCTTTTTTACAGTTTGCGTGTCTTTATCAAGCTGTTATCCAAAATGTACCCCTTGCTCATTTTGTGGCTAACTCTTTTCATTCTTCCCTCTCTTATGCCTCAGTCATAAATTTTTTCTTTTCGGGGACTCAAAACTTTCTGGAAATGGCACCATTGGATAGAAATCTTTCTCATCTTTCCAGAAAGGTAAATGTTTCCTCCTAACTCCATGTATTTTTGAAGTTATGGCTCGGCGGAGTTTTTGTGGGAAATTTTCCCCTGAAAGGCCCGCAGCCAATGAGATGTTGCCACGTGCCCAAGGAAGTGGTGGGGGTCGGAGGAAAACTTGGAATTTTCACCAAGTGTTTGGAAAATTTTTCAAAGGAAGGTTTTCCTGCGCAGCCTTCCTATGAATCGAATACGCCACGTGTCCAGGGGAAAAAATTGAAAAAATGACTAAGTGTTGGTGCAGGGAGAATTTTAATGAAGAAGGCCCATGCCCAATCATATTGTGCCATGTGTCCTATGGCACCGGACCGGCGGAGTGCGGAGGAAAGGTTAAAATTTTGGTGAAGTGTTTTGCCAAATTTCAGAAAGGAAATTTTTGTCCATTGCCTCGTCGACCAAACAGTGAAGGCCACGTGTCCTTAGTCCCCAGACCGGCAGAGCACAAGGGGATCTTGGGAAATTTTCCCAAAGTGTTGGCGCAAAAGTAAAAATGTTTGTGGAGGGCCCCGGCTAATCAAATGATGCCACGTGTCTCGGACCAGCGGGAGGTGGGGAGAAATTGAGAAAAATTTCCCAAGGGAAAACAAAGGAAATTTAAAAGGAAAATCCCACCCCCCAAAATGCGAGCCAATGGAATTATGCCACATGTCCATGTGGCGGCAAAAATAGAGGACAGGCCCGCAAGGAAAATTCGAAGGGGAAAGCCTGCATCCAATGGGGTTTTGCCACATGTCTAGGTCAAAAATGGTTAGAAAGGTGATGGAGAAATCTTGGGGGAAATGCCCGCATCCAATCACCTGTTGCCACGTGTCCTCAACTCATCGGCCCGGTGGGGATTTTTTGAAAAATTTTCCAAAGGGAAAAACAAAGAAAAATGAAGCAGGAAAGGCTCACGCACAATCAAAGCATGCCATGTGGCACTCGGAATGGCAGAAGGTGGGGAATTTTTTTGAAAATTTTCCAAATGACCAAAAAGTGAAAAATTTAAAAAATTTTGCCCGCCAATCTTTGCCCTAAAACTTCAAACGGCCATATCTTTCGATGTAGAGCTCGCTTTTCACGTTCTTTATATCAATGGAAAGATGGTGAAATTATCTATAATATTTTGGGGTAATTTTTTCATTTTGATGGAGTTTGGAGAGATAAAATCAAAAAAATCCTTTGGCACATGGTCATGGACAGAAATAACATTTCAACCACTCGCTTTTAATGAAGAATGGCTTGTATTCTCTCCCCAAAGATGGCTAAAAATGTCGAGGGATGGGCCTGTAAGGATGCCTATGCTATTTTTATTGTGTTTTTGTCAATGGTTGAATCTTCCCCACATTTTCCCGTGTTTCTCTCTCCTAAAGTCGTTGCTTGCACTGTAAAAGCCAGAATGGGTTCATTTTTGCAAAGAGACACTTTTTCAGCTCTGCAACTTTCCTTTTTCTTCCTCTTTGGTAGAATTTGTGAAAATTTTTACCTTTCCATGTAATACAGCACCCCTTTTTCCTCTTGATCACTGTAATGCATTGTATTGGATCTGAAATGTTAATATATGTTCTGTGATTAAAATCCCTCAATCCTTTCATATATCTATCATTGTTTTCCTGATCTTTCATTACATTTTGAGCAATTTGTGCATGCTTTGTGTTGTGTTCTCTTATGGATTGTGTATGTATTACAGTATCAGGTGTCTACAACTCCTTTGGTGCATCACTTCATTAGCATTAGCTTCATTTTCTTGCATTCCCTATCTTTGTCCCCTTGGAATTTAGAGTAGGAACTAGGAATTCAAACCTCTGCAACTTGTAAGTGACATATCTAATCAGAGGAGTTTGAGGAACCAACCTCTAATCTAGAGATTCCTCTCCCATTTTTACAAGTCCCACACTTGGGGAGAGGATTCAATGTTGTGCAATCACACTGGATGTTTAAGATGTCAAACTAGAAGTCTGATCAACATCCAGGGGTGTTGCTGATTTGCAACAACACGAGCCTTGTATTGCACTTCAACCTTCTTTAATCAGTCCTCAGATCCATTCATCCACTCATATCCTTATAATATATCCCATCTTTATTCTAGTCACCTTTGTTAACTAGACCTTATTATCATCGACCCATATCCCACATCCATTAAACCATGCTTATTTTTATTCCCTATCCACTTTTTTAGAATCATTCTTATACCATAAGCATCCTAGTTACATTATTAAACTTATTTCATCCATTTTAGCATTTCAAGACCATATTTCCCTCTATTTCTACATATTACTATTGACCCTTCATAGGTTTCCACCGACTTACCCCTTTGCCTCTTCAGTCTACCACTTCCTAAACCCATCTTCCTTATTTATGTTCTCGATCTAGGTTTCTACATTTATACACCGAAATTTCAGTTATATTTCTCATAGTAGAGACCACCTCTACCCTAGTTACCATCAATCGTACCATTTTATTTTGGGTCTCCATTGACCCGCCTAGTTTTTTCATACTTGTAGCATTTCTACTATCGCTTAACACTCCATTTTATCTTTTTTATTGGATTAAAAATGTCGATCATGTTATGAATATATCTTTATTGTTAATCAATTATTCTCTTGTTATTATCAAGTGGGATGAAATCCTTTCTAGGAATATTTTTCTTCTCAAAACTGAATTTTCAGAAGCCCACCATATCTATCACTAACCCTTTTTGTGTTTATTATTCATTGTTGTTTAGGATGTCAATTTGTAGCAGGGGAATATATAATTTTGTGTGATTGTATGATCTTTATCGCTATTCACATTAGGATGTCCCTAAACCCTCCCATCTTCCGAGGTTTCTTTATTTCTAGTTTAATCTTTACTAATTTGAACCAGAAGCATGAAATCCGATAAAATTTAACATATATTAGTATTTAAAAAATTACTCTATATACAATAGTTTATTTTTGTTATATCATTCGGTAAACCTAACTCACGAATATGCTTAGATCCCCATCTTTCTTCTATCATGGTCCATTAATTTCCTCAAATTCCTTTTTCTTTGTTATTTAAAATGCATCTCACTATCGAATATTATATAAAAATCCTTAGACTTTGTTGACCTTAAACCTTTACATAAGTGTGAGATTTAAGAATTTCAACCTATTATTAGTGATGTATGCAGGAAAAGGATACTATTCTAAATTATGAATAGAAAGAATGTAAACACACATAACAAAATTTTCTCTAGAACCTCAATATTTATTCATATTTCAATATTCATTACACTAGTCTCAATTACATATTTAGATTTTCAATATTCCATCCCTCTATCTCTTAAATATGTATAACTCTTATATTGCATTCACTTTCTATCTCTTGTGATGCTCACATATACATTCGATTAATTACAATAAATATACACAATAAAAACTAGTCCAAGAGTTGCTTCTTTTGATTCGCACCTCTATTGTCTTAAGTCTCGTATTTTCTTGACTTTTCTTTGTTCAGTGGCTTAGTGTCAGATTCCTATAGTGTAACATGAATTTCTTCATTATCTTGCATCTTTTCTAATGCACCATGACTTTTTCAATACACCAGGGCTTTCCTCCTGTTTCCCATGAATTATTCCAATCTTGCAACTTCTTCCTAACTTCGGTGGCTATCTCCTTCTCTCTACAAATATTTGAAAATATTATAAAGAACCTTGTCAAAAGACTTCATGTGTCTTCCTAAACATACGTGACCACACAAAATAATTCCTATCTTTGATCTTCTATCCGATGACCCTAGCCTTCATGATCCTCCATCTAATCAACCCATATTGGAGCCAATTCAATCTTTTCATTCTTTATTTTATGAAAAATTTCATGTTATGGAATCCATGATCATATCTCTAAAATCTGAAATCTAACAGCTCAAATATGCTTCTCATGCTCATGATAGTTCTTCACATTTTCATTCTATGACTTCTACATGTGCTCATATCAGTGAGCCTAAAGGCGTACCATTACCAAATCCTCTCACCTTAATTCAAAATAGTAAGCAACATGATATTTTTATTGTATTCATTAGTCATCAATTGATCACCCTTATTTAATTCTTTAGTCATCAATTGATCACTTTACCATCTACTCAGAGATATCCTCCTTACCGACTTGTAAAATATTAAGCTCTTCCACATTACAACTATCATCGAATCAATATACCTAATGACAATGACTATTATGCTTTAAAAAAAAGAATCATACATCTTGAGCATCAAGGGTTTATCTCATTCACTGCACAACATTATGTTACATGCCCATCTATAAATGTTGCATCTAAATCAGGTCCTAAATCCACTCCTATGGCTATTAAGCATCATGCTATCACTTCTAAGGTTCCTTCTTTGGCCAGTCAAGTGTCACCTATTCAATCCACTCAACCTCCTCTTAAGGATGGTCCACTCAAGTTATCTATGAAATTACCAAGTCAAACTAAGAAATCACCTCTCAAGGAATGATCTCCATCACCTCCTCCTGCTAAGTCATCTATAGTATTACCAAGTCAATATAATAAACCTCATTTATAACTCAGTTCAACTTGGTCTCCACTCAAGTCTTCCACAACATCATAAGATGAGTCAACATCATGTAAGGTCTCTCCCCAATCTCCACTTCCATGTCCAATCACTTTTTTCAAGGAAACTACTCCTTACATTAATTCCTTAGCATTATTGAATCGATACACATCATTTACTCACATAGTTGGGGGCATCATGTTTATTATTTTCCATCCATCTAACATCACCAATTAGATATTATTTAATACCATTATGTTATTATTATCACCAAATGACAAAGCACCCCTATGTTTATACAAGTACATATATTTAAACTCACGGTGTGATTGGATAACATGGGTACTATCTCCAAGTTGTGGGACTTGCTACTTGAGATAGACCTCTAGAGAAAGCTGGTTCTTGCTCCTAAACTACCTGCCACAATCTACTCTAATGCAAGGTAAACTAACTATTCTAATTTAACTTTCCAAGGGAGCAGGGAGAGAGAATGCATAAAATGAAAGCCTACACTAAAGTGGTGATACACCAGAAAAGGAGGGTGTGTGAGAGTATCCTTTCAATGTGTGAGATACAGAAGCAAAGTGCACACTAGAAGTGGTGATGACAGTTCTCCACGATCTAGCAAAAATGCATTCACAACAACATTTCAAACATACACAATGATAATAGATTCCTACATGAACATAAAGTAGACACAATATTCTTGTAATCAAGATTGGAGGGGCAAGAAGAATGCAAGAAAACACAGCAGGGGAAGATACATCCACAAACTTGTATTTTATTGCTTCATGATATGCACAGTTCAATCTATTACAAGATAAGGGCCTAGATCACCATGCAAGGAGTCCACTACAAGGGCCTGCAGAACATTGGCTTCACAAATTGATTTTGACAGAGATTTTTTATCTAAAAATTCCCCCCTTACAATGAGCCCAACACTCTAATTTATAGAAAAAATGAGAAGAGAGAGAAGGGAAAATGGAAATCCTGAAATCTATCCTTCAACCACTTGTAAGAGGTATTAAATGGAGTAAAATGATTGTATATTACTTGTAAAAGGTAGAAAAGAAAGAATGGTGACCATGCCTCTTAATTGCACTCCCAACTACCAAATAAAACAATGTTATGAACCCTGCCACGTTTTTATGAAAAATCCCCATCGATTTCTCATCAAATCTAGAATTTCTTGATTGTTGTGCATCGGGCTCAGATCCAAAATTCCAACGGTACCAATTTTGTGTGATTTCGTTGAGAAATACAAAAGTTATGGCCTTCTGAGTGCGGGCAGCTATTTTGGGTCTGGCAGGCATTTTCTGTCATTTGACGGGAATGAGCATTAACTGACTAGAGCTGAATATGTTTATTTTATTTAAATATATCTACCCTCATTAAAAATAAGAAATCCAGTTTTTTTGGTGTAGAGAACGTCATGCTCATTCCAGAAAGTCCAATTTTGTGAAAATCGAGCTCAAAGTCAAAAGTTATGGCCGTTTGAAGTTCACGGGTCAAACGTTGACTTTTCTTCTTTGCTGCAGCTATTTCAGCAAAATCGGGTCCACGTGTCCTAGCTGTCTCGAATGAATTCTCCCACATCGGCTGATTCAGGCTTCCTTGTCCCCTTTTGTGGATTTTTTTGCATTTGCGCATCCTACGCGTCCCCGCGCGTACTTTTGTCCCGGCTGTCCCGGACGAAAATCTCCGCACTGCCCACAATAGACCGTCTTGCGGAAAATCGGCTGATTCGCGCCCCAGCGTGTTTTTTTTTCCTGGCTATCCCAAACCACGTGAAACAAAAAAACTTGACGATTTTTATTGCCTGCGACCGTTTCACCTTTTCGTGTCCCACGTGTCCCGACGCCCCACTGTCCTTCTGGATCGCCCGGGACAAAAATGTCCAACTTAGCCAATTTTCTTCCTTTTTTTGGTCCCAAACTTGGTACGATGAACCTCGGTACGACCCACACTAGTACGATCCGCACCCTTCAGACCCAAAATGCTTTAAAACAGTCCTATAACCTTATCTTTTGTATTTTTTCCATTTTTCTAACTCGTTGGGATTTTTTCTTGAATGGGAGAGTTAGAGAGAAGCCGATGGGGCCCCAAAAACACAATTTCGGCCTAGAATCAATCTATTTTTTTGGGGCTGAAGAATTTGATGCATGTTATCAAAATTACCTCAAGGGGTGAATTTTGGATAACAGCTTATGGCTTTCATATTTTCATATCTTTGAGTGATATTACACAAATTGATAAACTATCAGTATCATCATTACCCTATGATGCACTCTTGTGATAAGGTTCACACTTTACTATTGAGGGCATACTATACACATGAATGTCACACACTACACATTTCACATTTACAACACCTTCTTCTACACAACGCACATCCTACACATCTTCAACACCTTATTCTTACATATACTATACATCTTACGTTATTTTTCTTTGTACACATTACACATCTTACGCCTCTACATCATCTTCTTATTCCTACACATCATACATATTGTGTTCTTTCTACATCTTCTATTCACACCTACTACTACACATCATACATACTTTTTTCTTTTTACACATACTCATTCTACACATTTTAAACTATACACGTCTTCGACATGATCTCCTTACTCTTATTATACATCATACGCACTTTGAGCTTTCCCATACTTACACATTCTATAAATTTTTCACCGCACATTACACATCTTCACACTTTCCCCATTTCACATACATCTTCCTAGTATCGCACCCTTTCTACAATGAATCTACATCCTTCTAACACATTATACTAAGGTATCACGCTATTCTTTTCTACATTCAACACATCATGATCAAACATTTACAACACATACTACCCGATGACGAACTCATGTTTTATGGTTTCTATATGACTATTGAGGGATGTATATAATAAGAATCTAACGTCACTCACTCTCTATGTGCTACAATCAAATGATAAATATTTCTCGCATTAAAAAAGCATTATTCAAACCATTTATCGGTGATGCATTCTTGTATTATGGTTCATTCTTGACTACTAAGGGGTCTTATATAAATGAACCTCACTTCACTCATGCATACAATCCATACTCAAAGAGTACACTTCCCCTATCACTCTCATATTAATTTTGATTCCATCTCGACCACATCAAAGTTACATATCTTGGTTGCACATAGTTTTTACTCTCTTATGCTTACATATACAATTTACTACACATGCTAGATAGATATATTGTATGTCATTATATTTATCATACACACATGTGCATTCACTTACTTTCTAGTTGTGATCGTAAACTATACACAGCTTCATTAGACACAACATACATGCTTAGCATAGTACCTCATACTTGTCCCACACTAGCTCTTTGGGGCATCAACATTCCTACATAATTCAAGTGCTATTGTTTGATTATTTTATATATCACATTACTATATCAGATTATACATGATTTTACATAATTTATATATTTCTAACATGCTAACGGATGCTTCATGTGCAACATTTTCCTTACAAGACCTATTTTCCACTATGGTTATCTGATGTTTGCTTACTCTTGTTTTCCATTATTTACAGGATTTTCCCTATGCTTTGTCTTGTGTGCACATTGTATGCTTTCGGCCATTGTGGCCTCAATTGTCTTGTGACATCGTGAGTGATGTCCCATGTTTGTAACCCAATTTTTACAATCTAATTTTTCTTCTTTCTTGGTATCTTACATTGTTTTCTCGTATACATGCTTATTTGCATTAACACATGTCTTATAGCCATTATTTACATGTGACTTGGTTTCTACCAAGGAAATCCTCTCCTACATAATAGTATCATATCAACATTGGGTCCTCTTTTAGGCGACACCCTCCTAGTGACATCGCATGCACCCCAAATGGCGGGGCATCTACTCAGTGAAACAATCACCCCACTCGCAGTTTACATGCAGCTTCAATAGTATACTTGTCAAAATAAAACATAGTTTAAGTACAGTCACCAGAGACTATAGATTCATACAGGGGCTCAAAATCATACTTAAGTCCTTACTTCAATATACATACTAGTGTTTAGAATCAAATTTTGGCACCTAGGATCTCTTTTCCGTTCTGTGTGTTTGAGACTAGGGGGAAGATACACAACATTTGTCACTTGAGTATAATTTTCAACATTGTCACTAACACATTTCAAAAGGAATGAATTACTTCAACTCACACTTATTCACGTTGATCGTACTTGTACACACCATTTACAAAGTGGTGTTTTTATATTGGGAAGAATTCAAAGATTGAAGAATGACACTAGACCTTTCTTTCTACACTACTTATTTCATGATGTGAGATCTCCCAAAAAACTTGCTCTTCATCAACATCTTTAGGTGTAAACAAAAATCACACACTATTATTTAATATAATGTAAAGTATGTTGTTTTATATATGGATCTAGCGTAAGAAAAGTATTCAATGATGACCCATTTCCTAGTCCATCCACTTATCTTTTTGGTTTCTGCTTTCTTTTATCTTTGACACTTGTAAGTAATACACCCAATTTTTTCCAAGTCACAAGGATCCCTATCAGTCATTCTCCACTCATTTTTCATCATTTTTCTCTAAAAACTAATGCCCATGGCTAGTCACTAACACTCAGTGTACTCATGTCCACCCTCGGCACCTATTCCCTCTTATGTTTGATCTTATTATTGACATTTGAGTTTGGTCATTCAAGTTTTCTCATTCATATGCCAAGGTACTAGTAGGCATGTTGAGTCATTAGTGTCAAATTTCAAGAAAAAGGTCCCTATATAAACACAAAATACATACCATAATAAGGGTGGGAAATTATTATCAAGGGATATCTACTTACATATCTCAAGGGATTGCACTTGGGCACATTTTTTAGCATACACACTACATACGAAGGGGATTTCATTTTATTCCATCCACACATTTCCATTTTATCTAACTACCACTCGTTATCTTGGTGTCATTGACGTGAGGGAGACCTAGGAACACTATTACACACATAACAACATACAACTACATTGGGTTTAGATGTAGTGCGGTTTAGAAAAAATTTCACCATTGTGATAGTTGAGGACATTTTGACCCTCATTTTGCATCTGTATTTTTTAGGATTTTATGTCTTTTTGAGGGTTTTGCAAGAGGATATTTTTGTGCAGGTTTATAGGTACCCTTCTATTTTAAGTGCGGCATATAGGTGACCAAATGAAAACAATTATGAAACCATAGCAACACTATTGAAACCAGGTCTCAACCATTTTTGCAGACTCCAATGCTCCACAAAAGACTTGAGCACATGTAGGCGCCCTTGTTCCTGCCCTTATGCCTATGTCTAAGCATTTCCACCTCCTCTCGCATTTGTTTTAGGCTTGTTACGATGGTATGTGTTCCTTTTCCATGAATTTATTCAACCTATGTACACTTTGGGATAAGTGACATTAAGGTAAGTATCCTATCTCTCTCATTTCCTTTCATAATTAAAATCAAATAAATTATCTAGCATTTATATTTCATTGTATGTCATTTATAGCAGTCATTGCTTTCAAATTTAAATAAAATTCAGATTTTATTAAATCATTTTGTGAACCCATGGCTTAGAAATCATTTCCTAAGTATCCACTAAAATCCTAATGGCTAAGAGTATCTCTTCTCCTCCTACCTAAGCTATGCATCCTATGCAGTAAACCCTATATATGATTACATAGCTATCACCAAATTTAGGCTCTTTATCATAATCTTACTCTTTCAGATGAAGTTATACAACATATTTTGTTCAATGAATGCAATGTTCCTACTACCTTGGATCATTATATTGATAGCATTGTTTCGGATCCAACAATATTTTGGAGCTATTGTCTTAGCTATCCTATCATTAATAGGCCTACTCCACCTTTATTTTATTTTTGCTGCAACCCTAGATGAGGATATTATTGATTATCTTTTTAACATTGATAGAGGTAGTAAAAATACAATGCATAATAACAATGTACATGTGCATTCAATCTTACTTCTACTACTAGTTAGGATAATTATATAGTTACATCTCATACTCCTTACATTTAAAAAAATCTTTCTACCGATTCTAAGGTTACGTCTCATACTAGCTCTTATTCATTATAATTGATGATATGCTTAATGAAATCATTGTCTCCAAATATTCATTCGATATTGATGAGGTTCATGATAGTAATGATTCCACCTCATTGCATATTTTTGAAAGTGAATCCCCCACTCCACTTTCATCTTCTTCTAAGATTGTGTCTAGGAACATGCATGTTGATTCATATCCTAATAATTCTTCCAATGATACTCCTAATGATGTTAATGATATTCCATGTCCTTCACCTCTTATTACTTCTTCCACACCTCCATCTACGATGCCTATATCATTGGCATCCTCCTCTTCTTCTTATGATACTATTATGGTCACTCATAATGGAAAAATACAACCACTCAATACAAAATCTATATCTCCTACTATTCCATTACAGGATATCTTATCACTCATGGATGTTATTTGTCAATTACATTCTTAGGTCTCAAAACAAGGGTATTATGCTTCTATTGATAATAATTATTTATATGGAAATCCTATTCCAAAGAAAATTCATAATTTAGCATTCCCAAAGGATTTCATTATGCCTACATTTTCATGTTTTGATGATACTAGCAATCCATATTTACATCTCAAGCACTATCATCAAGCCATGGATTTTTACTCCAATGATAAATTATTTCTTAAATCATTTCATCATAGTCTTATTGTTCATTATCTCCAATGGTACACACATTTACCTTTTGGATCTATTAGTACCTATTGTGAAATGGAAGATGTCTTTCTTCTTTTCTTCATACTTAACAATGGCCCTAGAGTCATGCATGAGTGCTTACCTAGATTACATCAAGGAAAGATAGAACCTATCCTTGATTACATTTTACATTTCAATACTTACATGCATCAGTTAGTCTTTCAGCCCAGCTTACTTAGAAAAATAATGTATCTTTTACGTGGCTTGATTCTTGCTTTAAACATTTCTTGAAATATGACACATGTGAATCATTTACACTTTTATGATATAAGGTCATTGATCTAGAACAAGATCTCATTGCTACACATGTTATAGATCCTCCTCCTATTACTAATACTATTACATCATCTAGTTCTTCTCCACATCCATGTTTTGAGCATCTTCCATGGTCTCTATCTCTTCTACCTTACAAACCAAGTTTAGTATTCTCCATTACAAAATAATCCTTCATCTCCTCCATCACGTAGGGCTCCACTTCAGACTTCTACATATCCTTCACAAGATCCATTAAACTTTTCTCATCATGCTAGACCTCATGATGTGTTGCATTCCTTTTTTAACAGATAGTTCTAATCAACATCATCCACCTTATCACTTGCAACGTCAACGTGATCAAACTTTTGTAACTATCATCATATAAATGGTCATCGCAGAAATTACTGATGTTACGTTTATGATAGATTACAAAAATTATAAGATAAGGGTCTCATTTCCTTTGGTTCTTTCTCTCATGAATAGTATATGGCTCCAATTCCATGCAAGTGTATTGTTACTCTAGTTGAATTATATATTTCATCTAGTTTTAAGGTCATTATTTGTCCACCTCAATAGGTCATTATTAATGTGCACTCTCCATCTCATTCATCCATTAATAGACCATCTTATTCACCACACAATGTTACTTCTACAAAATATATTCTTAAGTTGATAGCATTTTCACTTCCCACCGTTGCATCTCCCATCATTGTAACTATTTCATTACGTATTTAGTTTGGGTCATATACTCATGTTGCTTCCATTCCACATGTTTCCACCACTTCAGCTCCACTTGGTCTCTAGTAAGTTATTTTCCTCACCTTACCCCCTAATGACGCACTCATGTTATTACGGTTCTTACATGATCGTTGAGGGATTTTTACAATAAGAACCTCGCCATATATTTGTGTTGGGTAAGTGCACCAAGTTAGGGGGCCAAAGGGGATCTTAAGTCGACACATTTTTCTTATAAAATCTTCAACTTGTACGAGTTTTTTGAAATAGTTACACTCAAAATTTGAACATGTTGTAGAAATATGAATCATATCATTTTGAGTCTAGTTCCTAAGCTACTAAATTTAATTGAAAACGGATAAGTTTAAGTTGGTCAAACAACTAAAATACCAACATATGCTTACGTTTTTGTTAAAAAAACATAATAGAGTGACTTTCATGCCCCCACCATTTTTTGAGCACCATTTAGTATATTTGAAAACCCTTTGGTAGAAAGATAGCTAGGAGCATCTAGTTTGGGCTCCATTTTTTAATATTTTTTAGCGAACATTTTTTTATTTATGATTTTTCTAGTACAAAAATTTTATGTTTTGAAAAATAACAGAGCTCGAATGTGCCCCCTAACTACCTCAAAACATATCGAAAATTAGATTTTGTTTCTTGAATATGTATAGAATTATGCCTAGTTTGGGCTAGTATAATTTATTTTAAATTTTGATCACCCAAAAACAAGATACACCATGAAAGATAGACATATTTACACTTCAAAAATAGCTATAAAAAGGCATAGTTAGAAAATAAATAATATGGAAACCTTATATTAGTCGTAAAATTTAAAAATTATATTTTCGAAACAAGAGACTCTGCTTCTATGTCGTGATATAATTTTATTAAAATGGATCGATTTTTTTATTTTACTTTATCATAGAGGAAGTGGAATTTTTACATTTTCTTGTAAAAACACGTTGTTTGTTATGTTTGTGAAGGTCCATGCCTCAAGCTTGGGGATCTAAACCAGATCCCAAGCCTTGAGGAATGGCTTGGGAAAAGAGAAGACACAAAACGCGTGTACGTGTTCTATGTAATATAAACATTCTCGTATGCATTCCTTTTTTAACAGATGCTTCTAATCAACATCATCCACCTTATCACTTGCAATGTCAACGTGATCAAACTTTTTGTAACTATCATCATATAAATGGTCATCGCAGAAATTACTCGATGTTACCTTTATGGTAGATTACAAAAATTATAAGATAAGGGTCTCATTTCCTTTGGTTCTTTCTCTCATGAATAGTATATGGCTCCAATTCCATGCAAGTGTATTGTTACTCTAGTTGAATTATATATTTCATCTAGTTTTAAGGTCATTATTTTTCCACCTCAATAGGTCATTATTAATGTGCACTCTCCATCTCATTCATCCATTAATAGACCATCTTATTCACCACACAATGTTACTTCTACACAATATATTCTTAAGTTGATAGCATTTTCACTTCCCACTGTTGCATCTCCCATCATTGTAACTATTTCATTACGTATTTGGTTTGGGTCATATACTCATGTTGCTTCCATTCCACATGTTTCCACCACTTCAGCTCCACTTGGTCTCTAGTAAGTTATTTTCCTCACCTTACCCCCTAATGACGCACTCATGTTATTACGGTTCTTACATGATCACGAGGGATTTTTACAATAAGAACCTCGCCATATATTTGTGTTGGGTAAGTGCACCAAGTTGGGGGCCAAAAGGAGATCTTAAGTCGACACATTTTTCTTATAAAAATCTTCAACTTGTACGAGTTTTTTTGAAATAGTTACACTCAAAATTTGAACATGTTGTAGAAATATGAATCATATCATTTTGAGTCTAGTTCCTAAGCTACTAAATTAAATTGAAAACGGATAAGTTTAAGTGGGTCAAACAACTAAAATACCAACATATGCTTATGTTTTTGTTAAAAACATAATAGAGTGACTTTCATGCCCCCACCATTTTTTGAGCACCATTTAGTATATTTGAAAACCCTTTGGTAGAAATATAGCTAGGAGCATCTAGTTTGGGCTCCATTTTTTAATATTTTTTTAGCGAACATTTTTTTATTTATGATTTTTCTAGTACAAAAATTTTATGTTTTGAAAAATAACAGAGCTCAGAATGTGCCCCCTAACTACCTCAAAACATATCGAAAATTAGATTTTGTTTCTTGAATATGTATAGAATTATGCCTAGTTTGGGCTAGTATAATTTATTTTAAATTTTGATCACCCAAAAACAAGATACACTTGTGAAAGATAGACATATTTACACTTCAAAAATAGCTATAAAAGGCATAGTTAGAAAATAAATAATATGGAAACCTTATATTAGTCAAAAATTTAAAAATTATATTTTTAGAAACAAGAGACTCTGCTCTATGTCGTGATATAATTTTATTAAAATGGATCGATTTTTTTATTTTACTTTATCATAGAGGAAGTGGAATTTTTACATTTTCTTGTAAAAACACGTTATTTGTTATGTTTGTGCAGGTCCATGCCTCAGGCTTGGGGATCCAAACCAGATCCCAAGCCTTGAGGAATGGCTTGGGAAAAGAGAAAACACAAAACGTGTACGTGTTCTATGTAATATAAACATTATGTATGCATTCCTTTTTTAACGAGATAGTTCTAATCAACATCATCCACCTTATCACTTGCAACGTCAACGTGATCAAACTTTTTGTAACTATCATCATATAAATGGTCATCGCAGAAATTACCGATGTTACCTTTATTATAGATTACAAAAATTATAAGATAAGGGTCTCATTTCCTTTGGTTCTTTCTCTCATGAATAGTATATGGCTCCAATTCCATGCAAGTGTATTGTTACTCTAGTTGAATTATATATTTCATCTAGTTTTAAGGTCATTATTTGTCCACCTCAATAGGTCATTATTAATGTGCACTCTCCATCTCATTCATCCATTAATAGACCATCTTATTCACCACACAATGTTACTTCTACACAATATATTCTTAAGTTGATAGCATTTTCACTTCCCACTTTGTTGCATCTCCCATCATTGAACTATTTCATTACGTATTTAGTTTGGGTCATATACTCATGTTGCTTCCATTCCACATGTTTCCACCACTTCAACTCCACTTGGTCTCTAGTAAGTTATTTTCCTCACCTTACCCCTAATGACGCATTCATGTTATTACGGTTCTTACATGATCACTTGAGGGATTTTTACAATAAGAACCTCGCCATATATTTGTGTTGGGTAAGTGCACCAAGTTGGGGGCCAAAAGGGGATCTTAAGTCGACACATTTTTCTTATAAAAATCTTCAACTTGTACGAGCTTTTTTGAAATAGTTACACTCAAAATTTGAACATGTTGTAGAAATATGAATCATATCATTTTGAGTCTAGTTTCTAAGCTACTAAATTTAATTGAAAATGGATAAGTTTAAGTGGGTCAAACAACTAAAATACCAACATATGCTTATGTTTTAGTTAAAAAAATAATAGAGTGACTTTCATGCCCCCACCATTTTTGAGCACCATTTAGTATATTTGAAAACCCTTTGGTAGAAAGATAGCTAGGAGCATCTAGTTTGGGCTCAATTTTTTTATATTTTTTTAGCGAACATTTTTTTATTTATGATTTTTCTAGTACAAAAATTTTATGTTTTGAAAAATAACAGAGCTCGAATGTGCCCCCTAACTACCTCAAAACATATCGAAAATTAGATTTTGTTTCTTGAATATGTACGCAGAATTATGCCTAGTTTGGGCTAGTATAATTTATTTTAAATTTTGATCACCCAAAAACAAGATACACCGTGAAAGATAGACATATTTACACTTCAAAAATAGCTATAAAAAGGCATAGTTAAAAAATAAATAATATGGAAACCTTATATTAGTTAGAAAATTTAAAAATTATATTTTTAGAAACAAGAGACTCTGCTCTATGTCGTGATATAATTTTATTAAAATGGATCGATTTTTTTATTTTAATTTATCATAGAGGAAGTGGAATTTTTACATTTTCTTGTAAAAACACGTTGTTTGTTATGTTTGTGCAGGTCCATGCCTCAGGCTTGGGGATCCAAACCAGATCCCAAGCCTTGAGGCATGGCTTGGGAAAAGAGAAAACACAAAACGTGTACGTGTTCTATGTAGTATAAACATTATGTATGCTTTTGACATGCTTCTATTTACATAAATAAATGTTTAAGTATAAGTTTTTCATTTATTATATAATAATAAATGAAAAACTTATACTTTAAATTTATTTATGTAAATATAAGAAATTAGGGTCACTCTGCACCTTATGGAATTAGTCTCACAACTCCATGAGTCATGGTTTAGGTGATATTTTTAATAATATAATCCGGTTAGTACATAGGTAATTTTTCGAGATTTCAAAGATCTAGCCTATATCTTTTAGCGTTTAAATTCTAAAATCGAAACCGTAAACCATAGGCCATAAACGTAAACAGAAATTATAAACCTTGAGCCCTAAACCCTAAACCCTAAACCTTTAACCATGATCCCTAGACCCTTAAACCTAAACCCTAAACCCTAAACCTTAAACATTCAATCCTTACTTGTGAGCACTAAACCCCGAGCCTTAAGCCCTAAATCCTAATCCATAAGCCTTAAACCCTAAACCCTAAACCCTAAACCATGAACCATGAGCCATGAGCAATGAGCCCTAAATTCTAGACCCCAAACCCCGAACCATAAAAACTAAATCCTTAACCATAAACCCTGACCCCTAAACCCTAAACCATAAACATTGAATCCTAAACCATAAACTGTAAGCCTTGAACCATACACCCTTATCCCCGAGCCCTAAAATATAAACCCTAGACCATATACCCCTAAGCCCTAAGCCCTAAACACTAAACCCTAAACCCAAAACCACTAGACCTAAACCATAAACCCTAAACCTTAATCCCTAAACATTAAATCCTAAATCCTAAACCCTAAATCCTAACCATAAACCCTAAAACCTTAACCATAAACCACAAACCCTTATCACTAAACACTAAATCCTTAACCCCAAACCCTAAACCCTAAACCCTAAACCTTAAACCCTGAACCATGAGCCCTAAAATGTAAACCCTAAACCCTAAACCATATTTCATCAATATTTCTGAGTCTCGTGCCTAAAACCATCATTGAGTCTGCTTATAGAACTACCTTGTTTATGAGAGGTGGGACACGTAACTAAATGGATATGACATCTACCTTGTGCCTTGTAATGCATATATTACACATCTCTTCCAAACTTGTTTCTCCCCACATATACTTGTGCTCTTGAATGTAAATTTATTCACTCTAAAACAAATTTCACATTTCTCATATTTCCATGTATGGTATTATGTAAACCATGATGACCCATTGGAAGCTGGGAAAAATAACCATCACAACAAAAAAATTAATCTTAAAGGAAACAAAAGAAACATAGAGAATATATTAATGCAGAGGTGTAGGATCATAATTGAATTTCCTGTAGTATCCTCTCCTCTAAAGAAAGATAAAGTTCAAGTGTTCTACTGGAATGGATAGTAAATTTGATAGAACTTTCTTAAGTGTTCAAAAGAAGCATAGAAATAGGGGAATGACTAAGAACACTAAGGGGTTATCAATCACCTAGTAAATATTTCTTGTTTAGTTCTAAATGGGAGTTACCTGGCCTATGACTTAGTGACCTTCCATTCATTGATAATTCCTTTTATGATAAACCCATGGATGTTTTCAAAATCCCCTAAACAAAAATATAGGGGTAGTCATCAATCCTAGTGAAGGGTGTGATGTGATCTCTAAGAAACTTGAAATTCATATAGATTTAGAGGTCATAACATGAATTTACAAATATCTCTATCATTATAAATGGAAGTCAAGTAATAGTGTCTCCCGTACATCAAATAATTAAGGACTACTAGGGTATTTGGATGGATTAGAAAGTCAGAATATGACATTTCCTCCTTCAAAATATCAACGGATGAAAAACATCAAATTTTGATGACTTGTCTTTGAATGTTCTACCTATAAATTCAATGAACCCTGAACTTTGTGACCTAAACCCTTAACCCTCAACCATGAGACCTACACCCTAAACTATAATCCCTAAACCCTAAAACCAAAATAATAAATCCTAAACCACAAAAACTAAATACTAAACCCTAAAACCTAAACCCTAAACCCATAACCCTAAACCCTTGACCCTAGACCCTAAACCCTGAGCCCTAATCCCTAAATACTAAATCCAGATCCCCGAGCTCTAACCCCCAAACCTTAAACTAGTAACTATAAACCCTAAACCTTAAGCCATAAACCATGAACCATGAACCCTAAACCGTAATCCCTAAACCATAAACCCTAAACCTTAAGCCTTGAACACTACACCCTAATCCTTGAGCCCTAAACCCAAAAACTTAAACCCTAAGCCCTAAACTCTAAATCTAGAGCCCCGATCTCTAACCCCTAAACCTTAAACTTGTAACTCAAATCGAAACCCCGAGTCTTACACCTTAAACCATACACCATAACCCCTAAACCCTAAACCTTGACTCCTAAACCCCGAACCGTAAACCCTAAATTCTCAACCCTATACCTTAAACCATAACTCCTAAACCCTAAACCATAAACCCTAAATCCTCAACCCTAAACCTTAAACCCTGATCCCTAAACCCTAAACCCTATACCATAAACCTTGAGCCCTAAACCCTAAACTCTAAGCCCTAAATCCTAAACCCTAAACCCTAAACCTTGACCCCTAAACCTTGATCGCTAAACCCTAAACCCTAAGCCCTAAAACCTAGGCCATAAGCCATAAGCCCTAATCCAAAACCCTAAACCTTGAACCCTCAAACATAAACCCTCAACCCTAAACCCTAAACCCTCAACTCTCAACCAAGCCCTAAACCTCAACCATGATCCCTAAACCCTAAACCTTGAACCTTGAGCCATAAACTCTAAACCCTCAACCTTGACCCTTAAACCCTAAACGTTGAACCTTGATCCCTAAACCCTAAACCCTAAACCATAAACCCTAAAACCTGAGCCCTAAACCCTAAAATCTAAACTATGAGCCTTAAACACTAAACCTTAAACCCTGAAATCTAAACCTTGAGTCCTAAACCCTTAGCCCTAAACCCTAAACCTTAAATCATAAACCCTCACCCAAAGGAAAGTCCTAAAAATAGCATTCAACATGTTTTAGTGTGTAGGGAATAGTGTTTAAGGTGATCGATTGACTCATTTAGTTTTTATGAGAGACTACTTCCTTTGAAGGCCTAAAAAGGCATTTTTGGCCATTTTGTAGTTAATTAAACACCTTTCAGAACAAGCTAAAATGAGGTAGTCATGCCACCGAGTTATCAAGGACTATTATCTATGAAGTATTAAGGCATCATTTGTCTCCATAAGAGACATATGAGAAAAATCATGTATGAGAATCATGAATTTGATTCCATGAAAGGATGTTTTTAGAGCTAGGAAAGGTGAGGGGATGATCTTTATATGGAGCACCATGTTTCTAAGAATGAGTAATCATCTGAGTTCACTTGATGTAATTCACTTGGTATTATTCGTAACAACTCATTCAACACCTAGTAGTGTTATCAAACCTTAAGGAGGAGGCACATTACAATCACCTCATTTTGGCCATAGGATAAGAATCCCATTCAGGGAACAATCCTCTATCTACAAAGTGAGGATCTTTTTAGTAAGAAATAGAAAAACATCATAGAGTTAATTCATGGTCACTAAAGTGAATTATGGACCAAATTTAAAAATTAGTACCAATTCAAGTAGTGGTGTGGCCAAAATCCATTTTAGAAGGTCAAAAAACCTAAAAAATGACTATATGCTTTCCCAAAACAAAGACTCGACTACAATATATATGTCCTGAAAGTTTTAGGTCATTTCAAATCTTGAAAATGAGTAAGTCTTGACTGCATTATATTTTTAAAAACTATCTTCTAGATTATAACTGTTAGAGCTACAAGACCACTTCCATAAGGTGCAGAGTGACCCTAATTTATTATATTTACTAAAATAAATTTAAATTATAAGAAATAATAAAAGTATAAGAAATAATAAAATAAATCTTATACTTATAAGAAATTATAACGCATACGTGTTTTGACTTCTTTAAAACACGTATGTGTTATAAGGCGTATGCGTTATAGGTTTGGTGATTACCAAGCCAAACAAATTAAAATGTGAGCACATTTTAGAAAAATTCGTACATGTTTCATCTGTTTTTAGGTTTTTATCCACTTTTTGGCCCCCCAATTTTGTGCACTTACATTTATACACATTATATCAATATATTTATCTAGTGTACACTATTATATTACTTCATGATGACACACTCTTTCTTTACGGTTCATTATTGACTCTTTGAGTGATCTTACATAAATGAACCTTATCATCTACACACTATGGGTAATTACTATTCTCCTTCCCCCTCTTCATCATACTAATACACACTCAATAATACTTTTACGACCATCTCATTCACATACTCTTTTACATCATTCATTTTATACATAATCTAAATTTGATCATAGCTCTATTCATACATAAAACATTCTCTCACATCATTTATCTATCATATGACATAATCACACTATATATATTTCATACACTATCTATTCTCGTATACTATATCTCATCACTTATACATCTATGAGCACATTACACATAATTATCTATTATTAAACATAAAAACTATGCAATGAAAATCAAAACAATAAATACGAACAATTCTCAAAACATCGGACATAAAATATAAAGCAACAATAATCAACACATTATACATCTATACATGAGTACCAATCATCACATCACATATCTATAAACATAAAGTAAAATGAACATACACCAACATTACATATATATAAATCATTTAAAATAATTTACAAAAATTCAATGTTGGGGGAAAAACCCCATACATCACTACATATCATATCTAATCTTAAATACCATTTTCTAAAACTAAAGGAGCTCTAGAACTAGATGCTTTACTACTCAATCTGTGTCACCGATCATGGACCTATATTTGTCTACCTACCAACAAAATAATGTAACCTCAATCGATTGCTCAAAATAACCCCGCAACTCCATAAACCTCTCAAATACATCTTGTGCTAAGGGACCTCCATCCATAACCTCTCTAGCTCATTGTGTCTCCTCTCATGCCTCATACCTCTCACTCAATAAAATATTACATGTTACCACCGCTAGCACCACTAGATAAAATAAGTGTGCATGCTCACTCACAATACCATCCACACATTCTAACATACCACCTCCTTTGAGTACATCGATGGTCACATTCTCAGTATCAATGTGCGGTATATGTGTCCAAAATCGATGACCAATACACATCACCTATATCCATAGATCAACATGTTAGACAAATAACCAATCACAAAAATCAATCAGAAATAATAATGCTCTACTATCAATGTCACTACACTATCAAGGTCATAACTTTCCCCCTATACTCCTCCCCCGGACGGTGCTCCCGTCTCATCCATAACAACTAGAAAAAATTACCCACCAATTTGACACCCACCATGCATGGTGCACCTCCGTAAACTATGTGTTATCCATATCTATCAACTCTATAGTTATATATGCCTTGTCTAGTCTTAGAGGTACTAGCCGTGCTCCCGTGCACCTTTTTCTAGCTCTATCCTTCATCGATTCCCTAATGGCACTCACCCATACATATGGATCTTAGGGCACGTCCTAGGCCATACCAAACTATCTTGAAACCGATCCTTGTAGTCTTATTTTACCCATAGCATCTCGGGGGTGTTGGCACATCACTCACCTGAATTTAGCATTCACCTAAAGTGTGCAAGGGTACCAAGTTCCTCTTTTATGGAAGTTTTCTGAAGAACTTATCATGATCATACAAATATTCCATATCCATAACAGATAATCAAGTATATTGCATAACATAAACTAGATCTATATTTTAGCCATGTGAAAGATTAACTCATACAAGAATCAACATTAACTTTACCATGCAAGAACCAAATACGTACATGTCTACAATCAATATCTAGCCATAAAGATCCTTTATCTTAATTGATGTAAAACACATAAGCTTCAACATACATAGCATAGTCACCATAAGTTACGTGAACTCATAAACCAAGAATATAACCTCATAAAACATTCACTCGATCATGATTCCTAAATTGTGAAAATCAATATATATATATATATAGGTAGTGGGGAGTTTCCCTTCACTACTCATGCATTTTCTAAAAATAGGCTACATGGTAAGAATATCCATGAGCCCTTACATGATAAATACAAAAGCATGCAAGCTTGTTAATAATAGATTATCTAATAATACAACCATAGTGTAATCCTACTAATATCTTAAATTATATGCATGCTTCTTGATCTTCCACTTATCTAAAATAGCCTTTTCATGTTGTTCAACTATTAATATTTTTGCATTCTTTGTACACCATGTCTATATTTAGCCTCATACTAAAAATGGCTAAGTCTTGATTCCTCACTATCCCATATGCACTTTGTTCCACTATTCTTCAACACATACCTATGTGCCTTGTGTCTCATAAGCAGCCAATATTTATGTGCCTCTAGTACTTAGGCTACATTTTATCATCCCAACATTACCCCATACTTGTTTCATTGCCATCCCTCGTAATGGGTAATCATAACTTATCTCTCCATGAACAAAGAATAAAGAATGAAAGAATAATTATACAAAAGAATGAAATAATTATTTTACACCATATACTTCTGCAGATGGAATTAATTATGGATATTCTAGCTTGATCTCTACTTTTAACCCGTTCCAATCACTTAGTTCTTGATTATTTTTCAACAGGGATGTATGTAAACACCCCATCCATCTCATCTAAGGTCATGTTCTCCCCTTCATTTTGCAACACCCTAAGAACATTGGCCATGCTTGAGACCATCCCTTCCATCACATCCATCTACCATGCAATGATTTTTCCAATCTCCTTTATTCTTTCCTTGTGAGGGACTTGGGCTGTTGTAAGTGCATCACGCTTTTCTTCTACCAATGTGAGCCTCTCCTCATGCCCAAGTGCTTCATTATTTTTTTCCTTAAGGACCTCATCCTCTTCTACCATAGTCCTTGTCTTTATTATTACATCAAGCGTTGCACACATATTCAAGGCCAAATATACCTTTTTTAGTTCATCCTTTAAGGTTTGTAGTATAGATTCATAACTTGTAATTTTGTGTGCAATAGTTGCCTAGGTCTTCTCTTCCTGTACTCGCAACATCCTTGTTTTCGCATGCGTATTATACCTTCTTCCATCACCATTTGAACAAGGGTACACAAATAATGAATCAAGGATGGTAAATTTTCTAACACTTTATCTTCCAAGTGCGCTTTACCTTAAAAATTTCATTCCCATTTTTACCGCCATACTTACCAGTGTGGCCACCTTCTCCTCAACTTTCTCCTTCTCCTCCACTAGGTGCTTGATTTCAGTATCTTTACCCTTGTTATCATCCAAAACACCTGAATAGTTTCCACTTTATCTATATTTCTCCGTGCTACTTCTATAAATACCTTTGTTAATGTGTTTCTCACTTACTTGTCGACATCATAGGGGGTTATTAGTCACATAACGTAAATGTGGTGCTTTTTCATTCTACGTAAGACACACAATTATTCACATACATAGAATTCATGATCATCCAAATGAGTCTACATGCTCCATGATAATTGATTTTGTGTGTCTATGGTCACCATCTCTATATCCATCAACTCCCAGCCATAAAATTCCTTAAGTTCTAAGGTACTTTGGAACCTCATGCATATAATATTTTTTGATTAATTTATATACTAGTTGTAGGAGTCTCATACATACATTCATCATTTTCCTTCCCATAGCACCTCACTTTTGGAACATGTAAGCTTTAAATCCAAAGCACGGGTCCTTCACCTATTTTTGGAGTATGAGGCACACCGATGGCTCACCATTATCTGTATCTAATTCTGTATCCATGACACCAATGTCTATCTCTCGGCTTTTCAACTCCTCTGTGTCATTTTTCAATTCCTCTTCCTAAGGATCTTCTCGTATTAACGGAGACTTTTTTTTCACCGTCCTTCAATTTCTTTCCCTCACTATCCTTCCTAGGAATATACTTGCGCATTTTCTTCTTCTCTGGTTCTACCTTCATAGGGAATTCTTGGGTGACCTCCTCAATGGCTGTGAAGGTCCTATGCCTTGAGTTCTAGTTCTTCTCAACACCCTTTTATACTACGGGTCCCTAGTGCCTTGTTCTATGTTCGCTTTGTATAGTGCCCGTCTCTATTCCCACTTCTTCATCTTCTTTCTACAATGGTGGGGTTTCCTCGTAAGTAATTTTCACTCCTATAGGGAATTTTTTCTCCTACCATGATCCAAGCCACCATTTTTTTCTTTCACATGTTCCTCTTCTTCTTAAACAAAGGGTAAAATGCCCTCTTCATCTTACAACGCACCCACAATATGTTTTCCCTTGGGTGGTTTAGGGAGCTTGAATTAATTTTCAACATACTTCCCATTTTCCAACTTTAACCTAAGGTAAATGTATACAAGATCTTCCCAGAATTCCCAATTTCTAAACTCACAAACTTTAATATTAATATCATCTAAAATTATTTTATCGGTATATCTGAGACATAGTTGGGTAGACATAGGTTTTTCTGAGTGTATGGTAGTGTCAATCTACCTTGTCTTTATTCAATAACAACAGGCCCCACATTTGAGAACTTTTGTACGGATGTTTGAAAGTAGCACGCAGTGAAGGCATAGGGAATTTTTCACTAAGGGCTCCACTTTCCATCCTTCATGCTAAAACTCCCTATGGAAAAATACTCATAAAAAAGGTATCTATTTGTCTAATACCAAAGGAAAATCCTTGGGTATTATCTACTCATGCTCAAATTCAATGCACAAATGTTCATACCATAGATCATTTCTTTTCTTGTGAGCTCCACTCATGCATCCATCACATGTGAAATTTTCAAATCTCTTTGTAAGTGATTTCTTCTCCTCTAGGTATTGCCACATTTTATCCTTTGGCCCGATGGGCACTCCAATTTCTACAAAACATTAGACGGAAGGATTGTGTCAAAACTTATCTTCTCACCTTAGTGAGCCTCCTAGATAATGGTTTCAAGAATAAAACTTGTAAAATTGTAAAATACTCCCTCACAATGTGCAACCATGCCTTGTTCACCTGCAACCAACACTCTTGATTATTTAACTTAGTAATAAGGTAGGTTGCTACCTAGATAATAGATTACTTATACAATGTGGGTATATCCATCCATCGCCCTCCTTCTCATATCCTAGTACTTTTTTATTGCTTCTATTACCTCCTTGTCAGTGATGTCACTGTTAAGTTTTCTACCCAAACTCCTCAATCATGTCACTCTCTCAATCAAGGGCACAGTAAGTCTCATTCGTCACCTAAAAAGTAAAATAAGTCCTCATGGAATCTACTCATCAGCCATTGATATTTTTTTCTAGTTTTCTAAATTAGGGAGATCATAAAGTTGTAAAACTACTACATTTGATAACAAATTTTCACCTGCATCATCATATACCACTAAAGTTGTCTTTACCACCGAAAATTATCCAATTCATCTTTGTTATTTTTGGTTCTATGGTTATAATCACTTACTTTACAATGTAAAATGTGTGATTCCCAATCATGGCCCATCAAAACCCATTTTGGATATTGCATCTTTGAAAAATGTGTCTTGTGGGTGTCTTCAACTTCTTATTTTACCCACAACAACGCAAGACACACTTACACATTACTCAAATTTAAATGAGGGCTCACCTAAAGAATGAAAAGGTACCAAGTCCCTCTTTCATGGCATATTTCTCAAGGATTTAATATGATTGTACAAACATTCTAGATCCATAATAGATAATCTAGAATATTGCATAAAATAAACTAGATCTAGATATTAACCATGTGCAAGATTAACTCATACAAGAATCAATATTAATTGTACCATGCAAGAACTAATCATAGATGTGTCTACAATAAGTATCCATCCATAAATATCTATTATATTAATTTTTGTAAAACACATAAGCTCTATATATACATATCATAGTCACCATAAGTTACGCGAGCTCATAAACCAAGAACATAACCTTACAAAAATTCATCAATCACAATACCTAAACCATGTAAATAAATACATATATATGTAGTGGGGACTTTCCCTTCACTACTTATATATACTCTCCAAAAATATTCTACATGCTAATAATATCCATGTGTCCTTACATGATAAATACAAAATCATGCAAGCTTGTTAATAGTAGATTATCTAATAATACAACAACATTCTAATCCTATTAATATATCCAGAGTTATGCATACCACTTGATCTTGCAATTTTCTAAAATAGCCTTTGTGTTCTATTTAAATATTCATATTGTTGTGTGCTCTGCACTCCATGTCTATATTTAGCCTTGTACTGAAAATGGATAAGTTTTGATTCCTCACTTTCCTACATGTTCCTTGTTCCACTATTCTTCCTCTTACACATATGCTCCATGTGTCCACACACCCAATACTTATGTGCCTTCAGTACTTAGGCTTTATTTCATCATCCCAACATTCCTCTAGCCACATAGTTCACCAAATACATCACGGTTATACTACGTCCTCTCGACCACCCTCCGTAGTCTCGGTATGGCTTCCATATCATGACTTCTAGCCCCACACAATATAACATCACCTTGTAGGTATCAGTTTCCATCCTACTACTTTGAATACCTACCCATATGCCAACAAATATATCTTTGCTCTCCCACTTTGCACGTGGTCCACCAACTAGCCTCAATATCACAATATGCTTATAGGCCCATACATGTAACAATGTGGTAGCTCCAATCCCATCTCTATCTCCTCCTATGTGAATCTATATATATCTTTGTATAACTTGTGGGCCAATACACTTTTTTCCAAAGAATATCTTGTCCCATCCTCCTCTATCCAATGGTAAATATCATGCATCTTATACAAGATGCCTACACCACCACCCTCCACTGCAACCAAAGAAGCAATCACAATGAAAATGAACTTCTATAATCATGGAACCCCTAATATTAGTATAGCATCCATACTAATATGGACCTCGATATGTAATCGGTCCCTATAAAATACCACCTAGTGTCCCCATCTTTCTCTAAACATCCTCTATAGCCATCACGTAAATCCTCTCACCAATAATAGGAAATTAAAATATGTGATATACATCCTCCAAGGTCATCATCATCTCTTTCGTAGGTAACCAAAATGTGTAAGTATTTACACACCATATCTCACACAATGCAGTGATCATTGACATATTATGGGTCACATTCCCCATCCTCACTATGTTTTGCAGGTGACATAATCCAATGCATCCCACTCATCATCCGATAAACTAAGCCCTAGCAAAGTACTCAAATGACACCCATCACAAAACTCCCATGAATGAATATCCCTCTAAACAACACAAAGTGATAATAAACATGGTGTTAGAACCTCATAAATATGTAAATATGCCTACCAATAGCATTAAAAAAATTAATTCATGCATTTAGCACACTCTTGAATAAGAAAGATCCTTTTGGATTTCTAACACCTAAAAGTAGAATGTGGGTGCCCAAGAGTAGGTCACCAGCACCTATATCTGGGTTTTGGTGTCCTAAAGGTCATTCATATTCACTGCTCTTACCCATGATTGTATCAGGAAATTATTATTTTTTAGTGCAAACATTATGCGTGTATGAAGTTGTTTACAACAACTCGCATAATTAGGATGTTTTGTTGAAATATAATTTGTAACTCCCTATTTTCTAGAGAGAAAAATCTATATAATATGTACCTTCTCATTGAATAAAATGAAGAGTTGATATATTATTTGTTGTATTAATCAATTTTTTTGTGTGTGATCTACTGATATACTAAGATTTGGTATCATAGAAAAGATGATTCTTTGAAAGTGTGTGAGGAGAAATGTCTCTTATTTATTTCCCCGTACATGAAAAGTTTAGTCTTACTGAACATCAACATAGTATCAGGTCTGTATAGGATAGTTTGTGTAGTCTTTCTTCCAAGACTTTCATTCTAGCATATTGAATTCTACTCTAGCAAAACACATTTCTCCTCGACACTAGATTTTCAACATAGAATTGGTTAGACAAGGGATTTTTATAACCAAATGCTAGTGATATCTTGCCAACATCTCGCCATTTTTCCATAAAGGAAACATTGTCACTTCAAAGCATCATTACATGGAAGATATTGTAGATTCTATCCTTTCACAAGACAGTTGATCCTATTGCCAATTACAAGCCTCGTAATTCATCACTATGTGGAGAATATTTTTTTACGTGGTTTGAATCGTAACACTCAAATCTAGAATTATAATTCATTGAGATCGATGAGATCCACCTAGAAAATTCAACTTCAGATCCACTTGGTAGAGTGACATGTCTCATCTCATGAGCCTCTCTACTGTATTCTATCTCAATTCATAGGTAGCACCTCCATATACATCCATGTGTTGATTAGATCTATTGTTATGAAATGTACTTGTTGGATTTTTTGTCAATAAACTATGTCACATTTATAATTTCTATTTTGGTTATTACCACGTGGTAGTAAATTGAAGCAAAAGAGGAACCGCAAAAAATAATAGGTTGGTCAACTTGATGTTGTTTATCTTGAGTAGTTGTCATTCTCTGAAGTTTTATTTTTTTGTATTATAAGTCCGTATGGATTATATTTTTAATGTGGAAACATTTTATTAAACAAATAAAATATTATATTTTGGTACTTAGTAATTTAAATCTCGAAGGTCATTTAGCTATGTGGAAAAAGTAATTAAATATTACTTTTAAGTTATTTGTATTAGGTGTCATTACTATTATTTTTAAATGTGAGTCATCATCAACGTATTAGTTAATGTATAAGTTATCATTTTGTTATCTTGAGTAGAGTTATGTGTCATCAAATTCCTTGTCATATAATGTTCTCTTTCATGTCTATTAAAATTGTTTGAGTTGTATAGTATCATCAAAAATCTGAAAATTTATAAAAATAATAATAATAAATTTCCTTACGGATGCATTTTCGGT